>SJYQ01010853.1:0-34305 GCA_006410935.1 Redunca redunca
CAGCAGCTAGGCTGGGGGCCACTGCCCATGCTCACCGAGATCTGCACGGGTATTCAGTGTCTAGAGACCCTGTTGTGTCAGGTGCAAGCCCTTTCCTAGAACCTTAGTTGCACATCCAGTGTTATTTGCTGCCTGACCCATTTTGCTAGAGCTTCATTTTCTTTCCAGGTTGACTCCCATCCTTTACTTTCCTCCTGGAAGAGAATTCCCTCGAATCCCTCGGTTAGTAAATCTTGTCTTCTGAATGCCACTCCATGTCCAGGTGAATTCAGCTTGTCCTACCCTGCCTAGACCTGCGCTTATCGCCCCTAAAACCCTGTGCCCTCTTCTGTCTTGTGATCCAGTGTGGTTTCATCCACCGTGCATGTTGTTGATATTATGTGACTCTGTTTCCTCCTCCACCCACTTCCCTGCCCAGAACCATTGTGCATATGGCCTTGGGTCTCCAGGTCCCTGACTGGAGGTTGAACCAGAAAATCCTGGCCCCTCTGTTAATTTTCACCTTGGTTTACACACCAGATTATTGCCTAGGTCATTCCAGGTCAGGTTTTTCATTGCAATTGTTATCATCTGGCTTTTTAAATTCCTTTGACTGGTGTACAGAGTGGACTTGTTTGGGGCCCTTTAATGTTAGGGGACTAGCAGTGGGTCTTATTGATCCACCTGACTTTTGATGGAGTTACATTAAGACCTTTACTTCAGTCCCATCAATAGACACATTACTCATCTTATTTCTTAATAACCATCTACAGATTTCCACCCTGTTGGAATGAGTCCCTTGATTCTTCCTGTCTCTTCCTGTTTCTTGCTACTGTGAAACTGATAAGCAGAAGCTGAGACAGATAATCCGATAAATGCTTGATTTTGTTTCTGTAAGGTAACATTTGGTACCCATACAAGAATAACCCTTTTCATCAAAGTTCTTGCTAAATCTTTGTTGAGTAAGGGACACGTTCAATGGATGAATGTCCTGATTATGATAAAGGCACTCATCATGGTTTGCATACAAAGTATATTAGCTGTTTCATCAGGGGTGTACCATTTGGAATTTATGGAATAAGAAAAATCAGACAGTTACCCTTCTCAGACTTTTTAGTGACTTTTATCCAGTTGAACCAGGCTGATTGTTCTATAGGGAATAACCTGCTGTGAGTCTGAATCAGGAAGGTGTGTTCATGAACTAAAAATGATGCTGAACAAAGTTACTATCACATGATTTGAAGAGACTGACATAAGCATAGAGGTACTTGAAAGAGTTTGCAGTGTAACAGATAAATTGTATTTTAAAATAAAACAGATTGTGGCTTCTTTTTAGTAGACAGGAATAATTATGAATCTTGTTCTTGAACAAATGGCTACGTTTGATATACACCTTTTGATACTTTTCCATTTTCTCTTTTCCTATTATATTGCAGAATTTTAGACTTAAGGTCTTTGCAACCATTCTGTCCATTTACCATCACCCTTTCTTTTTCCTTTTTTCCTGCTTTCTTTGCCTACTCTGTTTCCTTGTTCTCACCTTCTTTTTCTCTCCCAAATTGTAGTGCTAACTTATTTTTACATGGCCCCTTAATATAAAAATGCTATTACACATATGTTTTCATTTATCCCTCTCAACAAATATAGAAGATGGATAGAGACAGGTTTATTTTCCTATTTTATGGATGGCAGTAAGACCCAGAGCGAGCCACACAAGACCTCATAGCTAGTAACTAGACTTGAACCAGTGTACTTGGATAAACTCAGTACCAAATATGTAGCTTGCTTCAATTCAGAACTACATTCTTTTTCTCCAAGCTAAGCAAAGCTAAACCAGTCAATCCTAAAGGAAATCAGTCCTGAATATTCACTGGAAGGACTGATGCTGAAGCTGAAATTCCAATACTTTGGCCACCTGATATGAAAAACTGACTCACTGGAAAAGACCCTGATGCTGGGAAAGATTGAGGGTGGAAGGAGAAGGGGATGACAGAGGATGAGATGGTTGGATGGCATCACCGACTCGATGGACATGAGTTTCAGTAGGCTCTGGGCGTTGGTGATGGACAGGGAGGCCTGGCGTGCTGCAGTCCATGGGGTTGCAAAGAGTCAAACACGACTGAGCGACTGAACTGAACTGAAAGCGAAGCTAGTGCAACGCTGCTATGTGCTATGCTATTCTGTGTGGTGCTGTGGAAAAGAGCATGGATTTTGGAGGCAGATAGTCTTGGCTTACAATCTCTGCTCTGTTCCACTATCATTCATTTATTCAGGAGATACTCACTGCATGCTTCCCATGTGGTAGTGCCTTGACAGGCACTGGGTGTAAGCAGGGAGCAGGAAGCTGGAGCTGCTGGTTCAGTGAATGAGCTTCTTAAACAGTAAACAGTATTCACTGATGATAATAAACATAGTATATAATGAAATGGCCGCTGAAAAATGCTACAAAAAAAGTAGAGTGGGATGAAGGAATACAGAGATGTTATGGCGGAGGTGGAGATATCCAGGTGTGCTTTAGATATAGGGAATCTGGAAAAACCCTCTTCCAGATGTAACAATTGAGTGGAGATATAAACGAAACAAGAAATTGCATTCTGCCAATATCAGGGGAGAAATGGGCCAGAGAGTGTTCCTCAAAGCTCAAGAGCTTCCTGGGGAGCTCTCAGGACACCTCTCAGCCCTATTAGAGCCCCATATTGAAGTGAGTTGGAGTGGAGCTTGGATGGTCCTTTTGAAAAGTTCCCCGTTCAAATAGAAGCTGATTATTCTGTCCTGTCTACTTTGGTGTGTTTGTAATGCTTCAAAATAAAATGTTTTTGTTGCTTCTTTTTGTTTTTTAATGTGAAAGCTTCCCAAGAGACTTTAATGAGCGTGCTATGTTGTAAACCATTGCAGTAGAGGGAACAATGAGTGCTAAGTTCCAGAGCCAGGCTGACCTTCCCTCCTTTTCCAGGAGGAGCCAGAAGGACACAGGACCAGGGTGAACCTGGTGTGGGAGAGTGGCCAGGAGTCAGGCCCCACTTATTACTTGGGGGATATTGGCTGGGTGGTATTTCATTTTAAAATCTCAGCTTCCTCATTTGCAAAACAAGTATAATTCTTGCTTTTTAGGATCATTGGCTTCTTACAAACATTGAATGGAGTGATACATGGCAGGGCGATTCTTGACCTTGAGCATACACTAGACTCATCTGCATAGCCTGTTAAAATTCACAGTCAATATCCTACTCCGTTTCAGATTCAGTGTTTCTGGGTGGGACTTGAGAGTTAGCTTTACATTTCTTTACTTCTCTTCCTTCTTCTTTTTAAAATTGCATTTTTACCGAATGGCCAGGTGATACTGAAGCTCCATGGATGATACTTGGTAAACCACTGAAGTAAGGGGAGCTTTTCACGTGGTGCTCAAGTTGCACCACCCCACGTGGTGGCACCGAGAGGCAGGAGAGGGAAGAGTGAAAAGGAAGAATATCTTAAGGTGAAAGTAATGTCCACTTGAAGACTAACTCTTCCTGGTTTTTAAATTAGCCGCCACTTGAGAGTGGTTTGGTCCCCTGAACAGCAGGGAGAAGGTTCTCCGGGAGAGAAGGGTCTTGGGTCACTTGCAAAAGCTTTCCCAGAGATCTGCAGTCAGGTCTCCCTGGAGCTTTAGGCTGGATACTATGCAGTAAACACTGATCTGCCCATAGATGGTGTGAAACTGGCATGCCGAGGCTCACATCATTGGTTTAGACCGAGAAAATGTTGGTCTGGAAAGATCTGACTGAGGGCTTGACTTCTTATGATTTGAAACCAGGTGTCTGGCACTGTGCGAAGTGTCTGCCTTTGTTCTTCCAAAGGTCTTCTCATCAGTGAGTTTGGCGAAGAGCAGACAGTACTTTCCCAGGGACTGTTCTTTCCTGTGCTGTTGCCCTACTGAACCACTGAGAGCCTGGCCTTACTGGGAAAACTAAGTTTAGCCGTGCTGCATCGAGAGATGGCTTGGCCTTTTGGAAGGAAGCAGAAAGTAAACTGCTAAGGAAACAGATATGCCTCAGTGGTGAGAAGGTTCACTCTGATTTCCCAGATGGGATCATAATCCGACTTGCATCGTGGACCTCTTCACTTCTGGGTGACAGGACTCTTCTCGCTTTTCCCATCCTTCTCCCATCCTTTTCCCAGGTACCAACATGACTGATGAAGCAGCTGATGCATTTGGGACACTTACGGAGCCATATTTACTAGAGGGCAGGACCACCGTGGCTTCAAGCTGAGCACCACGTGTAGCCTCCTTCTACTTTCTGCCACTGGTGGAGGTCAACTCTCTCTCTGTCTCTCTCCTGCCCCATCGCCCCTCAGTGTAACTGGATACATAGTGTTGGAGCCTCAGCTCTCTCTCTCCTCACTTCTCTCAGGATGAGCTTGTGGTGTGAGGCAGCATGAAGATGCTGACCGATTGCAAGGTGCTGGTCCAAGATTTGAAGGTATGCCTTAAGGGGGAGGGGTGAGCAGGATCCCCCATGCCTGTCTGTGGGTGTAAGTCAAATTGTGTATTCCACAGCTGGTTTTGGGCTGTTTGAATTCCCCCCTGTAAGAAGAAACCTCCAAAATACTGCTTCATGACCCATTCAAGCAGTTTTTCAGAGCTTATTGTATGCCTGCATTTTGGTGATGCCTGATGAATAAGACAGAAAGTTCATAGCTTTCAGAAACTTTAAGACAATAAAACAGGTACCTTTTATGCAATGTACATCTGAGTTCCTGACCCTGTACCCTAGGTTTTTCTCCCTGAAAAGCTTCTTTTAACATTTCTTCCAGAGCCAAGTCTTCTGCTGATGAATTCTCTGTTTTTGTTTGTCTGAAAAAGTTTTTATTTCTTCTTCACTTTTGAAGGACAGTTTCATTGGATATAGAGTTCTAGGTCAGTGATTTATTTTATTCAAAGTAGTATATATGCCACCCTGCCCCCTTTTTTTTGCAGAGTGGTTTCTGATAAGATATCTGCTATAATTATCATCTGTATTCCTCTAAAAGTAAAGTGATCGCCCATTCCTTCTTGCCAACTTCTTTTAAGATTTCCTTTTTCTCTTTGGTTTTCTGAATTTGAATATGTTTTGTTTAAGATTGTTGTTGTTTATCCTGAATGGTTTGCTCAAGATCAGCAGATCTACTTTGAAGAGTGGTCTGAGCTTAAATGGTAAACCCACATGTGATTTAAAATAAAATATAACATATTTGGGGTTTATAATGCAAAGATTCCTCTCTTGCATGTGGAATTGCAGTACGACTCTAGTAATCCAGAGCTTTTCTGGACTGTATGTTTTTAGAAGTGGTGGTGGCAATGGTCTAAAACAGGGATTGCATTTTTTTTTTTTTTTTTTTTCTGTAAAGAGCTAAATAGAAAATACTTTAGGCTTTATAGACTAAGAGGCTGTATATTGACTTACATAACCACTTTGAAATCTAAAAACTATTGTTAGCTTGTGGACTGTGAAAATAGACAGCATGACAGATTCAATAACTCCTGGTCTAAAATATAGTTCTGATGCTTAATTGCTCTGAGGTTTTGGGATTTATGAACCTGGGGCCCTAGCTGAGTCTCAGCTTCCTCATCTGTAAGCTGGAGATAATTCCTTTTCTATCAGATTTGTGCCAGGGATCCAATGAGAGGATACATTTTGAAGCCCCTAGTAAATTAAATGGTGTTTTCTGTGAGTAGGGTGATCTATGTTCTACTCTACCCTTCAAGACCTGCATTATGCTTGTCCTGGTAAAACACATTACAAAGCTCTTTCACTCAGAGCTGTCCACTAGAATGGTCAATTACATGGTCACCTTGGCCGTAGCCCTGTATACTCTGACGGCTTGTTATTTCTCTAATAATATGTGGGGAGCGGCCAGTGACGCTTTGAGGCCAGATCATAGGCTGTGAACTCTGTTGTCACATCGCTGGCTTCAGGTCCAGGTTCTTTTGCAACGAATGAGCTTCAGGTCAAGCTCGTTACTTGTGTGACCTTGAGTGAGTTTCCTAATCTTCTAGTGTTAACAGCTGTATTTATTGAGGTATCATTTAAGTACCTCAAAATTTACTCATTTTAAGTGTATAGTTCACTAATTTTTAGTAAGTTTATGGAGTCACACATCCTTCCCTGAGTCTAATTTTCGAATATTTGTGTTATCCCCAAAGAAACCTGTTCCCCATTTGCAGTCATCTCCTGTTCTGTTCCCAGTCTTAGACAACCACCAAGTTACTTGGTGTCTCTGCAGATTTGTGTGTTTCTGGGTAGTCTGGGGCAGGAACACTGGGTTAGGGACTGGAAGGAAAGTTTCCCATCCAGACTTTGCCAGCAGGAGTCATCAGCTGCCGTTTGATGCGTTGCTGTCATTTTTTGCATAAGGATCTAAGACTCCTTCCACCTCTGAGAGCTGTCAATCTTTACTGACATTCTTAGCTTGTCGTTTGGAACAGGGGCTTGGAGCAAGTGTGCAGAGAGTAGAGCCGTCTTAGGAGCCGTCATGGGGAGAAGAAGGGCAGAGTGTCCTCCTCTCTCTGGTTGTCCCAAGAGCTAACTGTAGAACTCGAGCAAGTATGTCACCTCTCTGAGCTTCATGTCATAGGGACACGACACCAATGTCCCTACTGATACCACAGGGCTCTGTTGAGATTACACAAGATAGTGAACATAAAACCGGAAACTGCACCGTGTTTAGAGAAAGAAATGTTAGTATTATTGAAAGAGTTTATAGCAAATCAGAGTGATTGGACAGCTTCTAGCGCAGAATGCATGGCAGTTGTAGGGACGCTGACAGATCACCAAGGCAAATCCATTCCAAGCTGAAAAGCCAGATGTAAACCTTGCCTGACTGTTTTCTCAGGCCCAAGAATATATTGGGCCCATGGTGGTGGTGGTTGCTGGTTTTTTTTTTTTTTTTTCCTCATAGTGGAAGGAGGTAGAACTTTCTATAATAGAGTGTGAAGTTTCAGATTTCTATGCAAAATTAAATATGCTGCAGTTTAATGTCCATTAATTGTGTCCATTATCTCATTTCTTTTCCTTAACTATTCGTTTTGGTAGTGCTTATGTATTTTTGTACTATTTTAATGAATTTACATAGTCTTACATGCTTGGAAATGTTCAGAGGTCTGATCAGTACTATTTTGTCAGTCTACTTTAATGTTAAATAAGAAACAAATCTGGACTTAGATTTGGAGGTTATTGTATTAGGAAGAATACTTTGACCATAAGATCTGTGAGTTTCCCAGGAGTGAGGCAGAAAAGTCTTTTTTTTTTTTTTTTAACAGAGAGAGGAGTCAGCAAGACTGAAACCGCATGTGGGGAAAGTGAGGTGAAGGTGGTCTGCTGGAAAATAAAATAGAATATCTTACCCTGAGGCCAGTTCCTTCTCAGCAGGGCTGGATGCTGCTTAGACTGAGGCTGGGCCAAAATGCAGAGTCTGGAGGAAGGAGATGCTTAATTAGTTTGGTTAACAAGCATTTTGTGCCTATTGATCTTTGGAATAAGTAGGTTAGCGGATCATTTGTGGGACTGTCAATGGGAATTTAGAGGTGTTGTGTCTGGCCTTGTGATAGGTAAACCAAGGGTGTGTGTATGTGTGTGTAAAAGTGATTCTACTGTGATAAGCTGTTTTTTGAAACACAGAGCATGGGAGAGTTTCTTAATCTCTGTTGTTTTTCAGGATCACAGAGCTCAAATAAAATTCTCAATAAGAACCACTTGTAATAAGCAGGATTGCTTTTAGCTGCAAGTAATAGACAACTGGATTAACAAAGTCTTAAACAAGTGAAAAGTAAAAGTGAAGGTTACTCAGTCGTGTCCGACTCTTTGGACCCCCTGGACTATACAGTCCATGGAATTCTCCAGGGCAGATTACTGGAGTGAGTAGCCGTTCCCTTCTCCAGGGGATCTTCCCAATCCAGGGATTGAACCCAGGTCTCCTGCACTGCAGGCAGATCCTTTACCAGCTGAGTCACCAGGGAAATCCCCAAAGAGGGGTTTATATTTCTCACCTAGCAAGTAGTCCAGAGGTTAGCAGTTGCTGGCATTGAATCAGTTGATCAACAATGTCAGTAAAACTCTGAATATTTCCACTCTGCTTTCTCATTTTTATTGTCTGTTAATCACAAAATAGCTGCTTCAGCTCTAGACATCATTCCCATATTCAAAAGAAGAAGGAATTGTCTTATGGCTACCTCTACCTGTAAAAGAGATCAGGAAAATTTTTAGCTGTGCAATTTTCTTAGTAAGAAAGAGAGTATATGCTATAATGAATCTCCTGTTTCTTCTGGGAATTATATTCTACACACGATATTAACTGACTCTCTACCACTGAATAATTCCTTTACCGCCTATAGTGTAGGAAATTACAGTGTCCTGTGATCAGTGGATCATTAGGAAAGTACGTTGTTTTTCAGTCGTTCAGTCGTGTCCAACTCTTTGTGACCCCATGGCCTCCTGTCCTTCACTGTCTTCCAAAGTTTGCTCAAACTCATATCCATTGAGTCGATGATGCCATCCAGCTATTTCATCCTCTGTCTCCCCCTTCTCCTCCTGCCCTCAATCTTTCCCGACATCAGGGTCTTAAAAAAGAGTGGATATATATATAACTAGTTCACTTGGCTGTACAGCAGAAACCAGCCCAGCAGTGTAAATCATCTATACTGCAATTAAAAAGAATTTAAAAAAGAAAAGCATGCATTGCATTTTACTTTAGATAAAGAAATTGAGCCATTCTTAGAAGTGTTTTTCTGGAGGACCTTCAGGAAAAGCCAAGCACCTCTTGAGTAAACTTGTTTAGAATCATTTATTGAAATGTTAGAATTTCACAACGTATCTGCAAAAAATTTTGCACCAGAATTTTATCTCTAATTTGAAAGAGAATTACACATCAGTACATTGCCCAAATAAAACTAAGATTTATGCTTCCTCCTACTAAATTATTTGTACAGTGGTACCCAGTCCTGGTGAGATGCTTCTTTGCTACTGGTGAGAGTATAAATAGGTAAAATTCTTTCTTAAAGATTTATAAAAAGTATAAAGAGCATTAAAATGTTAATGTCATTTACCCTAAAATTTATCTCTAAAGATGCATTTTGCTTGCCTAATGAAGAAGTTAGAATTATGAACCAGGTTTGTCCATTTGGAATAATTTTTCCAGCAGTGTTCATAATTGTGAAAATATATGGAAACAGAAATAATCTATAGAATAATAAAATTAGCTGTGATCACTCAGTTTCAAAATGATGTAGTTAAAAATAAGAATACAGTCTGTTTATACTATCTTACTCCCATTTTATAACACATAGATATATTTATTTACTCAAAAATATGCAAAATATTATCAGTTGGTATTTGAGGATTATGAAGTTACATGTTTTAGTTTTCTTTATTATTTTTGGCATCTTCTAATTTTTCTCAATCAATACGATTTACTTTTATAATTATGAAAATTTCATTTTTAAGAGACATAATGAAAATGTGAGTTTGTTTCTTTTGAAACAAACCCCTTCTTTTGAAAGAATTGAGGGGTAAAAAATTGCTTTGACCCAGAATTTGAGTGGGGCTACTAGGTGCTTGAAAAGAACATTTCATTGATGGACTAGCAAAGGTACCACCAAGCATTTTTCTTCTCTGGTGCATTTCTCAGTCCTGCCATGAAGGGAATCTTTAAAGGAAGTTGTCATAGTAGTTCATTCTTGGGTATTCTCATAAGTTGCATCATTCTATTTTTCTCTTTCTAGAGGGCTTTCTCTTTTCTTTTCTGTGATATTACTGGAGTGAAGTCACTAAGAGCAGAAACTACATTCAGAAGGGAAGGGGACTAATTCCAGGAAACACTTTGTCTTCATGCATCCAGATAACCAAAGCTAACTCATGTGAAGCTGCGATCATTTTTTCTATACATAATTATCCCTTTTGCTCACTGTATAGAAAATCAGTTCAGTTCAGTCACTCAGTCATGTACAACTCTTTGAGACCCCATGGACTGTAACACGCCAGGCCTCCCTGTCCATCAGCAACCCTGGAGTTTGCTCACACTCATGTCCATCAAGTCAACGATGCCATCCAACCATCTCATCCTCCATTGTCCCCTTCTTCTCCTGCCTTCAATGTTTCCTAGCATCAGGGTCTTTTCTAAGGAGTCAGTTCTTTGCATGAGGTGGCCAAAGTGTTGGAGCGTCAGCATCAGTACTTCCAATGAACATTCAGGACTAATTTCCTTGAGGATTAGCTGGTTTGATCCCCTTGCAGTCCAAGGGACTCTCAAGAGCCTTCTCTAACACCACAGTTCAAAAGCATCAATTCTTCGGCACTCAGCCTTCTTTATGGTCCAACTCTCACATCCATGCATGACTCCTGGAAAAACCATAGCGTTGACCAGATATACCTCTGTCAGCCAAGTAATGTCTCTGTTTTTAATATGCTGTCTAGGTTTCTTATAGCTTTTCTTCCAAGGACCAAGTGTCTTTTAATTACATGGCTGCAGTCACTATCTACAGTGATTTTGGAGCCCAAGAAAAGAAAGTCTGTCACTGTTTCCAGTATTTCCCATCTATTTGCCATGAAATGATGGGACCAGATGCCATGATCTTAGGTTTTTGAATGTTGAGTTTTAAACCAGCTTTTTCACTCTCCTCTTTCCTTTTCATCAAGAGGCTATTCAGTTCCTCTTTGCTTTCTGCCATAAAGGTGATGTCATCTGCATATCTGAGGTTACTGATATTTCTCTATATAAAGAAAATGTGAAAGTGAAAGTCACTCAGTCATGTCTGACTCTGCGACCCCCTGGACTACAGTCCACGGAATTCTCCAGGTCAGAATAGTGGAGTGGGTAGCCTTTACCTTCTCCAGGAGGTCTTCCCAACCCAGGGATCGAACCCAAGTCTCCCACATTGCAGGCAGATTCTTTACCAGCTGAGCCACAAGGGAAGCCCATATCAAGCAAATGGGGACCCAATATTATTAGTATTGGACCCAATATTAGTCTTAGACCCAAGATTAATAGTATAGAAAATGGGGACCCAATATTATTAGTATTGGACCCAAGTTTAGTCGTAGACCCAAGATTAATAGTATAGAAAATGGGGACCCAATATTATTAGTATTGGACCCAAGTTTAGTCTTAGACCCAAGATTAATAGTATAGAAAATGGGGACCCAATATTATTAGTACTGGACCCAAGATTAGTCTTAGACCCAAGATTAATAGTATAGAAAATGGGGACCCAATATTCCCGCACAGAAGTGCGTTGTCTCTTTCTGTCGGTGCTGATTTAAGTGTGTTTGGGTATAGATGTGTGTTGTGTATAAACCCTATCTTCCCATGTGTGAGTCTGAGGGCAGAGGGCAGGAGGAGAAGATATTTCTCCCTAGTCCTGCCCTTCCTATGGGGCATCCATGGCACAGCACTGGTAAGGCATACCAGTTTGTCATTTGCTGGCTGGAAACCCTTGGTATAAAGCCGCAGACTTTGAGAGCTGAAACCTTATGAATTAATTTAAAATTTTACCTTCCATTACCTGCCAGGCACTTTCATGTACATATGAGATTCCCAAACTGGGGTGTACTTATCCCACCTGAGTCAGGAGACCCTTGAAGCCTCAGGATCTTTAGAAAGATTCTCCATGTTTATACCTTGACTTCACATAATTCTCTGGAACAGTGTTTAAAAAGACAAGTTCACTCCTGTTTGATTAGTCAAAGGATTGCTTTCACACCTGAAAGTATGAGTATGTCTAAAATTTCATTTTTGTTTGTTTGCCTTTGTGCTGAAATTAATCTGAGCCATTGATTTTATCTTAATAATAGATCCTTTGACAAGGTGGGAGCCAGGAATTGTGAACTGCCATTGTACAGAGTGAAATGTATAGTGTCACCAACTCCAGCCCAGAACCCTCGCAGAAGTGCTTACTTAACATGAAGAGAAAGAAATCTCTTGTAATTAAGAATATAGAAATGACCTTTTTCTGAATAAAAGGGACTAGTATGATTTAAAGCTAGTGTTTCTTTCCCCATTCATTTCTTTTATACCTAAATCATTTATAGGAAAAAAAAAAAAGGAGCAATTAGTGAAAAATTTTGTCTTGGAATTGGTAAAACAATGTGTTGGGTTTCATTATGCCCGTGGTTATTTAAAATAGTAGTCTGAATCCTGGGTGCTAGCTGCCTATATGATACACCCACATGGGTATTTAATAAGCATCTCAAACTCCACTTGCTCAAGGTAGAGCTCTTGGTTACCCCACAGCCCACAAAGAACCTCCTCTCTCATCTACCTGGTTGTTCAAGAAAGACCCCAAGAGTTATTTTCAATTCTTCGCTCTCTCTGTCCCCACAGCCCATCTGTTGGCAGTTGCTACTGATACTACTTCCAAAATGTGTCACTGAATCTCTGGGCTCTCCCCATCACTGTTGCCTCCCTGCCCAGTCACCGCCATTCCTTTTCTGGACTGCTGCCCGGGTCTTCTGACCCGTCTCCACACTCCCTCGTGATCTATGTTCTACCAATCAGCAAGAATCATCTTTTAAAGGTTTCCCACCCCAACTAAAAGTCATTTCCCTCTTTGAAGTCGTGAGTTGGTCTTCCACAGTAGTTAAACTAAAATCTTGGCCCCTTTACCCTGAGCTGCAAAGCCCTCTGGACCCAGGGCTGCTACCTGTCTGGCCTCAGCTGCTAAGCTCTCTCGTCACAGTGCTCCTGAACCACTGGCTCTCTGTTCCCTGAGTAAGTCAGCCCGTCAACCTAAGGGCCTTCTCCCAAGCCAGGAACAGGATTGCCTCATCTTCCCATGCTGAACTTCTAGCATTTAGAACAGACTCTTTGGATAAATTCATCATGGAGATATTTCCTGAACACCTGATAAGATAGGAGGTGCCGCTAGCTCTGCTCCCCCTGCAACTCAGGCGCCATTTGTCACATAACCCTCTTTTAAATGACCAGGGTAACATATAGCTGTCACCAGCACCAATGCCTAAGGCTGGATATATAGGACCGATGGGGACAGGCTCCCATCTGCCTCTTCACCATTGTGTCACCAGGACCAAGGGAAAGTGCTCAATAATGGTGTTACATGAACAGGTGCTTTTCAGATGCTGTATGGTCTTAACATGGCAATCAACAGGTTGTTTCTGCCTGTTCTGTTTTTGTAGCAGACTGGATTGTACGCGTATAAGGTCTTCGGTGTTCTGGAAGACTGCTTACCAGATCTGCTTGCAGATGTCTATATGGACTTAGCCTATAGGAAACAGTGGGACCAATATGTTAAAGGTGAGTGACACAGTTTTCAAAAACCAATTAGAAAGTAGAATCCAATGTTATTTATTCTAGTCGTTAGTAAGCAAAAGAAATAACTTTGCTATATTTTTCATTTTAAATTTTAGCAAACACATCTTAAAGTGCTAAGTTAAATATGACTTTGCTGTCCTCAGGATTTGTTCCTTGCATACTATTAAAATCACTCTCCAGTACGCTCTGAGGGCTGTTTTGTTCTTATTTTAAGTTTTGTTGTCATCCCATAAACCTAGGTGATCGTGGAAGGCTTCTTGGAAAAGGTGGTACTGAAGCTTTGTTTTAGAGGTTGAATCAATGTTTTACAAGCAACAAGATTATATATATATATATATATATATATACACACACACACACACATATATATATATGTGAGGAGGTGAGGGGCTGAGTGGTTTAAGGGCATTCAAGGCCAAGGGGACGGCATGAGTAAAGTAGAGAAGGCATGAGACAACATAGTGCTAGAGAACTGTGAGCAGTTGGGTGCTGTTGAGTAGTTGGGGAGCAGAATCTGGAACTAGGCTGGAAGGCGGGCCCAGAGCCCCAAGGACCTAAGCTGACCACCAGGCTAGGGTTCTTTGATTTTTCCCTGGAAGTAGTGTAGAGTTATGAGCAGCGATAGATAGAGGATCTTCCTGCCACTTACAGCGGGGTGTAGTTTCTGCCGTCCCAGTCAGTCACAGTGAAATAAATACAGCTAGCCTGGGGGCCAGAAACCTTGAGAGAGCCTTGCTGGGGTCAGGAATCTTGGTTGCAAGAAACAAAACGTAATGAATGCCAGTGTGAGAAAACGAAAAAGCTTTTTTTGCTTTGGTGTATGACATTGGAAACGACATGTGTGTCTTGTTCCAAGTCAGCTGCATTCGCTACTTCATTTCTCCAGCTTGACTCTGTTTCCTTCTGTGTGGACCGCATTACTGGGCAGATTCTTGTGCCATGACAAAGATGCCTCCAGAAGATGCAGGCTTACATTCTAACAAAGTTCATCACCCCAGAGGAATAGGAATTTTCCTACTCATTGCATTCAGAGTCACAGGACAGGCTCTAATTGCCGCAGCATCAATCATTCGCTTATGTACTGGGGACGTTTATCATGATTTTGGGTCGCTCAGTGTTATCAAATAGGCTTCCCATGTAGGGGGAATTGTGCTGCCCACCTATTCAAGGGTGAAGGCAGGTGTTCCCTGTCCATTTCTCTGGCAGCCATGGTTCAGTCATGTACTGTGGACGTTGGCAGTTTCTGATGTGTGGTACTTGGCATCAGATGTCCCCACTGTGGAATAAAGTCCAGAGGCAACAGGACTTTGACTTCTCTGGAATAATCCTGAGGTTCTTCACCTAACTCTAGTCCTCCTAGATTTTCTGTGAGCTACCTGAGAGCCTTTATGAAAGCACTTTTGGCCTAAACATACAAGAGTGGCAACCCAAGCCTCATCCACGTATGCCGTCCCTAAACTGATCACCATGGCCATGTCTAGCTCAGTTTCCCAGCCCTGTGATTATCAGAGTCACTTCTGCGTAAACTACATAGTGAAGGAGAGAAAGGTGATGCGCCATGTCTAGCTCAGTTTCCCAGCCCTGTGATTATCAGAGTCACTTCTGCGTAAACTACATAGTGAAGGAGAGAAAGGTGATGCTGTGAAGGAGAATGAGATGGTGGTACAAGAACAGGGGAGTCAAAGCCAAGCAGGCAAAGCAACAGATATCCACTCACTCCCTTCCTTCCAAGGGCATCTGCAGCCTCTTGGACCAATGGACTGGCAAGCTCTTTACCCATGGTCTGCTTCTAATAGATTTTGTTATTTCAAAAGTTAAATTAATTAACACATTGCCAAAGTCAGTATCTCCCAAAGGTCCTCTTTTGTTTCCTCCAGTGGGCTTGGCTTGGCTCCTTCTCTAAATGGTTAATTAGAAGCTTCCTACACAGCTTAGGGGCAGAGTCTGCACACTTTGTAGAATTCTTTTACTATCTCCCTCCAATTGCTGATGCTGTTTGCATGCAATAGCATGGTGGATTGGTCCCCGTAATTGTGACAGAAAGCAACATGGGAGATAGGCAAGAAACTTAGAGTTAGCACAGTTAGGCCACTTCCTAGCTTTTTAGGAAGGACTCTGAACTCTCTGGAACCTTCATTTCTCAACTGAACACACCAGACTGGGTGGCTTAGTCCCAGTACACCTGTACTCAGTCAAGAAGTCTAAAGAGGGGAGTAAGGGCACAGCAGTGTAACTGTTGGTAATCCAGTGACATCTAGTGGTTCAGTTCAGTTCATTCACTCAGTTGTGTCCAGCTCTGTGACCCTAAGGACTGCAGCATGCCAGGCCTCCCTGTCCATCACCCACTCCCGGAGTTTACTCAAACCCATGTCTGTCACATCGGTGGTGCCATCCAACCATCTTATCCTCTGCCCTCAATCTTTCCTAGCAGCAGGGTCTTTTCAAATGAGTCAGTTCTTCATATCAGGTGGCCAAAGTATTGGAGTTTCAGCTTCAGCATCTAGTGGTTACCCTGATTTTTAAACCTTAAATTTTAATTCCTAATTTGGTTTCACTGAATTTCGACTGTCTGTGCTATATGATGAACAACTTTTGTTGGGTTCTTTTAATTTTACTGCACTTTTATATCTATTAGACTCTGCCTCTTGGCAACAAGCTTTCAGTGGTAATGAATCTCTCAGACTTTTTCCAGAATTCTGTGCCTTGTGAGTTAGTGTTTTATCATCCCTAAAGGGTCGGCAGCATATCAAAGCTTTTTCTTAATTGAAACCAAAGAGACTTCCAGATTCAGTAACTTCTTTGTTTTGTTTCTTTTCTTAGAACTCTATGAAAAAGAATGCAATGGAGAAACAGTGGTCTACTGGCAAGTGAAGTACCCCTTTCCCATGTCTAACAGAGATGTATCCTTTCCAAAGGTGCACTGTTACTCAGCTTTCTAAAGTGTTTCTGTGCCCTGTGGCCATCACCCAATGGTGGTGTGTCCAGCAGGTGCGGACAACGTTGTCTTTGAGTCTTGCAGAAGCATCTGCTAAAGCTCTTCCTTCTCGTGTGGCTTTCAGAGACCTCAGAGTATGGCTTCTGGGCCTGACAACATGGAGCATCTTTAACCGGGGTCACAGGAAGGTGGCTCATACTTTCCTGAACCTTTTCTGGGAAGCCCTTTTGCCATAGAATTGGGCATCTGAGAACAACTTTTCACAAAGAGTATTCAGTACATTCCCTCAGTCTATAGAGAAGAAAGCTGGGACCCAGAGAAGTCAGGCGACAGAGGCTGACTTATGTACAGCAGCCGACTGGGGGCTGAACTCAGGCCCCACATTTCCAGCTTTCTCCACCTCTTCTCTTTCTCGATTATTGGCTCTGGACACTGTGTGTTCTGTTTTGCCCCTTCAGTCGCCTTGATTATGATATGAAGCAGTTGAATAGATGTGGAGAGTTTTAGCTGACACTCTGGGGTTCTATGAAGCCCCCTTAGGGCCAGGCTAGGAGAATTTGATGAACATTTGCTGGGCAGACAGATTGGGTGGAATAGGGGTGGAGGTAGGTGTGATTTTGACCTCACTCTTTTCTTCAGTCATAGCAGCTGATTGTCTCACACACTGAATTTCCATAAAGGATCCTTTAAATAAAGGATCTTGGAGATTAAAAAAAAAAATGCTTGGAAATCACTGAACTGGATGACTGCTGGAATCTTTTCCAGCTGTAACATTCTGTAAGCCTGTATACTCCTGAATAATTGTGCTCTAGAAAGAGAGGGGCCATGGGAGTGTGTGTGGACATTGTTCCTGTGTGATTGCTGTACCCTGGCTCGGCCCATCACAGACTCCATAAGGGGTTATTGCTTGGCACAAACCACAGACTGCTAGGTAGTTTGCATACAGGTGGTATGTATTTCAGCCAATTGTGGTTACGTAATCTCTGAGATTTTATATGGTTTTCTCTCATCCTGCCAAAACTGCAGGCTAGGAGCCATCGTCCCCCTCAGGCAGGGAAGAAAATGGAGGCAGAGGGATGGTCAGAACCCTGCTCAGCTTCTCGCCAGGGTCCCCTGTTATGGGCAGCAGATGCAGGCATGGACCCAGGTCCAGCTGTGTCCAGAGACGGTGATCTGGACCAGAGCAAACCCACAGGGCCCTGCTGGGGGGCGTTCTAGGGAGCAGCGCTTGGGGCTCCTTGCAGTTCTGTTGCGCTGTCTTTCCAATGCCACACACTCCCATGATGAGTATCTCGGTCTTTGTATCTACAGGGCTGTTCAGGTTGTGAGAACAGAGGACAGTGTGGAAGACAAGAACATTAGTTGCAGAGGGAAGGCTCCCAGGGTGAGTGTGTGCTCACTCCCAGTTTGCTGTGTGACTTTGGAAAAGGCCCTTCACTTCTCTGGGCTTTAGTGAACGGGTAGTTCTCCAGTCGAAGCCTGGGTGCCACACTGGACCTTCCAACTGCTGAAAGAACCCTGTGAAATTGCAGTTAATATATCAAGCTGTTTCTGCAGTGAGTGTCAGGGGATATCTGTCATGTGAACTGAGCAAGTTGTGGAACAGTATTTGCTGAGGGAAAAACAGAACGCTTGGGAGGGAGGAAATGCAGAGCTAAGGCAGCATCATCCCTTCCTGGAAACATGTGAGCACTTACTCTTCAGGGAGTAGCGTGTGGGGGCGACAGACGTCCCACAGCGTGCCTGGGGAGGGCCAGACCACCGTGGCTGCCGCAGAGACTCTGAGCGGCCTGCGGCCGTGGCCGTGGCTGCTGCAGTAAGTGAAGCTGTATTATACTTTTACTGGTTTTTTGGATTATTTTTAAGCTTTAATTCCTTCTACTATGAAGCCTACATTTCCATCATTGGAAAGTCCGATGAACGTATTAAAGAGCTGAGCCCTCTGCAGCTATGAAAGTCTCACCAGGTTTTGGAGCCTCATCTGGGTTCAAATACAGACTCCGTCACATCAGCTGGGCAGCGGGATCTTCTGCAACTTTCTTTACTGCTCTGAGTCTCAATTTCGTCATTTATAAGATGGGAATATTTATACTGAATTCACAGCAACGTTCTCAGTTTCAAAGCTGATGCTAAACATAAAGCCCATGATATATGTACGTGATGAGGGCTCAGTAAGTGGTGACTCCTGTTGTTTCTTAAAATCGAATTACCTTCCCTGTAATCGTGCCATAGACAGTAGCTGGTCTGGGAGTGTTTATTGAGATGAAATGGCTTTGTGATGCTTGGTGAGCCAGACCTAGTGAGGCCATCTACCTACTCATTATTTGGTTATTCATGCGTCTTCCTATGATTGCCAGGTGTAAGCACCCTTGCCTGACCGTCCTCTGTGCCCAGAGGTCAATGATTAGGGCCTTTGGGGGAGGACAGAGAGCAATGACCCCATTGTCTAGTGAGTGAGATTCTGCTTCAGTCTCTCTCCCATGCTCCCACCAAGCTTATTTCTAGGGCAGTGTTACCCTTTTTTCCTGTAGAGGGAAATCAATAGCAGAAAAGTTGAGTAGCACACCCAGGATGACACAGCTGATAAGTGACCAGTCGTCTGAGATCTGATTGCCTTCTTGGAGAAGGGAGGAGTGGGTTCCCCACATAATTAAAACAGCAGGGAACCAGTCTCCAGTGGGTAATGCATCTTTTCAAATGACAACACCAGGTGGGAAGAGCCAGACTCTTGTAAGGTGGGGAGGCAGACGGGGCAGGACCTGGGATAACAGCAAGGGAGCAGTCACCAAGTGGAGGCGTGGAATCACGTGCCTTTGTTTCTGTTACGGGCTTCCCTTCCACTTAGCTGAGATGCAGGCCTTTCTGTTGAGCCTTGACTGCCGGTGTAGTATGTTTACGTGCGGCAGCGGCGAGAGCTGGACTTGGAGGGGCGGAAGGTCCACGTGATCCTGGCCCAGAGCACCTCTGAGCCACAGTTTCCAGAGAAGTCAGGTGTGATCCGGGTGAAGCAGTACAAGCAGAGTTTGGCGATCCAGAGTGATGGCAAGAAGGGGAGCAAAGGTAAAAAGGGGGCATGGGTTGGGGTGCCTGCCAGGGTCCCCCGTGTGAAGACTGCACTGACTGCAGGCACGGAAAATGCAGGATGCTTACTCCCTGAGGTCAGAGACTGGCCACGGGTCCAAAAGAAACAAGAACGAATCAATTCACCCCCAGAAGCTTGGGTAGACTAGCATATGGATCAGTTCATTCTTTACTGACTCTTGCATGGTCTAGATGAAATTAGGATACCCACCAAGGAAATCGGAAAGTTCGAAACTCAGTTTGGAAAGGTCCTGTACATGCACAAACTGGACACGGGTGGGCAGGAGGGCTGGTGGGACCACTTCTGCGAGGCAGCTCCTCCTCATCAAAAACCCAGGGACTCGGAACCTGTCTGCCTCGAGTTCCAGCCTCAGAAGAGACACTGGGTGCAGGAGTTCCATGCAGCCACTTGCTGACCTGGAGTGGGTGTGGGCTCAAGGCTGAGACGAAATCTAAACTTAGTTGTGATGTGTGTTAAGATGTGCCACTTTGGGCATGTCATCCCACTCTTCTGAATCTTCACTTCATCATTTATAAATGGGGGTTTAATCTTAGCAACTTCTTAGGATTAATATAATTAATGAGAGCCATGATTAAATGCAAAACTGTGTCTAAGTGTATCGCTTGCCTGGTGATTAGTAAATAGCCGCAGAAGGTGCCTTGGCTGTTTTCCACAATGTTTCTATGTAAGTCTCCTGCAAGGCAAGGCAGAGGGGACAGTCTCCTGGAGTCCTGTGTAACCCGCATCCTTGCTTTCTGGGATGGATATGAAAGTGGAAGGTTTGCAAGGTTTGTACTGTATCTTCCTAACAGGTTCCCTCCTGAATTGTTCTTTCTCTCTCTAGTTTTCATGTATTACTTCGATAATCCAGGTGGCCAGATTCCATCCTGGGTCGTTAACTGGGCTGCTAAGGTGAGACCCCAGGAAGCGGGAGGGGAGGTGTGTTTGACAGCTGCTCACTTAGCCTGTGGGGCTGTCAGCTTGAAGAGATGTGCTGTCTCAGGCTCATGATGCTCTTCTATGAAACTGCTTGGTTGATGGACTATGTTAGGCCTGTGGTGGCCAATACCCACAATAGAGGCTGGGACAAAAGATAAACTTTAGAAGGAATGCCAGCCCCACCCTGCTTTGCACCAAGACCCCTCCAGGATCACTCTCTGGACCCTCCCAAACAGTAGCCTGTTCCCTGTAGGAACAAGGGTGCCTGTGGACCCTGTATCTGCTCATGGAGGAGTTAGGCTGACCTAGCTTGGGAGACAACTAACCATATTCAAGCCTGGAGAAGTCTCCAGGTTCTTTGTGGTTATATTGTTTTTCTGTAAGGAGAGGGAACCCCAGTGGTACCCAGGTCATCTAAGACTGCCTAGAACCTAGAATCATGCTGACCATTCAGCCTGCTTTGTAAGGTCCTACTTACTGGCAAGAGGGCTCACCAGTTCCCTGGGAGAGTGAAAAGGCTTTGAATCAAACAAGATGGTTTGAATCTTGGCCCTTCTTCTGACTGTGTAATCTAGAGAAACGATCAATTTCTTCCCCCTTAAAACTGGAGACGGATAGCCCCACCCTGTAGAGAAGGAGTAAATAGAACAATGTGTGGGGAATTTCTTAAACAGTGAGCGACACTAACTAAAGGATGACATACCCACTGTTCCCCCCCAACCCTTACCATTGTCTAATTTTATAAAGCAAGTCTTTGCTCTCATTTCTTTCCCCTGCCATGACACTTCCTGTTTTATCTTTCCTTTCAAAAAATGATAGCTCATAAATATCTTAGCTTTTTATTAGCAAAAGCCAAAATATGTAACAAGGTCTTAAAACAGTAAGGCCCCTGCCTTACCCGTGTCCTGCATCTTCCCCTTTGTCATCATCTGTGGCAACACTCTGTGAAAATCTGCTCAGGGTCCCTATTGTCATATTTATATTCCCAAAGCCATCTTCTTTCACCTTAGCCACACCCTGAAGAATCAGGCGTCATCGCTGTGAGGGTACAGAAATGACAGTCTCCTTTCCTTTGCAGAATGGAGTTCCTAATTTCTTGAAAGACATGGTGAAAGCCTGTCAGAACTATAGGAGAACCTAGGAGAGGAAACTGGGAGCTTTGTGTCCGTGGGATGCTGTTCCTGGAAGTGCGACGGCCACCGATGCTCAGCCTGCCTTTCCCTTTTCCGTGCTCAGAGGCCTGCGTGCTCTCTAGCACTTTGTCCCCGAGCGTGTTTGCCTGACATCTGCTCCCTTTCCCAGTCTCCCCACCCCGGGACCCACTGCCTTTCTCCACTGTGGAATGTGGGTCAGATTATAGAAACCTTTGTTTGTTTATTCTTAAAAAGTGGAATCCTCAGTAGGGAACGCAGTCTTTCCATTGTGCCATTCTAGGGGAATGGTGGGTGGAGGGCTGACAACACCGGGACTGATCCCAGTCGGCTGGCTCCTTCCCACGGGTGAGTTGTTGCAACCTGGGAGGGTGATTTCCTGCTGAAGTTGCATTGCCTACAGAGCTGAGTGTCATTGCTCCAAGACTGGAAGACTCACGTCTGTTTGCCTTATGCTTTGCTGACTTGGATTGGCTAATTTGAGATAATCATCCACTAAGTCCCTCCCCATTCCTAGTTGGGGAGGATCATAGGCTGTTTTGATTTCAAACTATTTTGAAAAACATTGCAGGCCTAACTGTGTAGTATGATAACATTTTTTTTCTCATCATCCATGTTTGTGTTTTTCTTTTTCCCATATGCCCCTGGGGAAGGCTGTCCATACCTCACTAGCTCTGCATTTTTCTGGACACTGAGGCATCAAGGCAACTGTAGCAGTTAACAGAAGCCAAACTGCTTTGAACATAGCATTGAGCTAAAATGTCTTTATATGGAATAAATGAATTTCCCTTCTGAAATGTTTGGAGACATTGAAAGGATAAGAGTTCCCAACCAGGGAAAATTTATTAGTGGTGTGGTTGACTCTATACCTTTTTCTCAGGAATTCTATATAAGTTATCTGCCTCTCCCACCAACCAGAAGACTTCCCTTTTCCTACTTTTCTTTTGAATTTTGGAAGGAAGGGTATTCTGTGGACAAAGGCACAGCCTTATAATCTCAGGGAAACATTTTAATCACTTCTGTATGATGGTAACAAAACTTAATTTCAGGGCATAAAAATTCAGGATGTAAGGCTGGATGTGGGAGATTTATTAAAATGGAATACCTCTGACTGTGTCTTTTCTGTCTGGAAAGGGAGGTGCATTGAATTACCAAATAAATACAGAATGACTTTATACTTGTTTTGTCTGCAGTCTCCTCTCTGCCTTGTTCCCTGCGAATGAGACTGTTAGGTCTCTCTGATTTGCAAATGAAATCCAACATAACTCATAGCCCTGAACATAAAAAGGAATTTTAGGCTCAGTTATATGCAAGGCCAGGTATAGAATGGCCTCAGGTAGGGGTTGATACAGGGGTTCAAACTGACATTAGGAATCAACTCTGTCCTTTTTTAAGGTTTCTTTAATGTTGGGGCGAGCTTGGTGGCAGGATCGCTGCTAACAGAAAATGAAAGACCTGTGTCTTCCCGAGTTCACACCAAGTCGATAAAAGACAGCATTTCTTTCCAGTTGACTGTGAAGCATCCCGTGATTCACTTTAAACCATGTGTTGATCCCTGCCCTGGACACTGGTCATAGGGGTAGAGTTATATGCATCAAGGACTGCTTCATAAATGTATCATTAAAATATCACTAGCAGTAATGTAGCCAGAATTTAATTTTAGGTAAAGTAAATCTGAATGTCTTATGTAATAGAAGTCAAGGTTTTTTTTGTTTTTAATGTATAAAGTCATTGAAACAGAAGCACTATGATTATAGTCTTTGAGCAAAGACTCCACATGAAATGGTGTCATGCAAAGTGTATCTTTAACAGTGTTTAATAATCTGCTAAAAACACTGAGAATACTAAGCATACTTAATTTCTTGGTAAGGCAATTTTAAAAAAGTCACTGAGCTTGCTATAATTAGGAAAGGCCCTGTGGCGTTCGAGCTTGCTAAGTTGGAAATGACAGTGCTAAGCAGCACTGAAAAATGAGATTGTGTAGGAACTGAGAATCCCTGAGCCAACAGGAAATGCCAGCGACCCCAGAAACACACATGGTGCCATGGAGGTTTAGCTGGATTCTTCGGGCTCTGACTGCAGGGTTTGAATGTATCATTTGGAATTTGGAAGTTATGAGTGTATTGTCATTCACCTACCCCTTTGCTTCACTTGTTTTCTCATGTCTGTCTCTCTGTATAGACAATAAGATCTTCATAGGTAGAAGCCCTTTCACTTAGATTACTGACCCCTAACAGAGTGCATCCTAAGCACTCAAATGGTATCTAGTGAGTGACTTTAATGATTTGGAGATTGACCAAATGACACACCACCCAGAAGGGAAAATCTATTCAGATAAAGACATTTGATTGGATGACATTAAACTCTACTTTAATATTTAATAATTTAATTCAAGCCAAATTTTTTCCCTAAGTCATCATTTTAGTGGTTCTAGATGCTGTAGATCTGCTTAGTCTTTCCTTGGAAGGTCCATGTTAAGAGGTGGCTTTGCTGGCGTGGCTACAGGTTATACTTTAATGTTATGGAAATGGCTCAGTCTAGACTGAGTTCAGCTGAGATTAGTCAGGATTTCAGGATTTTCACGATGAAAGTAGCATTACTATCACTGCTAAATTTTCTTCCACAGGTGAATTATTCACACTGCATAGCAGTTTAAAGCTAAAGACTACCTTGGAACTGAGGGATTCCAGCAGAGGGTCACTTCCTGAAAATGTTCCTGTATCGCAGTGAAGGCCCTGGCCTGGATCCCTGGCTGAGATTCCTCACCCAGAATCCCCACCTCTAATGCCTGCCCTTCAAAACTCCTTCCCAGCTGGGTTTGAAAAAAATGCCCGAAGAGCCCATCCAGTTCTTATGTTTCTGGGGGCACCACCCAGTCGGCTCAGAGAATTATCTTTAAATGCTTTGAGATCTGTATTCACTTCACATACTTTTCAATGGTTTGGCATCCATCTGGCAAGGGGACAGGCATGGTAGTTCCTGGGGTGAGTGAGACAGGCTTGGAGTCTACCCTCAAGGAGCTTATGATCTAGTGAGGAAGACACAGTGGAGGAGCTCTTGAAGGATGTTGAGTCGGGAGAAAGGGCAGGTAAAGTGAGTGAGAGTCTAAACCTGGGGCACCAAGCAATTCTGAGGGGTTGGGGAGAACATGTTGGAGTTGGCTGGATGGAAGTTGGAGAAGAAAAGTATTCCACATGCACGTGGAAGGAACCATTTCCATAAAATCCCTGAAGCAGGAGAGCCAGTCATGTTGCAGGACCAACCGAAGGCCAGTAGATCTGAGCAATGAGAGTGCAGGAAGGCATCTCACATGTGGATGAAGAAGAAGGTGGTGAGGCTGTGGGAGATCCTGAGAGACATGGCAAGGACTTTTATTTTATACCCAGAATACTAGAAAGCTTTGATGACAAACTACTACAGATGCAGAAAGTTAGGGAAGGCTTGTGGAAAAGGAACCTTGAACAAAGAGTTCTGTGCATGGTAAAAACTGGCTGTTTGGAATTAATTTAATTGAGTACATTTAAAAAGTAAGCTGGTGCAAAACCAAAATTTGCTTTTGTTTTCTGTGAAGAGGACAGCTTTCTTAAAATATTGATCTGCTTTTCATAGCAGATTGTAAAGTTTATTTTACTTTTAACCAGGAGTCTGTTATAACTTTCTTGTTTTGCCTTTGAAATCTTTCGTTGTCTTTTTGCTTAAGTGAGTAAACATTGATTCACAGTGACCTATGATCTTGTTTGACCAAGTACTTTGAAACTTTTTGATATTTTGATGACAAATTTCCCAAATCAAATGCTAGTGTAGTTCCTTTGACCTCTAGCGAAGTTTTGGATGCTTCAAAGGAGCTTTGCAACATTCTAAAGAAATATAAATTAATTAGGTTTATTTGGTATGTTAAATTACAAGGGAAGTATTGTCAAATAAGTAATAAATCTTCTTAGGTTATACTGTATGAGTAAATGTTATTAGTCTAGAAATTATATGGAATTCCTAAGAATCTGGTGTGTCCTGACAAAATATTATCAGTCATAATTTTAGTCATTTTAAAATGTTTTATGTCACAGGAGTAAACAAATTTGTTTTTCAGTTACTGTTTTATTCTGATACCTCTGCAAAAATGCTTCCTCTTCAAGAATATTCTTAGCAAAGATTTTTGGACAAGTACAAGATTCTGATAACTTTCAGATCCATACTGGTGACCTGGGTTGAAATTAAATAGTTCTATTAGAAAACCTGATGGCTTCATAAAACTGTTAACAAAAGGATTATTTATATAGGTCTATGTGAACTACGGAATGAGGTTATAAATTTATGGTCTCTATTTAAAGTATTACTAACATTTTTCTTTTCCAGATGAAAGACACTCTTCCCTTCAGCTAATTATGAGTTAGAGAAACTTGTTAATTATACCTTATAAGCAGAATTGAAATATTTATCTTTTCTCTCTCCTTGATCTTTCCAGAGACTGGAAACTCTTGGGTTCCCAGCAACTTTAAAAATCAAGAAAATTAGGAAAGCCATCTACTAACAGGTGTAGGAATTTCAAAGCATTTTGTCTTTAAAAGGTAGGAATTTACTCATATTTGTTGTTAACTCAGGTGAAATTTGTCACAAGCCTTTGATGTGGCTTTCCTGGCAGTAAGAGGCCTTTTGATAATTCAATCTGAAGTTCTTTATAGCAAAGCCTTTTCCTTTCAGCAAAGCCAATTTCAAAAGAGCCTGTATAGTAACACTTTTATAAGCCATCAGGCCAAGTTTATTGAAACCAGAATTAATTTGTAAACAAATAAGTATTATTTGGCTATACTTGGTAGAAAGAAGGGTAATTTTAGAGAGAAAAAGATTATATTTCTGTGGAGAGTAAATTCAAGTTTGTTAGCTGAGGTCTTTATTTACTAAGAGTCACTTCCCAGATAGCTCTTAGCTATTACATTGTTGTAAATTTTAGTTGAATTATTAAAAGGACAATCTAGTTTGTTTCTGAAATTTTTCTAATTAATCTATCTTTGGATGAAGATCAGAGGTTCCAACCTGCAACCAGGGGATTATGCATTCTGGGAAAGACATAATTTAAAGGACTATCTTCAACCTAAATGGAAGGACTATCATCAGGTACTCATGGACAGTGAACCTCAAGGAAATTGATACTTGGATTACTATTTCCACTTAGAGAGGGTCCCTGAAATTAACTGAGCTATACACAGGACTGCTGACTTCAAAATCACCGTAAAACAATGCTTACACAGAAGAGAAAATATCAGAACAGAATGGTAAGAAAAAGTAGACAGCTGATCCAAGATTCCAGAGCAAGCTTGTATACCAATTACTTTGATAATCACTCACACTTGCTTATGAAATAAACATATTTCATGATATGTACAGATAAAGTGAGTGAAGTCACTCAGTTGTGTCCAACTCTTTGCGACCACGTGGACACCAGGCTCCTCCGTCCATGGGATTTTCCAGGCAAGAGTACTGGAGTGGGTTGCCGTTTCCTTCTCTAGAGAACTTCCTGACCCAGGGATCGAACCCAGGTCTCCCACATTGTAGACGCTTTCCGTCTGAGTCACCACTTGATCTTAGCCAAAAGGCCAAGAAATGATGTACAGATAAAGTTAATTGAATTATTGAGTTTATACTCAATCACCTATTTCCAGTACTTCTGGATGACCATGGTGGATTTCTCCATTCAAGGCTCTAACTGAATGACCTTAGGAAATTATTCTAGAAAGAAGAAGTTATAATTCTGTTTGGGCCACTATAGATATTACAAGAAGGGACTCCCTCACTTGGCCAATCAATCATAGCTACTCTGACCACTGCCATGAACATAAAAGACCCCCTCCCTTATGTTGGGAAAAGTGTCAGTTCAGTTCAGTTCAGTCGCTGAGTCATGTCCGACTCTGCGACCCCATGAATCGCAGCATGCCAGGCCTCCCTGTCCATCACCAACTCCTGGAGTTCACTCACACTCACGTCCATCAAGTCAGTGATGCCATCCAGCCATCTCATCCTCTGTCATCCCCTTCTCCTCCTGCCCCCAGTCCCTCCCAGCATCAGAGTCTTTCCCAATGATCAACTCTTCGCATGAGGTGGCCAAAGTACTGGAGTTTCAGCTTCAGCATCATTCCTTCCAAAGAAATCCCAGGACTGATCTCCTTCAGAATGGACTGGTTGGATCTCCCTGCAGTCCAAGGGACTCTCAAGAGTCTTCTCCAACACCACAGTAAGTAAATACTAAGTGTAACCAGCCAAATAACATGAAGAACTGTGAGTGGCCTTATGAACAATTCCTTTAAAGCAAAGGATCAGTATGGAATACACTAAATCAGATACCCTGAGGATACACTGGGTGGCACCTAATGGAAGTTCTTGTCTTGAATTCTGACTTACAATCTTAAAAATACTACTAACTATATTACTTAGATTCTGCCTATGTCATAAAATTGTTGTTTCATGTCTCACCAACTGTGTGACTGAGTCTCTCATGAATTAATGACTGACCTGAAACAGTTGACTAGACATGTATTTCAATGGTGGTAATAGTGTAAATTTAGATATGGGAAGTAGCAACAAGAAGGAGTCATTTCCTGGACCACAACATGCTAGCCAGACAGATGGTCCAGGGACTTCTGGCTCTGATAGGGCCTAGTCTAGTAACAGCACACCGAGTGGCCCATCAATGAAACCTTAGCCTGGCCTAGGAGCAAGCGGTCCTAGCACTCTGGCACAAAATAGTCATGAAACGCCTCCCAGTCCATGGTCCAATTTATGACCATGATAGCTCACTGCCCACTGAAAATTGGCACTTGCAATCTGTCACTATGAGTATGATATCACTAGCCACTGCAGTCACTGATATTTGACGTACCCTGAAAGAAATTCAAGGCAAAGATCAGGAATAAGGCGCTCTCTTCTCTGGGAAGTTCTGGTAGAACAGGTGCCTCTTCAGGTAGATATTTTCAAGGGAAGATTTTATGAGAACAACTTCTTGCTGCTTCTATCTGCTGCTGCTGCTGCTGCTGCTAAGTCGCTTCAGTCATGCAACCCCATAAACAGAAGCCCACAAGGCTCCCCCATCCCTGGGATTCTCCAGGCAAGAACACTGGAGTGGGTTGCCATTTCCTTCTCCAGTGCATGAAAGTGAAAAGTGAAAGTGAAGTCGCTCAGTCGTGTCCGACTCTTAGTGACTCCGTGGACTGCAGCCCACCAGGCTCCTCCGTCCATTGGATTTTCCAGGCAAGAGTACTGGAGTGGGTTGCCGTTGCCTTCTCCGTCTTCCCCTATCTAGAAAGTCACTAAAATCATTAAGGATCAGAGACATCTGCCCCTCATAACTAGTAGCAAACTTCATGTGACTGGCAGCAGCCTTCTGCCAAAATGTGAGCTTGACTGCATGTATCCACAAGTTCCTCAGAGCCATCTGAGAAACTTTCTTCAGGGCTCTAGTCCCTATTTTGCCCCCCAAAGAGCTTAACTCACAATTCTCATGCTGTGCATTTTTGTTTTTTTAGTCAGCACTTTCAGACTAAAGCGTTTAAATAAAATGCCCTCATTTTTGATAGGCAACTGTACCACCATCTTTGATATCCTACATCATTCAAGGCAGTCATGGTACCTAAGTTCACATGAGGGTTGGACCAAAAACAACTCAAGAGTTTTCTGCATCCCTAAGATTCCCCTTTCAATGGAAGACCATTTTGAAAAGTACACATAAAGGAGTTGGGCTTTGCATAAGCCATGGTGTGCGGCATTGTGCTCTATCACTAAAAGAAAAGCAAGGTTCACCATAAAGGTTTATGCCCATTTATCAAAGAAGAAAAGCTAGTTTTAGTTTAGCCAGTTTAATTAAAACAGGTATATCTTCAGCATTTTCAGCATTTTATTCTACCCATGTTTGCTAAAAGTCAACTAAGTTTATCTTGTCTCTATTACAGAATTTGTAGCAAGGAAGATGAGAAGCTGGACTTGCCTGGTTGTCCAGTGGTTAAGAATCCACCTGCCAATGCAGGCTTTAATCCCTGGCCAGGGAGGGTTCCACATGCTATGGAGCAACTGAGCCTGTGAGAGAGCCACAGCTCCTGAGGGCCCCACGCTCCAGGACTGGGAGCTCTGCAATGAGAGAGGCCACCGCAGTTAGAAGCCTGTGCGCTGCAGCAAAGAGTAGCTCCAACTCGTCACAAATGGAGAAAGCCCACAAGTAGCAACCGAGACACAGCACAGCCAAGAAAGAAAAAGTAAGATGACAAGCTGACGGTTAGCTGTTTAGTACCTTGTGAAATGTTCATGAGTGATCTAAATGTAAGTGTAAAGAAGAAGGAAATCAAGGAGATGTAAAGCAGGTAAAAGTAAATAACTAGAAGTTTCACAACAGTTACATTTCATGCTATGTCTACTTATAAATAGTTTCCAAATATTTTGGGGACTTTTCATTCTTCATAATTGTGTGTGTGAGCCAATCCCTTGTGATAAAATTGAATTTGGACAGAAATTTGACCAAATGTGAAGAAGATTTCCATTGAAATTTGGGGAGAGAAAAGGAATGGCTTGAGTCTAAAGCACAGAGGTGGGTAATAATGAATAATAGTGAACATTTACTGACCCCTTTCTAAATGGCAGGTACAGTCTGAGCACTTCACAGATTTTAGATCATTTCATCGTAACACATCTATAGGTATAAAGATTCCAAGAACGTGGGGACCTTTGTCTTGTTCCCAGCTATGCACTCAATATAGAGAACACACACAGTAATTAAACTATCTGCTGATGCAGTGAATGAATAAATTATGGCACAGCAGCCTTAAAGCACCAGGATCTCAATCTGAACCTATGGCAGAAAGATGATATAAAAATTTACACTTTATCGTGTGTTCCATTTATTTCTTAACAAAAGAGTGAGCTTTTAGAAATGAATTTTTAGAATTGTTAACAACTATAATTGTTTTGTGTTTTAGTTGTTTTTTGCTTACTATTATTAAAAATTAAACAACTTTTTTTTTTCTTTGCTTCTTCATTCTGTTCGAACACCTTTGGTGAATTTATGATGACTGTCTAGAAGTTGACACACTAGAAAGTTATTTTTGGTATAACTAGGGGAGGTAAAAGAGGCAGGAGGCAAAGCAGTTCAAGAAGGAAAGAGCTTTTAATTTACAGCCAGGGTGCTGGAAGTTAAACTGCTTGCCTCAGGGACAGATATGGAGGTTGGTGGGGGTGGGGGGCAGTTACCATACCCATTGTTTCCTGTCTATTTTACTCAATTCCTCTCTTAGTGGTTCATATGTGTATGTGTGAGTGAGTGCTCAGTGACTCTTTGCAACCACATGGACTGTCACCTGCCATGCTCCTCTGGGGGTGAGATTTTCCAGGCAAGAATACTGGAGTGGGTTGCCATTTCCTTCTCCAAGGAATCTTCTGGACCAGGAATCAAACCTGCATCTCCTGCATGGGCAGGTGGGTTCTTTACTAGCTAAACCACCAAGAAAGCCCCTAGTGGTTCATAAACTGAGAAGAAAACCAACGGAAACCAAGCAGAATAAAAATAATGCTTCGAGCTCAGTAAAGGACATACAGCAACTTTTGTTCTGTGTCAAACAGCTTTCGAGGGGCTGGGTCTGTTCCCAAGGGGTCATGGATTCTGCTTACCAATGAATGTGGAGTTTCATTTTCCAAGGACAGTGGATAACACTCTTCATTGGGAGCCTGATTTCAGGCCAGTGTTGAATGACTGCTGGATTGCTGAAAGCGTGCAAGTAGGGGCTCCCCGTCCACCATGCTGCTTGGCCCCTCTCCCCTCCCAGCGACTTCAGGCTCTTGTAAACAGCATTCCTTTTCTATCACAAGCTAGGACACATGATTGTGCAGACAAGGTCTTGGGTCGCTGGAGAGGGAGGCCCAGGGAGCCTGTTTCCTCTCTTCTCAGTCTGTAACTTGCTGGTGGGGTTGAGTAATTGCTGAAGTTCTGTCTTCCCATCTCATTCTGGACACTAATTTATGAAACAGCAAGTGATCCGCTGGATCAAGCAGATGTTTCCTGAGCAAAGAGAGCACGCCCAGCATCTTGTACTAGGGAAGGGTTGGCCGGCATGCATGCCTTCTGACATCACTGGGCAAGGTAACTTGTGGGAGAATTCAAAGCAGAGAAGCTTGGCCAGGCAAGAGTTCTGCTGGCAGCTCTGTGCTGGGATTAACCGACCCAGGTAACTAGGAAGAAGGAATCAGCAATTTAAATGTGCCCTCCAAGAGGAGTTAGACCCTGCACTTCCTGACTACCTCTAGGAGAACCTCCCCTGTGGCTCCCCACGCACAGTCAGAATCAGGTTCACCATATTGCTTCTCAACCCAGCTCCTTGTTTTCTTGACTTCGCCTGTGGCTGAAGTGGGACAAGCTCAATTGATTACAAAAAGAATAATGAAATAATCATAATTATTAATAATAAATCAGCTAATCCTTTTCCCCCTTGAAACACAGGTAAATTCAAATACTGCTGCTGCTGCTGCTAAGTCGCTCAGTCATGTCTGACTCTGTGCAACCCCAGAGACGGCAGCCCACCAGGCTCCCCCATCCCTGGGATTCTCTAGGCAAGAACACTGGAGTGGGTTGCCATTTCCTTCTCCAATGCATGAAAGTGAAAAGTGAAAGTGAAGTCGCTCGGTCGTGTCCGACTCTTAGCGACCCCATGGACTGCAGCCCACCAGGCTCCTCCATCCATTGGATTTTCCAGGCAAGAGTACTGGAGTGGGGTGCCATCGCCTTCTCCCCAAATACTAAAATACCTAATTACAAATCATCTTGTTATAAACAGCTAGCCTATCAGATTCAGGGTGTTAAGAATCAATAAAGTAACATAAGTTTTTAATATGAAGTATTTGTAGACATGGAATTGCCAGCTTCACCTTAGGAAGGTCATTAAGAATAAATAACAAACAAACAAGTAGAATGGATGTACAATTTGCTATCCCCTTGATCTCATAAAAGGAAGGTTTTTTTTCCAATCTCTTTAACTCAAATCCCTCCAAGGAATTTTCTTCACACTCATTCAAAACCGAACTACCAAGACCTAAAAAGTGCCTGTGACCTAGGATCTGAACCCTGCCGACCCTATAAGCTCCACCCCCTCCTCTTCTTCCTTTCCAGCCTTTCTCTGTCCATCAAACACATCCTGTTCTTTGCATCTGCTATTCTCCACATCTTCAGAACTCTCCCCCAGATCTGTGGACAGCGCCCTCCTGTGGTGGGCGGCGTTCTGACTGGTTGCCAGGGACCTGCCACCTGGGGTTCATGTCTGTGACATTCTCCCCTGTGTGTGAGCTGGACCTAGTGACTTGCTTCTAAAGCAGTGATCCCCAACCTTTTTGGCACCAGGGACTGGTTTTGTGTACACAGAAGGTTGCTCATTCACTCTCTCTGGCACTTCCCACTTGCTCTCACAAAGCAAGTTGCCATTTGTGAGCTGCTCTCCTGCGGAGAGACCTATGTTAAAAGAGCTGAAGGTGGCTGCTTGACTGGCATCCAGTCAGGAGCTGAGACCTTCTGTCCAACAGGCTGGGAGGAACTGAGTCCTGCCAACAACCTCCTGAGTGGGACTGAAGAGAATCCTACCATCATGTCCAGCTTTGCAAGTAGACACTGAGCCCTGGGGCCAGCTCAGCCACACCCAAGCTCCAGACACACTGAAGTCTTAAGATAAGAAATGCTGTTTAGCCAATAGATTCTGGCTGCAGTGATAGGCGACTCACTTCACTCAGGTCTTTGCTCAAGTGTCTCCTTGTCTAAAATAGTCCCTCACCTCCCGAACCAACCAAACTGATCACAGGGTGTTCTCTATCCCCTGACTGATCTGCATTCTTCTTCCTGGAAAGCATCACTGCTTGCATATGTTATATATTTATTTATTAGCTAACTTTCTTACTAGAATGAAAATCCAGTGAACACCATGCCTGTCATTTTGCTGGTATATAAGATGAACATATATTTACCCTGATGGTGCTTACATACATTTGATACTTGTTGCAGGGCTACTATACACCAGGTCCAATGACGATAGTTTCCCTGGTATCTAGGCCAGTAAATTTCAGTCAGCTAAATATATAGAGATGTATAGATAGATACAGATATTATTATTTTTGTTAAACTGTTCCATTTTGGTAATGCACTGTTGTATGCCTTTTACTGAGTTTTTAAAAACATGACAAAAGTTTGTCGATTGAAGTCCCATGTTGGTTGCTAATCAGTTCAGTTCAGTTCAGTTCAGTGGCTCAGTCGTGTCCAATTCTTTGCGACCCCATGAATCGCAGCACACCAGGCCTATCTGTCCCTCACCAACTCCCGGAGTTCACTCAGAGTCATGTCCATTGAGTCAGTGATGCCATCCAGCCATCTCATCCCGGTCGTCCTCTTCTCCTCTGCCCCCAGTCCCTCCCAGCATCAAAGTCTTCTCCAGTGAATCAACTCTTTGCATGAGGTGGCCAAAGTATTGGATTTTCAGCTTTAGCATCATTCCTTCCAAAGAAATCCCAGGGTTGATCTCCTTCAGAATGGACTGGTTGGATCTCCTTGCAGTCCAAGGGACTCTCAAGAGTCTTCTCCAACACCACATTTCAAAAGCATCAATTCTTTGGTGCTCAGCTTTCTTTATAGTTCAACTCTCACATCCATACATGACTACTGAAAAAACCATAGCCTTGACTAGATGGACCTTAGTCAGAAAAGTAATGTCTCTGCTTTTCAATATGCTATCTAGGTTGGTCATAACTTTTCTTCCAAGGAGTAAGCGTCTTTAAATTTCATGGCTGCAGTCACCATCTGCAGTGATTTTGGAGCCCCCCAAAATAAAGTCAGACACTGTTTCCACTGTTTCCCCATCTATTTCCCATGAAGTGATGAGACCAGATGCCATGATCTTCGTTTTCTGAATGTTGAGCTTTAAGCCAACTTTTTC
>SJYQ01010853.1:34721-45243 GCA_006410935.1 Redunca redunca
TGCTTTTTCCATGATCCAGAGGATGTTGGCAATTTGATCTCTGGTTCCTCTGCCTTTTCTAAAACCAGCTTGAACATCAGGAAGTTCATGGTTCATGTATTGCTGAAGCCTGGCTTGGAGAATTTTGAGCATTACTTTACTAGCATGTGAGATGAGTGCAATTGTGCGGTAGTTTGAGCATTCTTTGCTATTGCCTTTCTTTGGGATTGGAATGAAAACTGACCTTTTCTAGTCCTGTGGCCACTGCTGAGTTTTCCAAATTTGCTGGCATATTGAGTGCAGGACTTTCACAGCATCATCTTTCAGAATTTGAAATAGCTCTACTTCAATTCCATCACCTCCACTAGCTTTGTTCGTAGTGATGCTTTCTAAGGCCCACTTGACTTCACATTCCAGGATGTCTGGCTCTAGATGAGTGATCACACCATCGTGATTATCCATTGCTCATAAGTATTTGATAATTGCTTACTTCCCTGGTGGCTCAGACGGTTAAGTGTCTGCCTGCAGTGCGGGAGACCTGGGTTTGATACCTGGGTTGGGAAGATCCCCTGGAGAAGGAAATGGCAACTCACTCCAGTACTCTTGCCTGGAAAATTCCATGGACTGGGAGCCTGGTAGGCTACACTCCATGGGGTTGCAAAGAGTCGGACATGACTGAGTGACTTCACTTTCACTTTACTTCACCCGGTGCTGCGGTCTAACTTCCTGCTACTTTCCTTTATTAGCCCTAGCTTTTTCCTCTCAGAAATAGTAAAGAAGATATCAATTCTGTTCCACATACCCAGTTCTATTGTTTTATTAACTCTACCCCTTTGAGCATAAGATCTGTTTATTGAACTTACTGTCTTTTTTATTCTGTAGGCTTTTTTTTTTTTTTTTTGGATTAAACATAGGAGGATTATTTTATTTAATCTTTAATTCTTGTTAGAATATAGTTAATTTACAATGTTGTATTAGTTTAAAGTGTACTGCTGCTGCTGCTGCTGCTAAGTCACTTCAGTCATGTCCGACTCTGTGCGACCCCAGAGACGGCAGCCCACCAGGCTCCCCCGTCCCTGGGATTCTCTAGGCAAGAACACTGGAGTGGGTTGCCATTGCCTTCTCAAATGCATGGAAGTGAAAAGTGAAAGTGAAGTCGCTCAGTCATGTCCAACTCTTAGCTACCCCATGGACTGCAGCCCACCAGGCTCCTCCGTCCATGGGATTTTCCAGGCAAGAGTGCTGGAGTGGGGTGCCATTGCCTTCTCCATTAAAGTGTATAGCAAAGTGAATCTGTTATACATATACATATATGAAGTCTTTTTTTATATTCTTTTCCCATAAAGGCCATTGCAGAGTATTGAGTAGATTTCCCTGTGCTATACAGTAAGTCCTTATTAGAAATCTATTTTATATATAGTAGTGTGTGTGTGTCAATCCAAGTCTTCCCATTTTTCCATAAATTTATGGTTACATTGTATATTTTCATAGGATATTTGGTGTTCACCTTTGAGTCGAGACTCCAGTTTGGCATTCTGCTTCCTTAGAGGAGGTGTGGGAGCTATTGCTGAGGCTCACTGTCCTCCTGTTTCCTCTGGGAGGGGGCGGGCTCACGGTGCCATTAGCTAGACTTCCGGACCATCTCCTGCATCACCCAACCTAGGAACTGCTCTGCGTGTCTGCTTGAAGCTCCCACGGTCACTTATCTCATCTCAAGGCTGTTTACCTTACCCCTGGTATATGTGTGTAAGTGGGCAAAGGTGGTTAATTAACCTGGCTACTCTCATGAGAGACACCAGAGATAGACAGCCTCTGAACAGGGATCATCTGGGCTGTGTTCCACCTTTACAGTTAGATTCTTCCACAAGAGTCCTGACCTCTGGCTTTCTTTGAAAGTTCTTATCCGTGTTTTGTCTCTTTCTGGACAACAGTTCTTATGTTGAAATCCTTTAATTCTCATGTATGTAGTTATGTGAACATGGAAATATAAAATATGACATTTCTATTTTACATACACATATGCATATACAGCCAGCTTAGCTGCCATCTTGAAAATTATGTTTATCTCCTTTTCCATCAGCCCTTTCAAATATTTGTAGATTTTTGTCACATCATCCAGTATTCGCTCCTCCTTTGTCTAAAAATATCAGTTTCCTTTAATGATGTTAATCTCTAATAATTTTCTTATTTTTTTTAACCGAAACTCCCTCCTCTATTCCAGTAGACATATTAGAGTTCATTCAATAGCACTATATGGCTCCCAATGTGAAAGGAATACTTAGAGTACACAGGACTATTACTTCTTGTATGCTGTTTTTCTGTTAGTGCTAAGTCTTTTAAACCACATATTTATATTACTGGCTCATAATAATCAATTTCCTTTCCATTACTTTTCCATAGTTTAAATATATAAACTCTGCTAAGCAACTCCAGTTCCCTATATAACATTGCAGCAATGTTCAGCAGCTATTACAAAACTGGTATAAAAATCTACTGCATTTCATAAGTGAGAGAATTCACTCCTAGATAAGATGACATCTTTCTGAGTCTGAATTAGAAAGATGAATCAGCTTCTTTTAAAAAATTATATTCAATTACAAAAACCTAATCAAACAACTTATATGCTATAATGAAGTCAACTAATACAGATATATTTAAGGCAAAAGTCAGTTCACTTCACTCTTGTTTTTAATTACATTCCAAGACATAGCCATCATAAATCATATCTCTGTGTGTACATGATATAGTGGGTTTTTTTGAAAATTTCTTTTAAAAGTAATCAAATATAAATACTGTTCAGCTGTCTCTTTTTTCTTTAACTTCAGTGCCACTTGGACAAACTTCTGTCTGCTATTTTTATACAGACAGATCTATGGCACTTTTTTAAATTTTATTTTTTTAATTAATTTATTTAAATTGGTGGTTTTTGCCATACACCAACATGAATCAGCCACAGGAATACGTGTCCCCCCATCCCAAGTCCCCCTCCCACCTCCCTCCATCCCATCCCTCTGGGTTGTCCCAGAGCACTGACTTTGAGTGTCCTACTTCATGCATCAAACTTTCACTGGTCTATTTTTCATATGCTAATGTACATGTTTTGATGCTATTTTGTCAAATCATCCTTCCCGCTCCTTTCTCCACTGAGTCCAAAAGTCTGTTCTTTATATCTATGGCCCCCTTGTTGCCCTGCTTGTAGGATCATTGACATCATCTTTCTAAATTCCATATATATGCATGAATATACAGCATTTGTCTTTCTCTTTCTGACTTACTTCACTCTGTATAATACGCTCCAGTTTCATCCACCTCACTAAAACTGACTCAAATGCGTTCCTTCTTATAGCTGAGTAATATTCCATTTTGTGTATGTACCAAAACTTCCTTGTCCATTCATCTGCTGATGAATCTAGGTTGCTTCCATGTCCTAGCTATTGTAAATAGTGCTGCAATGAACATTGGGGTACAAATGTCTGTTTCAATTCTGATTTCCTCAGGGTGTATGCACAGGAGTAGGATTGCTGGATACTATGGCACTTCTATTATCAGTTTTTTAAGGAACCTCCACACTGTTCTCCATAGTGGCTACACAAGTTTGCAGTCCCACCAACAGTGTAAGAGGGTTCCCTTTTCTCCACACCCTTTCCATCATTGATTGTTTGGTGATTTTTTGATGATGACCATTCAGACCAGCATGAGATGATATCTCATTTTGTTTTTGATTTGCGTTTCTCTAATAGAGTGATATTGAACATCTTTTCATATGTTTATTAGCCATTTGCATGCCTTCTTTGGAGAAATGTTGTTTAGTTCTTTGTTCCACTTTTTGATTGGGTTGTTGGCTTTTCTGGTGTTGAGCTGTATGAGCTGCTTGTATATTTTGGAGATTAATTCTTTGTCAGTTGTTTCATTTGCTATTATTGCCTCTCATTCTAAGGGCTGTCTTCTAACCTTGCTTAGTTTTCTTCATTGCAAAAAAGCTTTTAAATTTAATTAGAAAGTGGAGAGTGAAAAAGTTGGCTTAAAGCTCAACATTCAGAAAACAAAGATCATGGCATCTGGTCCCATCACTTCATGAAAAATAGCTGGGGAAAGAGTAGAAGCAGTGTTGGACTTTATTTTTCTGGGCTCCAAAATCACTGCAGATGGTGATTGCAGCCATGAAATTAAAAGATGCTTACTCCTTGGAAGGAAAGTTATGACCAATCTAGACAGCATGTCAGAGAAGGCAGTGGCACCCCACTCCAGTACTCTTGCCTGGAAAATCCGATGGACGGAGGAGCCTGGTGAGCTGCAGTCCATGGGGTCGCTGAGAGTCAGACATGACTGAGTGACTTCACTTTCACTTTTCACTTTCATGCATTGGAGAAGGAAATGGCAACCCACTCCAGTGTTCTTGCCTGGAGAATCCCAGGGATGGGGGAGCCTGGTAGGCTGCTGTCTCTGGGATCGCACAGAGTCAGACATGACTGAAGCGACTTAGCAGCAGCAGCAGCAGCAGACAACATATTGAAAAGCAGAGACATTACTTTGCCAACCAAGGTCCATCTAATCAAGGCTATGGTTTTTCCAGTGGTCATGTATGGATGTGAGAGTTGGACTGTGAAGAAAGCTGAGTGCTGAAGAATTGATGCTTTTGAACTGTGGTGTTGGAGAAGACTCTTGAGAGTCCCTTGGACTGCAAGATCCAACCAGTCCATCCTAAAGGAGATTAGTCCTGGGTGTTCATTGGAAGGACTGATGCTAAAGCTGAAACTCCAGTACTTTGTCTACCTCATGCAAAGAGCTGACTCATTGGAAAAGACTCTGATGCTGGGAGGGATTGGGGGCAGGAGGAGAAGGGGACGACAGAGGATGAGATGGCTGGATGGCTTCACCGACTTGATGCACATGAGTTTGGGTAAACTTCGGGAGTTGGTAATGGACAGGGAGGCCTGGTGTTCTGTGATTCATGGGGTCACAAAAAGTCCAACATGACTCTTTGGAATGTGAATTCAAGTGGGCCTTAGGAAGCATCACTATAAACAAAGCTAGTGGAGGTGATGGAATTCCAGTTGAGCTATTTCAAATCTTAGAAGATGATGCTGTGAAAGTGCTACATTCAATATGCCAGCAAATTTGGAAAACTCAGCAGTGGCCACAGGACTGGAAAAGGTCAGTTTTCATTCCAATCCCAAAGAAAGGCAATGCCAAGGAATGTTCAAAGCATTGCACAGTTGCACTCATCTCACATGCTAGCAAAGTAATGCTCAAAATTCTCCAAGCCAGGCTTCAGCAGTACATGAACAATGAACTTCAAGATGTACAAGCTGGATGTAGAAAAGACAGAGGGAACAAATCAAATTGCCAAGATCTGTTGGATCATAGTTAAAGCAAGAGAGTTCCAGGAAAGCATCTACTTCTCCTTTACTGATTATGCCAAATCCTTTGACTGTGTGGATCACAACAAACTGTGGAAAATTCTTAAAAAGATAGGAATACCAGAACACCTGACCTGTCTCCTGAGAAATCTGTATACAGGTCAAGAAGCATTAGTTAGAACTGGACATGGAACAACAGACTGGGTCATGTTGGGAAAGGAGTACAACAAGGCTGTATATTGTCACCCTGCTTATTTAACTTATATGCAGAGTACATCATGCAAAATGCCAGGCTGGATGGAGCACAAGCTGGAATCAAGATTGCCGGGAGAAATATCAATAACCTCAGATACACAGATGACACCACCCTTATGGCAGGAAGCCAAGAGGAACTCAGAAGCCTCTTGATGAAAGTGAAAGAGGAGAGCGAAAATGTTGGTAAAACTCAACATTCAAAAAACTATGATCATGGCATTCAGTCTCATCACTTCATGGCAAATAGATTGGGAAACAATGGAAACAGTGAGAGATTTATTTGAGGGGGGGCTCCAAAATCACTGCAGATGGTAACTTCAGCTGTGAAATTAAAGGACGCATGCTCCTTGGAAAAAAAGCTATGACCAATCTAGGCAGCATATTAAAAAGCAGAAACTTTACTTTGCTGACAAATATCTGTTTAGTCAAAACTATGGTTTTTTCAGTAATCATGTATGTATGTGAGAGTTGGACTATAAAAAAGCTAAGCACCAAAGAACTGATGCTTTTGCACTCTCTTGAGAGTCCCTTGGGCTGCAAGGAGATCAAAGCAGTCAATTCTGAAGGAAATCAGTCCGGAATATTCATTGGAAGGACTGCTTCTGAACCTGATACTCCAATAATTTGGCCACCTGATGCAAAGAACTGACTCATTTGAAAAGACCCTGACTCTGGGAAAGGTTGAAGGCAGGAGATGAAGGGGATGACAGAGGATAAGATATTTGTATGGCATCACTGACTCCATAAAATGAAATGAAGTAAAAGTCACTCACTTGTGTCTGATTCTTTGTGACCCCATGGACTATACAGTCCATGGAATTATCCTAGCCAGAATAGTATAGTGGGTATCATTTCACTTCTCCAGGGGATCTTCCCATCCCAGGAATCGAACCCAGGTCTCCTACATTGGAGGCAGATTCTTTACCAGCTGAGCCACTAGGGAAGCACTGACTCAATGGACATGATCTTGAGGAAGACATAGGAGTTGGTGATGGACAGGGAAGCCTGGCTTTCTGCAGTCCATGGGCTCACAAAGAGACAGACACGACCGAGCGACAGAACTGAACTGACGCCTGCTTGAGGATAGCTTCCTCCTTCTTAAGACCCTTCTGACTAATCCTGTCATCTTAAAATTTATATTATGTGAGTGGGTCTGGTAAGATCTTTGTATTGCCTGTTCTAATCCTGTTATCTTAAAATGTAAATTGTGGAAGTCTGGCAAGACCTTTACAAACTTGAGACATTCTTTTGATTTATTGTAATAACCAATTGAAAAAGTAAATAGCTCCCTTGTGAAGAGTAGTGAGTGGGGCATTCTCTGTCTGCCGTCTGATGTCTATGTCAGAGGCTTTCTTTGTTTCTTTTTAATCTTTGATAAAACTCTGCTACACAAAACTCTTGAGTGATCAAGCCTGATCCCTGGTCTTGAAGCTAAATCTTTGGAGATCGTGATCACAATCTCCATCGTTCACCATAATCTATCAGTATGGCTTTGGGCATCCTGTCTTCTTATGTTCAGGGTTGTGTTCCTGTTTTCCTGGATTATTAGCTTGTGGTGTCTTGCACTGGAACTTGCTCACTGTTGGGTGGAGCTTGGTCTTATTGTAAGTATGGAGGCTTTTGGGTGGGCTCTTATCTATTAATGTTCCATGGGGTCAGGAGTTCTATGATGGTCCAAATTTCTAGAGTTGAGCCTCCTGCCTCTGGGTGTTGGTCCTTCTCTTATAGTAACATCAAGACTTCTCTGTCCACACAGCACAGAAGACAAAACCCCTAGGTTAATGGTGAAACAACTCTCTGCAGTCAGGAACACCCAAAGAGATTCACAGAGTTATATAGAAAAGAGAAAAGGGAGGCAGGAAATAGAGGTAACCGGGAGGAGAGAAGGGAGAGTCAAAAGGGAAGAGAGCAATCAAAGCAGTAATCAAATTCCTAAGTGAAAATGGATACTAAAAATTAGATTCTTAAAGGTACAAAATTAATAACAAATATCAAAAATAAAAAAAAAACCTGTAGTAGAGATTAGATTCTCAAAATCACAATAAAAAAGAAAAATAAAATCAAACACAAAAATTAAAAAAAAATGCACTGTGGGGTCAGTTCAGTGCCAGATAATTCCTTTTTCTGGCTTGTACTTGTTATCAAAGTCTGCAATTGCACCTCAAGTGCACAGTTTCAGCTTAACTGTAGGATTTTAATATGTTGCATCTGCCAGTTCCAGAGTGGTTTCCCATTCTTTGCTTAGGTTGGCCTCCTCTGCTTGCAAGTCTTTTCAGTGTCGAATCTCCACCCTGACATGGCTGGGGTAAAAGTGGCCACTTACTCAGGCTCACTTGCTCAGTGGTGCTGTGGAGAAGAAGGGACACTGCAAACAAACACCACTGGCACGTGTGGGGAGTGCTTGCAGTGGATCGACACACAGGTGTTGCCACAGCCCTAGGCTCTATATTGTCACCATACTTATTTAACTTTTATGCTGAGAACATCATGCAAAACGCTGGGCTGGATGAAGCACAAGCTGGAATCAAGACTGCCAGGAGAAATATCAATAACCTCAGATATGCAGATGACACCACCCTAATGGCAGGAAGATATGAGAGTTGGACCATGATGAAGGCTGAGTGCTGAAGAATTGATGCTTTTGAACTGTGGTGTTGGAAAAGACTCTTGAGAGTCTCTTGGACTGCAAGGATATCAACCCAGTCAAGCCTAAATGAAATCAAACCTGAATATTCTTTGGAAGAGTTGATGCTGAAGCTCCAATACTTTGGCCACCTGATGCTAGGAGCCAATTCATTGGAAAAGACCTTAATGCTGGGAAAGATTGAAGGCAGGAGGAGAAGGGGATGAGAAAGGATGTAATGGTTGGATGGCATCACCAACTCAATAGACATGAGTTTGAGCAAGTTCTGGGAAATGGTGAAGGACTAGGAAGTGTGTGTTGCAGACCATGCAGACCAAAGATTCAGACATGACCAAGAAACTGAAGAATAACAAATGGCAGAAAGCAAAGAAGAACCAAACAGCCTGTTAATGAAAGTAAAAGAGGAAGGTGAAAATGTTGGCTTGGAACTTAATATTAAAAAAATTAAGATCATGGCATCTGGTCCCATCACTTCCTGGCAAATAGATGGAGAAACAATGGAAATTGTTTGACAGACTTTATTTTCTTGGGCTCCAAAATCACTGCAGATGGTGACTTCAGCCATGAAATTAAAAGACACTTGCTCTTTGGAAGAAAAGCTATAACAAATCTAGACAGCATATTAAAAATCAGAGACATCACTTTGCTGACAAAGGTCCGTATAGTCAAACCTATGATTTTTCCAGTAGTCATGTATGGATGTGAGAGTTGGATCTTAATGAAGGCTGAGTGCTGAAAAACTGATGCTTTTGAACTGTGTGTTAGAGAAGACTCTTGAGAGTTACTTAGACAGCAAGGAGGTACATCCAGTCCATCCTAAAGGAAATCAGTCCTGAATATTCATTGGAAGGACTGATGCTGACTCTGAATCTCCAATACTTTGGCCACCTGATGCAGAGAGCTGACTCATTTGAAAAGACCCTGATGCTAAGAAAGAGTGAGGGCAGGAGGAGAAGGGGATGACAGAGGATGAGATGGTTGGATGGCATCACCCACTCAATGGATGTGTGTTTGAGCAGGCTCTGGGAGATGGTGAAGGACAGGGAAACCTGGCAGGCTGCAGTCCATGGGGTCTCAAAGAGTCAGACATGCCTGAGTGACTGAACAGCAACAGCAGCAAGGGGCCATGCACTTCTTAGTTCCAAGCTGTTCAGGTTCCTGTTGTCTCCATAAGGGTACAGCCCTGGGTGGGCCATGCATCTCATGCACTTCCCAGGTCCAAGCTCCTCAGGCTCTCAGGTGGGCTGGGAGCTCACAGTCCCAGGTGGGCTATGTGTCTCATAGGGGAGCTGGCCTCAGTTTGTGACACTCCTGGCAGATACAAACCATCCAGGACCCCAAGAAGTTGCGGTTAGCGACTGCCAGTCTCCTCACAGCTTGGTGGGAGACGTGGTCTCTGTGGCCAAGAGTACTGTGGCCCCTGGCTGTCGATCTCGTGCCTCTCTGCCCCTGGGGAGGGCCATAAAGAGGAGCTGGCTTGCTCTCCCTTTGCACTCACTAGGCACACCAGGGTCACAGTGTGGCGTTAGACCCATCCTGTGGGAAAGGCCCTGTGTTTTTCTTTGTCTCTCTGGTGTTCCCACAGTTTGGGTTGCTACATTACATTAGTCCCCTCAGAGTGTTCATAGGGCTTTCAACCCCGATCCTTACCCGACGGTCCAACGATGCAGCCCATACCTTCACCCCCATCAGCTGCTGGCAGATGCAAGCGTGTGAGCCCCATCCCACTGGTCATTGCCATTCACAGGAATTCTGTGCTGATTTCTTTCTTTTTTTAAAAGTTACTCTGTCTTCTGAGATTTCAAAGTTCCGCACTGACCAGGCTGCTGAAAGGGCTTTCTATTGTGTAAGCGTCTTTCACTACTGTGTCCCCAGAATGGGTCTCTGTCCCTAAATCCTTTGTCTCTCTTTTTGTCTTTATATTTTTTTCTATCTTATTTCAAAGAGATTGATTTGCTTTTCTGGGTATCTGGGGTCCTCCCCCAGTGTTTAGAAGTTGTTTTGTGGAAATTGCTCCACATGCAGATGATCGTTTGATGTATTTGCGGGGAAGGAAGAGGTCTCCCAGTCCTAGTCCTCCACCATCTTGGGAGGCCTCCCCCACCACTGCACTTTTAACTGCTGCACTTCATTCCTTTGCTTAATCAATCTCCTGTTGTGGGCATATGTACACATATGCCCACAACAGCAGATTGACTAAACAAATTATGGAACATATATGTACAAAAGCATTATTGCTTTTGATTGATTAAACAAATTATATATACATATATATACAAAAGCA
>SJYQ01010853.1:49404-63022 GCA_006410935.1 Redunca redunca
TCTGAGTTCCTCTTCACTTTCTGCTATAAGGGTGGTGTCATCTGCATATCTGAGGTTATTGATATTTCTCCCGGCAATCTTGATTCCAGCTTGTGTTTCTTCCAGTCCAGCGTTTCTCATGATGTACTCTGCATAGAAGTTAAATAAGCAGGGTGACAATATACAGCCTTGACATACTCCTTTTCCTATTTGGAACCAGTCTGTTGTTCCATGTCCAGTTCTAACTGTTGCTTCCTGACCTGCATACAGATTTCTCAAGAGGCAGGTTAGGTGGTCTGGTATTCCCATCTTTTTCAGAATTTTCCACAGTTTGTTGTGATCCACACAGTCAAAGGCTTTGGCATAGTCAATAAAGCAGAAATGGATGTTTTTCTGGAACTCTCTTGCTTTTTCCATAATCCAGCGGATGTTGGCAATTTGATCTCTGGTTCCTCTGCCTTTTCTAAAACCAGCTTGAACATCAGGAATTTCATGGTTCACATATTGCTGAAGCCTGACTTGGAGAATTTTGAGCATTAGTAGCATGTGAGTGCAATTGTGCAGTAGTTTGAGCATTCTTTGCCATTGCCTTTCTTTGGGATTGGAATGAAAACTGACCTTTACCAGTATAGGCATAGACTTGGATAACTGTGGCCACTGCTGAGTTGTCCAAATTTGCTGGCATATTGAGTGCTGGACTTTCACAGCATCATCTTTCAGGATTTGAAGTAGCTCAACTGGAATTCCATCACCTCCATTAGCTTTGTTCGTAGTGATGCTTTCTAAGGCCCACTTGACTTCACATTCCAAGAAGTCTGGCTCTAGATTAGTGATCACATCATCATGATTATCTGGGTCGTGAAGGTCTTTTTTGTACAGTTCTTCTGTGTATTCTTGCCATCTCTTCTTAATATCTTCTGCTTCTGTTAGGTCCATACCATTTCTGTCCTTTATCGAGCCCATATTTGCATGAAATGTTCCCTTGGTATCTCCTATTTTCTTGAAGAGATCTCGAGTCTTTCCCATTCTGTTGTTTTCCTCTATTTCTTTGCATTGATAGCCAAAGAAAGCTTTCTTATCTCTTCTTGCTATTCTCTGGAACTCTGCATTCAGATACTTATATTTTTCCTTTTCTCCTTTGCTTTTTGCCTTTCTTCTTTTCACAGCTATTTGTAAGGCCTCCCTAGGCAGCCATTTTGCTTTTTTGCATTTCTTTTCCATGGACATGGTCTTGTCTCCTGTACATGGACATGATCCCTGTCTCCTGTACAATGTCACAAACCTCAGTCCATAGTTCATCTGGCACTCTATCTATCAGATCTAGGCCCTTAAATCTATTTCTCACTTCCACTGTATAATCATAAGGGATTTGATTTAGGTCATACCTGAATGGTCTAGTGGTTTTCCCTACTTTCTTCAATTTGAATCTGAATTTGGTAATAAGGAGTTCATAATCTGAGCCACAGTCAGCTCCTGGTCTTGTTTTTATTGACTGTATAGAGCTTCTCCATCTTTGGCTGCAAAGAATATAATCAATCTGATTTCGGTGTTGACCATCTGGTGATGTCCATGTGTTGAGTCTTCTCTTGTGTTGTTGGAAGAGGGTGTTTTCTATGACCAGTGCATTTTCTTGCCAAAACTCTATTAGTCTTTGCCCTGCTTCATTCCACATTCCAAGGCCAAATTTGCTTGTTACTCCAGGTGTTTCTTGATTTCCTACTTTAGTATTCCAGTCTTCTATAATGAAAAGGACATCTTTTTTGGGTGTTAGTTCTAAAAGGTCTTGTAGGTCTTCATAAAACCATTCAACTTCATCTTCTTCAGCATTACTGGTTGGGGCATAGACTTGGATAACTGTGATATTGAATGGTTTGCCTTGGAGATGAACAGAGATCATTCTGTCATTTTTGAGACTGCATCTAAGTACTGCATTTCGGACTCTTTTGTTGACCATGATGGCTACTCCATTTCTTCTGAGGGATTCCTGCCCGCAATAGTAGATATAATGGTCATCTGAGTTAAATTCACCCATTCCAGTCCATTTTAGTTTGCTGATTCCTAGAATGTCGATGTTCACCCGTGCCATCTCTTGTTTGACCACTTCCAATTTGCCTTGATTCATGGACCTGCATTCCAGGTTCCTATGCAATATTGCTCTTTAAAGCATCGGATCTTGCTTCTATCACTAGTCACATCCACAACTGGGTTTTGTTTTTGCTTTGGCTCCATCCCTTCATTCTTTCTGGAGTTATTTCTCCACTGATCTCCAGTAGCATATTGGGCACCTAATGACCTGGGGAGTTTCTCTTTTGGTGTCCTATCATTTTGCCTTTTCATACTGTTCATGGGGTTCTCAAGGCAAGAATATTGAAGTTGCTTGCCATTCCCTTCTCCATGGACCTTATTCTGTCAGACCTCTCCATCATTACCCGTGCGTCTTGGGTTGCCCCGCAGGCATGGCTTGGTTTCATTGAGTTAGACAAGGCTGTGGTCCTAGTGTGATTAGATTGACTAGTTTTCTGTGTGTATGGTTTCAGTGTGTCTGCCCTCTGATGCCTTCTTGCAACACCTACCATCTTACTTGGGTTTCTCTTACCTTGGGCGTAGGGTATCTCTTCACGGCTGTTCCTACAAAGCACAGCCATTGCTCTTTACCTTGGACGAGGGGCATCTCCTTACCAGGCCAGGGAAGGCAGACGGGAGGAGCAACCTGAGGAGTGGTGGCTGCACAGGCGCAGAGGGCCTAGAGGAGCTATCCCACAGAAATATTACCTTGGTTCAATAGGTGTTGTTTAACTTTATCCCATTTGAATTGTGTCTTGTTATATTTTAAAGCCATTACACAAAAGGAAGTATAGTTCCAATCACATCTTAGTCTCACTTGTTTTTGTAAACTGACTGGTTGATCTCCTTGGGAGGCCAACTTTCCATCAATTTTTTATTGATTGGTCCAAAGGACATCAATATCTTTGTGCCATTCTTGTATAAAATGAAGTGTCTGTATAGAATTATGAAGAGCCATTCCAGCTATGGCTGCCATAGTGTTAGTAGCAATAATGCCTAAGATGGCAGCGATTAGCAATCTCAGAAAATGTTTAAGATTTTTCAATATTTCTTCAATAACTTATAATGTAGGGCTTTCTTGCCAAGGTCATTGTAAATCAACTGGAACCTATATGCCAGTTCTGGTTTTAAGAATGTAAATACTCTGCCAACTTTCATTGAAGGGAATGGTATTATTTAAACATGTATAAAATGAACAATTAAGACATGTTACTAATCCCAAATTGAGATCATATTTTGCTGGTCCAATAGTGTGGGTAGAGTTTTTTGTAAAATTAAAGGTAGCTTTTGGGTCATTAAAATACATTCAGTATATTATCCCTTCCAAAAGATTAGTTCTTTTAATGCCATGGGTATTTTCCATATTTCATCAGGAAAGGGATAATGAGCTAAACAAGGCATGGGGGAGCTAACCCCACCCCATGTCATATGAGGGGTTGACTACCATAAGTGCTAATTGCCTTATCATTATATACCCATGGGGAAGACACTTTAGATTATATAAGTTTAGGGGTTCCTTGGGGTCCCCAATTGATAATGGAGCCTTCTGCAACATTTAATAACAAGTGCCCTTCTGATCCTTTACATAATTTCCATCATTACCAATTTTAAACACCATGGCTAATTTCAGCAACACAATCAGGAAGGTCAAGTGGCTTCTTCATGCTGAAAGTTTCCTCTTTTTCTAAAAAAGTAAGGGCAGTTAACAGAAAGAGGGAAGTCTTATCCTCATTTGATTCTTTGACAACTGACAGCCACTTTTGATATCCTGTTTTAATGCATATACTTCCAAAACCAATACAAATAGCAGTGGCATCAGAGCCAATAGTATAGTTAATCAACTGACTACCTTCTTCTTCCTTTACAGTCTATTTTAAGGTGTCCTAATTTTCCACTTTGGTGACATCTCATATCTGTCTTTTTATTAGCCTTAGACAATGCTTGAGTCAGAAGTTGCATTTTATATGGTTCTGATCCAATATCCTGGCAAACTTTAAGATATTCTTCTAGAGGGGCACCCTGTGCTTTGAGAGGCGGAATCACCTTTTTACATTCTGAGTTAGCATTGTCATAAGCAAGAACTTGCATAGCAAATCTCTCAAAGCAGGTTGTGAGACTGTTTTATTTAAATTTTGATGTAGCCTGGCAATAAAATCTACATAAGGTTCCCCATTTGATTGTTTAATTTGGATAAATGAAACCGAGGCTTGTCTGGGTGGATTTATTCTCTCCCAGGCTTTTAAACATATCATTCTCACTTGAGTGAGTAACTGATCATCAAACTGTAACTGAGCTTGAATGCCAAAATGTGCCCTGCTACCCATTAACTGATCAAGTGTTATATCAGCTGGTGGGATGGCTGTTGCATTTCTGTGAGCTTGTTGATTTGCCTCATCTCGCCACCAAGTCCTAAACTGTAAAACTTCCAAGGTGGATAGGCAAGTTCTGGCTATCATTTCCCAATCATAAGGGATTAACCGTTCAGCTTGTGAAAGTCCCTGAATTAGTCCCGTGGTATAAGGAGAATTAGTTTCATATTGTGTACATGCCTGTTTTATCTTCTTTATGGTTTTAAATGGTATGGCATTATAATCATAATGCATTCCTCCTTATGGGAATTGAGGATCTGGTGGGATTTGCGTTACAGCCACAGGGAGAACTAAAGCATCTTCATCCCCCTGCTATTGTGTCATACAAACTCCCTTTTGTAAAGGTGTCATTTTATTAGGCACAGTTACCTGTGGTTTAAAAGCAAATCCATCATCCCAAGGGATTTCAGATTGAAAGGAGGGGGCTCAACCAAAGGTGCAGTTGGTTGAGCGAGAAAGATCTGTTCTTGACTTCTGTCATTCTTTTGGCTCTTTTCATTTTTATTGATTGTTTCTCTTCCTCATCACCTGTGTTATCATATAAGTTCGTTTCCTCCATTTGCTCTTGAATTTGTTCTACAGAATCCCCTGAATCTGAGGTTTCGGATTGCAGTGGTCCTAAAGCTGTGCTAATAAGATCCCCTTCTGACCATATAGACAAAGGAATATTTTTGCTGTGGTAGGCGCACGAAGCAGGCAACGCATAATTTCTTGCCATGCCTCATGCCTCAAAGTCCCTTTATCTTGATCTAGCCAGTAGCAGTATTTTTCAATGGCAGAAAACAATTCTTTAAAAGTGAGATATCTCAACCCCTGAACTTCTTAACAAAGTTTTTAACACTGGCATATATAGTCACTATGCTGAGAAAGATTTTGCCCCATTGTTACTCTGACTGACAAATCCGCAGGGGTGTACTCACCAAGTACTTTCCTCGTCCACAGAGCGGGCCGGATTTCCCTGCGTTCGCTGCCGCTAGGAGCTAGCCTCGCAGGCTGGATTCACTTTTGGTCCCTGTTTGGGCACCACTTGTTGAGACCTGCAAGCAGGGTTTCCAAAAGAGCGACACGGCAAGAGAATGAGAAACAAGATAACAAGAATTCAAAGAGAGGATCAGGGGACCAACACCACTCCAAGGTGAAGGTGCCAAAACTGAATACAAGCCAGCTTTATTATACTTTCAGCCGTGAAGGAGTTAAACTATGACTCACGTGGCCTTCAGGGCCAAAGAACAAAGTGATCATTAACCACTGAGTAATTAGGAAACAATCAGTAACCACGACTAGTATTCTTACCTACAGATTTTCCACCAGATATGTAAAACACGTGACTCTGAGACACCAGTTGAGAAACAGTTGGGGTTGGTTTTCCGACCCCAGGATCATATCTTGTTTTCAAGACTATGACCTGTTCCCTCTGGACTTGTTCCAAGAGTCTCATGCCTTATAGCATCCAGCTTATCAATAATTATAAATTTCTTTTGCGGCCCTTGCTGGGGCCTGCTTTTCTTTTATTCTTCCTGTCTCCTACAAGCATCTTGCTGTAGACTCAGCAATTAGAGTAATATGACAGTGAGGCCACCACTTTCATCCAACCCGCAAAGAGGTTTCCCTCCACTCAGACAGGGAGTGAAATGTAAAATGCTTAACAGGTACAATACAGGGGGAGACCATGAGCTTTAAGCAAATACAAGCAGTAACAGCATTCTGAGGAAACACCACCCCTGCCTCTGGTTTCCCTCTTGGCCTGCTGAACCATGCTGCCATCTATCCTGAGTCCCCACAGCCAGGGCCAGATGCTGGGACAGCCTATACTCTCTACACACCATCTGGTGGAGGAGGACAGAGAGGAGAGGACAAATGGGGTTCCACTTGTTTATCAAGTCTAGTACTGTCTCTATGGGATGCTGCTTTGAGAAGGGCTTCAGTATTGCACCTGGACTCAGGAGGAAAGTCTCCCATAGGAAAGAAGCAATGGTTATCATCCATGTAAGAAAGGAAAGAAGAGACGGAGGCAGCTGGCATAAGCTAAGCATTTGCCATCCCTGAATTAGCAGAATGTTGGAAAACCTTGGTGAGAAATCATTGCCATATGTCTTAACTTATGTCAATCTCAGTGTGCAAGTGGGATTACACATTGTGAAGGGAGCATGTTTAAATATTTTATAATATATACTAAATATATTAAAATGTGATTAAAATTTTTATATATTCTGTATATACTCCTGCATATAGAGTACTTCATGAATCATGGGAGATTTAACACAAAAAAATAGAGGATGACTTTATAGTTTGTAGTTTAAGGTAAGATCCTGGGGGATTTCCCCTGATGATCTAGTGGTTAAGAATCCATGCTTCCAGGAAAAGTGGTATCTTACTGGGGTACCAGTCTCTCTGGTCAATGAAATAAGATTCCACATGACATGGGGTGTAGCAAAGAAAAGAAAAGAGATAGAATGCAGGAGAAATTAGACCTTTATTAAGTAAAACAGTGAATAGAAGCAGGAAAGTAAGTTGAGAGTGGTAAGGAGGTGAAAAGGAAGATGATTTCAGTATTGGACGTAAAAGTTCTAGATTCAAAGAGGATTTGCAGAGAGAGATTTTCAATAAAGTGTTTGAAGTCTAGGGTTGAAGCCCAGATGAATGTTCTGGGGATGGAGAAATAAACCTGGGATTCTTCAGAATATGAGCAACATTTCATGCACTGCATGAATAATATCTCTCAAGAAGAAATCCTGATGAACACCAACGCTTAAGTAATGAACAGAAGAAAAGGAAGATCCATATAGACGATTTAAAATACTCACAAAGTGTCTTCACAATTTGAGAAAAATGTGAAATTGTCTCTCAACCTTTCACTTGCCACTCATGCACACAGAGAAACAAAGGGGGTTTTTAGTTTTTACCCTGATAGACAAGCTTGTTTCCCATTCTAGGAAAGGTCAGTTGAATTTATCACAATCTATTTGAAAGAATGGGAAAACTACAATGAAAGTAGTGACCTAGGGGCTAAAAAACCCAGGGAGAAATGCAAATAGATGAATAGGTTACTAAGGCTTCACACTTCCTCCTGAGGCTTTTTACTAATTTATAAGTCAAGGCAAAGAACCTGAGAAGCTAAGCAGAGCTTAGATGGTATTAGAGAGGTTGTATCTTCTTTGGAGAAATGTCTATATAGGTCTTCTGGCCATTTTTGATTGGGTTGTTTGATATTGAGCTGTATGAGCTATTTGTATATTTCAGAAATTAATAACTTTTTGATTGCATCATTTGCAAATATTTTCTCCCATTCTGTAGATTATCTTTTTTGTTGTTTTTTTTTTTTTGTGTGTGTGTGTGTGCTTTCCTTTGCTGTGTGGATAACAATAAACTGGAAAATTTGAAGGAGATGGGAATACCAGACCACCTAACCTGCTTCTTGAGAAATCTGTATGCAGGTCAGGAAGCAACAGTTAGAATTGGACATGGAACAACAGACTGGTTCCAAATAGGAAAAGGAGTATGTCAAGACTGTGTATTGCCACCCTGCTTATTTAACTTATATGCAGAGTACATCATGAGAAACACTGGACTGGAAGAAACACAAGCTGGAATCAAGATTGCCAGGAGAAATATCAATAACCTCAGGTATGCAGATGACACCACCCTTATGGCAGAAAGTGAAGAGGAGCTAAAAAGCCTCTTGATGAAAGTGAAAGAGGAAAGCGAAAAAGTTAAGTTAAGCTCAACATTCAGAAAACGAAGATCATGGCATCTGGTCCCATCACTTCATGGGAAATAGATGGGGAAACAGGGGAAACAGTGGAAAGAGTGCCAGATTTTATTTTGGGGGGCTCCAAAATCACTGCAGATGGTAATTGCAGCCATGAAATTAAAAGACGCTTACTCTTGGAAGAAAAGTTATGAGCAACCTAGATAGTATATTCAAAAGCTGAGACATTACTTTGCCGACTAAGGTCCGTCTAGTCAAGGCTATGGTTTTTCCTGTGGTCATGTATGGATGTGAGAGTTGGACTGTGAAGAAGGCTGAGCACCGAAGAATTGATGCTTCTGAACTGTGGTGTTGGAGAAGACTCTTGAGAGTCCCTTGGACTGCAAGGAGATGCAACCAGTCCATTCTGAAGGAGATCAGCCCTGAGATTTCTTTGGAAGGAATGATGCTAATGCTGAAACTCCAGTACTTTGGCCACCTCGTGCGAAGAGTTGACTCATTGAAAAAGACTCTGATGCTGGGAGAGATTGGGGGCAGGAGGAGAAGGGGCCGACCGAGGATGAGATGGCTGGATGGCATCACGGACACAATGGACGTGAGTCTGAGTGAACTCTGGGAGATGGGGATGAGCAGGGAGGCCTAGCATGCTGCAATTCATGGGGTCACAAAGAGTCAGACACGACTGAGTGACTGAACTGAATTGAACTGAACTTCGCTGTGCAAAATCTTTCATGTTTAATTACTGCTACTGCTAAGTCGCTTCAGTCGTGTCTGACTCTGTGCGACCTCATAGACGGCAGCCCACCAGGCTCCCGCGTCCCTGGGATTCTCCAGGCCAGAACACTGGAGTGGATTGCCATTTCCTTCTCCAGTGCATGAAAGTGAAAAGTGAAAGTGAAGTTGCTCAGTTGTGTCCGACCCTTAGTGACCCCATGGACTGCAGCCCACCAGGCTCCTCCATCCATGGGATTCTCCAGGCAAGAATACTGGAGTGGGGTGCCATTGCCTTAGGCCCCATTTATTTTCTTTTGCTTTTGTTTCAATTACAATAGGAGATGGATCCAAAAATATTGCTGTGATTTATATCAAAGATGCTTTTTACTATGCTTTCTTCTAGGAGTTTTATACCATCTGGAATTACATTTAGGTCTTTAGTCCATTTTGAGTTAATTTTTGGTATGGCTTAGGGATTGCTGTCATTTAATTCTTTAACAAGTAGCTGTCTAGTTTTCGTAGCAGCACTTTTTGAAGAGACTGTGTTTTCTCCATTGTGTCTGCTTGCTTCCTTTGTCATAAATTAACTGACCAAAAGTAAATGGGCTTATTTTGGGGATTTATATCCTGTTCAATTGATCTATGTCAATATCTGTATCTATTTTGTTTTTGTGCTAATACCACACTGTTTTGATAACTATAGCTTTGTAGTATAATCTGAAGTATGGGAGCCTGATTCCTTCAGCTCCACTTTTTAGTTACTTTGGCTATTCAAGGTCTTTTGTATTTCTATACAAATTAAAAATAATTGTTCTAGTTCTGTGAAAGACCTAGACTTTAAAAAACTGGAATTTCTATGTCCAAAATATTAGAAAAAAAGATTATTCATGTATGGAGAAATGTCTACATAGGTCTTCTGCCCATTTTTGATTGGGTTGTTTGGTATTGAGCTGTATGATCTATTTGGACATTTCAGAAATTAATGTCTTGTCAATTTCATGACATATAGATTGGATGAAAAATTTTAGCTGTAAACTAGAATATGTTTTATAAAAGAAAGTAAAATTATGGAACTGCAAAAGAAAAACTGAAGTTACCAACTCAATATAAATTGCTAATTATGAAGTAAACACAAATGTTGTTGTCCAGTCACTCAGTCCTGTCCAACTCTTTGTGACCCCATGGACTGCAGCACACCAGGCTTCCACATCCTTCACTATTTCCCAGAGTTTGCTCAAACTCATGTCCATTGAGTCATTGATGCCATCTAACCATCTCCTGTGAGGTGAGAATTAAGGTGTGTGGAAATAATTCTGTTGGAAATACACATATAGAATCATGGAGATAACAGAATATTGGAAAATACAGAAATATCCAAGAAATATATGAAGATAAAAAATTCTAAAATCTGTGTAATTATGACATCTTAAAAGTGAGAGGGGATAATAAAGCAGAATGTTTGAAGAAATACTGGTGGGCTTCCCACGTGGAGCTAATGGTAAAGTACCCACCTGCCAATGCAAGAAATGTAAGAGGTGCAGATTCAATCCCTGGATCAGAAAGATCCCCTGGAGGATGGCATGGCAATCCACTCCAGTATTCTTGCCTGGAGAATCTCATGGGCAGAGGAGTCTGGTGGGCTACAATCCATTAGGTCGCAAAGAGTCGGACACAACTGAAGCGACTTAGCATGTGGCAGCACTGGTAGAAAAACTTCTAAAATTGCTGAAGGACATCAAACTATAAATTTTAGAATTGTTACAAACAACAAACAGAAAAAACTTTGAATAAAACACATTTTAATTCATCACAGTCCTAAATAATGAAACAAAATAAAATATTAAAAGCTGTCAAAGGGGAGAAAAGATACTTTATCTTAAAAAAAATCCTAAGGCTTGCTACAAATCAGAATTTTTTCGAGGGAAGCAAATTAATAGACATTTACCACTATACCACTGCCTGAGGACTACCATCTGATGCCCAGGACTACACAGAACCAGAAAAAGGTAAGTTGCCTATTGGAAACACAAACCATTGGGAAGCCTGACTCCATTACTGGAACTCAGCCACTATTTCATTAAATCATTGTGTAATTGGAAACATTCTACCTGGGCCCACAGTGAACCCCAATCTATATATTCTGTCCAGAAAAAGGGTAGGAAACTACACCTAACCCTATGAAGATAACTCGCCTCAGTTCTTGAAAATTCTCTCATGTCTCAAGTGGATCTCTGTAACCAGTTGAGAGCAAGAGGGGATTAAGATAAAAAGTCTCCAAGCTAAACCTGAGTACTAGACAGGAACCTTGATATACTCTGACTTTTGGATGAGAGTGTTGATATTCCTGCTACAGTCTTTGCATTTGTGCAAGTAATATCAAATAGTCTGTTCACTTTCCTATGTTTAAAGGGACAGGGAAAACTTGTCAGGTTCATCATAAAAGGTAGATTTGTGGAAGAGAAAGGGAATCCCCAGTTGATTCCTAAGAAGTAGAGGCCTGTGTTCCTAAGTCCCACACAGGTCATGAATGAGTGTTACTTTGTTAATGACTCAGAAGACATTTGGTGCACTTTCCCTGTGTTCAAAAATGAAATTTATACACTTTTACAGGAAAACAAAACATATCAGAATATGTGAAGCATAGTCATGAGGGGAACCGTGGTTTTAATGGTGGGAGTTTCTTCTTCATATAAGAAGTTTCCTTTGATGAAGGAGTTAGGCTATACTGGAGCCTACAAAAATGAGCTGTAAGCAAGAGTTTAATCCTTAAGGCAATGAAATCATGCTAAAGGGTTACAGTGACTTTTTTCATCACCGTTATCACCACTAATGCTACTTGAAAACCACTCTGTTTACGGCAGCTGTGTTCATGAAGGGCTGAGCTCTCAAGCATGCATGGAACTAATACAATGAAGATATTTCTTTTTTTTTTCTTTAATTTTTATTGGAGTGTAGTTGTTTTACAGTATCTTGTTAGTTTCCAGTGTACAGCAAAGTAAACTAGTTATACATATATAAATATCCACTCATTTTTAGATTCTTTTCCCATGTCAGTCATCACAGAGTATTGAGTACGGTTCCCTGAGCTATATGGCAGTTTCTTATAAGTTATTTTGTATATAGTAGTAATTATATGTCAATCCCAGGCTCCCAGTTTACATACTTTCTTATTTTGCCAGACACTGCAGAGTTCCCCTCCCTAGTGTTGGTATCACAGAGAGTGTGTATGACAATGCCAGGCTCCCTCCACTCTTGGCTAATATTTCTATTGGCAGAAACTATCAACATTCTGGGGTGTCCTAGTCTCTCTATTCCTTTCTTGCTTGAGGCCTGACAAGACTGACATAAGTATCAGAATCGTATCTAAGATTTTGACTTAAGATGGACTCTCATCCTTGCCATTTCCTCTGGGAACAAAGAAAATCCTTGTCTCCTAACCACCTTTTCTACTGGTAAGCTTAAGAGAACTCTGTCTTTTGTCAAATAGTAAATCTCTGACTGATACCCCATCCATGTTGATAAACTGCACTGCAGGAGACGAGACTGACCTTGTTTTTTACACATTCTGCATGAAGCCAATGTTTAACCAAGCAATAAGATTACAGCTGAACTGTATAGAAACGAATATCACAGCCTGAAGAGATGGGTGAACTGTGCTGCTTTTCCACTTTGAGTCATCTTTCAGCATTCTCAGGAGTTAAGATGCTGGACTAGATGAGAGTTAAGAAAGTTGTTGGGGGGGAGAAGATGGCGGAGGAATAGGACCAGGAGATTACTTTCTCCCTCACAAATTCCTCAAAAAAAAACATTTCAATGCTGAGCAAAATCCACAGAACAACTTCTGAATGCTGGCAGAGGACATCAAGCACCCAGAAAAGCAGATCATTGCCTTCAAAAACAGGTAGGGAAAAAATATAAAAGACGAAAAGAGAGACAAAGGAGGTGGGGAGGGAGCTCCGTCCTGGGTAGGGAAGCCCGACCCGGGAAAGGAACTTTAAGAAGAGAGGTTTCCAAACACCAGGAAACACTCTCCCTGCCGAGTCTGTGGCGAGCCCTGGAAGCACAGAGGGCATCATAACAGGAACGAAACATAAATGAATAATTAAAACCGACAGATTACAAGCCCAACAGTGACTTCCCCAGCGGAAAAGCAGCACATAAACCTGCACCCGCCACTAGCAGGTGGGGGCGGGGCAGGGACATGCGCGCGGGGCACAGGCTGCACAGCTTTATAAGAATCGGGTAGGAACGCCCTGCAAGTAACCAGAACGAACTAACTTGGGCTAGTAAACCAGACTGGGGGACAGCTAACCACACGAAAAACTCGAACATAGGACACCGCCAGGACCGCCCACAGAACAAAGGACAGAACAGAAGTAGCTGGCTGCAGACCATCCCCCGCCAGGGACAGGCAGCCAGAGCCGTAAGGGCTGAAAAGGGACAATCACAGCCCCGGAGAGACTCTCCCTGCCAAACGGCAAGCAGGCTTCTTTGCTAAAACTTCTGGGGGTGCTGGTCAGCGGTACACCCAGAAGACTGAGCAGCAGGGACGAGAAACGTGACGGGTCACAGAGACTGCGTTCCCCAAATGCCTGGGAAACTTGGATTTGGGAAGGGCACGAAACGCAATCCCAACCCAATATGCACCAAGGGGAAATAGCTGAGCGCCGAACCTGAGCGGATTAGACTGGGGAGGGGAACGCAGCCAAGAGCCGGCCTCAGACGGCTCCCGGAGGAGCAGCTTGGAGCCCAAGCGGCGTGGTCTGTGAGCCCCCGCCAGCCC
>SJYQ01010853.1:65015-109395 GCA_006410935.1 Redunca redunca
GTTAAGCTTCATAAAAAGTTCTTTAAGAGGGGGAAAAAAGACCAAATAAGAGCCCTCGACAAAAGCATGCCAGGCAAGATCTGTTCGCAAAACAGATCAAAAATGTATTAAATTATCTATGCCCTCATGACAGACAGTTGACTTACCAAGAGTAAGTGGTCTTACAGGAGAACAACACAGAAACTTCTACATCTTTTATGGTCTAGCCTTGGAAGTCATACATTATAATTTCTGAAACAGCCTGTTGTTTACACAGATCAACCCTATTCATGCACAGTGGGAGGAAACTACACATTAATCACTTATACACAGAACTAACACTAACTGAAGGATAGAAGGGACAGAGTATAGTATTTAATATGTTCTATGAAAAGGTAGGTAAGTACAATTGTTAAAAAGTAGATAAGATACAAATGTGGAAGGTATATGTTTTACAAAAAATTAACTGTTTGGGGGTCATCTTTGGTGGTAGTTTGTTATTTTTGTCCTGAGAATATTTTGCTGACAAAGCAAACGAGGACTTGGGTTATATTCTTTTCATATTGTATATTTTATCTTATATATATATATATATATATGTATATTCTTATATTCTCTGGTATCTTTGAGAAATGAGAAGATATGGGAAAAAAGGAGACACATATAAGATATATTACATTGGCCATAATGCTCGTTTGCTACAGAAAAAATCCTGAACAAACTTACTGGCCAACCCAATAAGTTAAGGGGAGGAATCTGTGATCCTAATCTAGAATCTGAATATATGAGGTATCATTTGTTTAAAAATATATCTTTCTTAGTTCTGCCTATTGAAAAGACCTAAAAAACAATGACCAATTCTGTAGCATGAACACCACTGGTACACAAGTTTTGTTCTGAAAATATAACTGCCCATCAAAACAAATCAGAATTTCTTAGAGAAATGGATGGCTACCATCAGATCTAGGTGAGGAAATGTGCAAGACGAGCCTGGAACTGTTACAGCCTACCAAGGTCACATCCAAAAGACTTCGGAACCAACATGAAGAGCTTCCCATCGCTCAAAGTTACACTCATTAAATAAATACTGTAACTCCATTTATATGCATTAATCACATACACTGTATATATGTGTGTGTGTATATATACATATATCTATGTACGTATGTATGTATAATCCAAAATACACAAAGCTCAAATTCTTAGAACAGGGAAATTAAAACAGGCAAATTACAATGGGAGATTTTTAAAAACTGTCCTCTTAGTAGCTGATAGAATTAACAGACAAGAACAAATCAGTGAGGATAAAGAAAAACTGAACCATATTAACAAACCTGACCTAGCGGTCAAGCACACTAAGCTCAACAAAAACAGATATTATGTGTTTTTTTTTCTAAAATGCACTTGGAAGGAAAATGGACCATATATTGAGCATAAAAGAGATCTCGAAAGTTTCAGAAGACTGAAAACTCACGTGTACTCAAGCTACAGTAGAATGAAGCAAAAATTTGTTAAAAAAGAAAAAATAGACTCCTCCCACACCAAAACTGTTTGAGAATCTAGCAATATACTTTTAAATATCCCAAGGATAAAAGAAAAATTACAATAGAAATGGTAGCAAAAATATGACATTGATTAGATGGGTATGAAATCTATAGTTTTAATTAAATACATGTATAGTATACAATAGGAAAAAGACTAAATTTCATGATGTGAATAGTCACTGAAAGTTTCTAAGAGAAAGAACAGCAAATTAACTCCAAAGAAAGAAGAAGGAAGTGATATAGATGAAAAATTAATAATGTAGGAAAAATATATAAAACAGAGCCAATAAAATCAAAAGTGGATTTTTCAGGGGAAAAAAGTAACAAATCTCATTATTCCTTTGTGAGACTGACTTCTCAGTTGCTGATAATAATCTCCAATTTATTATCATCATAGAAAAGTGATTTTAGAAAAAGAATGGCAAACATTATTAAATACTTTCTATATGCCTGTGCCATTCTAAATATGTTATATATACCAATTCTACTAATACAAGAAACCTATCAGGAAACTGGAATAGAACAGTACTTGCTGAACAGACTGGTTCCAGACAGAGCCTCCATAAAACAGCACACAGTCCTAGTTGCAGGCATACAGTAGCAATTTATTTATTAAATTTGTTAAACTTACTAATCAACTTCAGAATTTTAACATTTAAACCATACTATTCCCTGGCAAATCATATACCCTTCTTGATTTATTCTTTCATTATATTATTTTCACAAATCTCACTCTAAATTGTCATTCTTTCCACAAGCCAACTGACTACTTAATGCTATCAAATTCATTTCCTAAGATAAACGCTGATTATACACTGATCACACAAGAAGAGGCTGCCAGATAGCAGTGGGTATATGTGCTTTGTTTGGACCACAAAATGTTTTGTTTTAATTTGAATTAAGGACAACGGATTTATGTAAAAATGAATACTTTTAAAAAATAACTGGAAGATCTGGCAACCGTGTGCCTGAATTCCTATACAGCAACACACTTTTATCTAGAGCTGAGTAGTGGTTTGTTTTCTCATCCAGAAAGGTTACAGACTGTCTCTGTTGGTCACAGTACTCAACACCTACCCTAACTCCTGAATGCATCTGACTTCATGACTCCTGGATTTCAGGATAAAGTCTATGCTTCCTATTTGGTTTTCCCCACAATTTGGCCCAGCAAGAACCTTCTAGTTTAACTGGATTATACCTCACAATTTCCAGAATGAGTTTTATGTAAAAACATGAATTTCTAGACAGTATAGGCTGATAGGATTATGTCACACTCTCTTATTTGTGCCAAAAGGCACCAGAAACTGGGATTTCAGACGCTATAACAGTAGGACTGGGACTTTTGTTGAAATGATTTTAGATTTTCTTGAAAAAATGTTCAAGTCAAAATGTCGAGAGTCTCAGATCTATAGAGTGAACTGTTGGACTCTGGGGGAGAGAGGGAGGGAGAGGGTGAGATGAGAAGGGAGAATGGCATTGAAACATGTATACTATCAAGCAAAAAACGAATCGCCAGTTGATGTCAGATGCAGAATGCAGGATGCTTGGGACTGGTGCAAGGAGAGGACCCAGAGGGATGGCATGGGGTGGGAGGTGGGAGGGGATTCATGTTTGGGAACGCTTGTACACTCGTGGTGAATTCATGTCAATGTTTGGCAAAACCAATACAGTAATGTAAAGTAAACTAAAGTTAAAATAAAAATTTTAAAAGTAAAAAAAAAAAAAAAGAAAGTTGTTAAGTGCATAGCAGTTATCTTGAATTCAATTTATTCCATTTGAAAATTCAGTGATTCAACTCCCTCTGACTAAAGCAAATTCCCATACTTTTAAGCTATTTAGAGCATTTTCTTTTTGTGTCAGGAATCATTTTAATATCCATTACCTTATTATAACCTCTTAAAATGCTAAAAGTAAATAAAGTTGTTATTAGTGACAATGATAAATGCAGTGTTGGTGAAAACAATCGTTTAAATAATAATGATGATGATGTTAATTCCTAGAATCTAGGTCATGTGATAGCTTATTTACATACATTACAGCATTTAACTTTTCCAACAATCTTATAAGTCAGAGAAATAAGACCTACATATGTGAAGTGACTTGTCAAAGGTCACACAGCCTGTAAATACTAGATTACATTTTGGAATCAAAGACTTTTGTCTTCTCAGACTCTTTGATTTATGTACTAGCAAATCTGATGCATAAAATGCCCTTCCTTCTCCCAAGATGATGCGTCTCACTTTTATCAGAACTTGGATTAACCTCACCTCTTCTAAGAAGCATCCACTGCCACCTATCACTTTGAGTTTTAGGAAAAACTATTTAACATGAGTTTGTTCATCCATGAAAAGGAGGTAAAAATACTTGCCTCAAGAGTTGTTGCAAACATCAAAGGAATCAACTTTAAAAATCTGGCTAACAGCACATGCTTTCCTGATTATGATTTATTTTTTATACTGACTGTTAGACTTTCTATGCTTTGTCCTAATCATGAGGAATGCAAGCAACAGAAAGAGAGTCATATTAAGACAATGCTCACAGGATTTTGATGTCAGCACCTTGTTCCAGTTCACTCATATTAATGATAAGTTGTAATCTTGTCTCTCTATCCAAAGCTCTTATCAGTTTTGCACTGAACCTTAATCTTGTCACTGCTAATGGATAATTAAATATCCTAAAGGAAGGGGTACAAACAGAAGTGAAAAACAGAACTCTAGGAGTTCAGTCCTAGCATGAAGCAAAGCTTATATATCCTCAGAGAACAAAACTTCTCCCCAGCACATTTAATGTATAGTTTTCAAGATGTTTGATCAATAGATTTGAGCCTATTGGTTATCAGGCAACTGTTCCAACATATTTTCCATCAATGCCTGATGAGGCAGTGGTGTCCAAGAAATACTGAAATAATGCAAAGAGAGTAAAGATCCAGCCAACCCTGAATGCTGCATCAGTAGTTTCGTCCAACCTTGGCTTAAAGAAGACGTTTTGTTATTAAAAAAAAAAAAAAAAAGTTTAGGAGTTCATTTCATAGTCCTCAAAATAGTAGTTGTCTTTGTCATTTTTTCTCTCCCCCCATGAAAGAGTCATCTTTTTCCTTAAAACAAACAAAATCTTCTTATGACTTGAGACTGAGTTGAGTCTTATTTTTCTTTTATTTGGAAAGTTTCACTAGGTATGACTTTCTATCTGTTGTCTGTTGGCACCATGGCACCCCTTAGAGTAAGCAGGGTTAATTTCATCATCTCTGTTTTATAGATTGGGGAAGGGAGCTTGGAAAATGTTGTGACATATCCATGTCTCCACTTGTAAGTTGTGGGGCCAGGAATAAAGCCTGTAAGTTCTGACTGTGGTTTCCAAAAGTCAGAGGTCCTCATAAGAGCTTCTGTTTGCACTTCTGTTGTTATTGCTGTTGTTGTGTCTGTATGTGCCCTCCAGACATATGGAGTATAGAGATTCACTATCCTGAATCATAAAAAAATGAACCCCAAAACACTGAAACTGTTACTACCTAGAAATTTACCTTCTGTTTGGCCTATAAGTGACATTTTCCTGAAAAGAAAACAAAGTTCCTGTAACTAGATGCTGGGAAGACTGAGCAAACTGATGATAGAACTTGCATGGGAGTCAACAGAGAAGGATCCATCCTTCTGTGAAATCCAATGCCCTGGTTTTTCCAACTGCTGAGACAACCAGGGCTGGGGGGACTGTCCCATGAGTGGTATGTGCTTTTATGAAGTTCCTCACTGAGTGCTCTGTTAAAGAGATTTTATTACCTGCTACTGCCTTGATCACAGGAGTAAACTGGATCTACTCATTGTCCCTAAAAGATGACAGGGCCAAGACAAGTTACACTGTTACTGCTCATGAGATTTTCAGGGCCTCATTGTGGATGGATGTAATATTTGAAAAGGTGTTCTAGGGACTTGGATCAAGTTTCTCTAATTCCCAAAGAGTCAATTAGAGGTAACCATAGTCTGGAGAGAAATTGGGATCAAAAACCTAAAGACTGAACCATGTGTTAATCTTACAGGGCAAGACTAGGATAAAATAATGGCCATGTGAGTTGGTGTACAAGAGATCAGAAGAATGAAAATAAGAATTGATGCATGCAGTAGGGGAAATTAGGTGGTTTTGTGAGCAAACACTGAATACCTTGGATTTGTGTGTGTTTGTGTGTGTGTTTGGTTACAACTAAGCTGCCAGACCTTATCAGAGCAAGTTGGAGAGTTTCTGCCAAGTTACTCACCCTTCCTTCCCTCCTATCAATTACTACAGTTCTTAAATTCCCTGCAAGTCTTAGTTCTAATCATTTTCTCCTGCAAAGAATTATTCCAAGCCACCTAGAAGATAAGGATCTTGCTCAGTTGAAATATATTCCAAACAGCTCTGTATCTTCATTTCTTTTGTTGTATATGAAGTCTGTTCTCCAAAAAGAATATAACCTTATTCAAGCAAAGATGAGAATGTGATGTCCTTTGAAAATCCCCAAGGCCTTAGTAAAATAATCAGTAAAGTTGTAGCAAACACGCATTTGAGTCTTAAATGTGTCATGCTCACTTCTGAGCACTTTTCATACATCTCATTTGCTCCTGGTAACAACAACCTGTACCACCTTATTATTATTATTCTATTTTATGTAGGAGGAAACTTAGTCTTGGAGAGTTTTTAGCTATATCCCTGAGGTTTCTTAGTTTCAACTGCTGAGATGTTAATTTCTGCATTCTCCCCAGTCCCAGGACAATTTCTTCCAGGCTTTTCCTGGCTCAGATGCCAAGGAAGTAGGTGTTACATGCATTCTGAATATAGCACCTGGATGTAGAGAGATGCTTGTCTGATGATTCACACTTTTAAATAAAATAGCAAAATGCTGGCTGGACTTCTCCAGTGTCCCAGTCCTGGGATGTGATCACTGTGGTTCCAAAACAAACTTGGATGATATTCCTGCTCAAAGAACATAATTTGCACATTCACTGGGAAGTATTAGACAGTAGTCTTGTGATCACAGTCCCTGTCCAATACCTGCCAAAAGCTGGCTCATGCTTTGGTTCCCTCTTTGTTGAATGAAAAAACAAGAATGGGAGCTGACTGTGGCTCAGATCATGAACTGCTTATTGCCGAATTCAGACTTAAATTGAAGAAAGTAGGGAAAACCACTAGACCATTCAGGTATGACCTAAATCAAACCCCTTATGATTATACAGTGGAAGTGACTAATAGATTCAAGGGATTAGATCTGATAGAAAGAATGCATGAAGAACTATGGATGGAGGTTTGTGACATTGTATAGGAGGCAGGGATCAAGACCATCCCCAAGAAAAAGAAACGCGAAAAGGCAAAATGGTTGCCTGAGAAGGCTTTACAAATAGCTGAGAAAACAAGAGAAGCTAAAGGCAAAGGAGAAAAGGAAAGATACACCCATCTGAATGCAGGGTTCCAAAGAATAGCAAGGAAAAAAAAAAAAAAAACCAAAGAATAGCAAGGAGAGCTAAGAAAGCCTTCCTCAGTGATCAGTGCAAAGAAATAGAGGAAAACTACAGAATGAGCAATGCAAAAGAATGCTCAAACTACCACACAATTGCACTCATCTCACATGCTAGTAAAGTAATGCTCAAAATTCTCCAAGCTAGACTTCAGCAATACATGAACCGTGTACTCCCTGATGTTCAAGCTGGTTTTAGAAAAGGCAGAGGAACCAGAGATCAAATTGCCAACATCTGCTGGATCATGGAAAAAGCAAGAGAGTTCTAGAAAAACATCTATTTCTGCTTTATTGACTATGCCAAAACCTTTGACTATGTGGATCACAATAGACTGGAAAATTCTGAAAGAGATGGGAATACCAGACCACCTAACCTGCCTCTTGAGAAATCTGTATGCAGGCCAGGAAGCAACAGTTAGAACTGGACGTGGAACAACAACTGGTTCCAAATAGGAAAAGGAGTATGCCAAGGCTGTATATTGTCACCCTGCTTATTTAACTTCTATGCAGAGGACATCATGAGAAACGCTGGACTGGAAGAAACACAAGCTGGAATCAAGATTGCCGGGAGAAATATCAATCACCTCAGATATGCAGATGACACCACCCTTATGGCAGAAAGTGAAGAGGAACTAAAAAGCCTCTTGATGAAAGAGGAAAGTGAAAAAGTTGGCTTAAAGCTCAACATTCAGAAAATGAAGATCATGGCATCTGGTTCCATCACTTCATGGGAAATAAATGGGGAAACAGTGTCAGAGTTTATTTTTTTGGGCTCCAAAATCACTGCAGATGGTGACTGCAGCCATGAAATTAAAAGACGCTTACTCCTTGGAAGAAAAGTTATGACCAACCTAGATAGCATATTCAAAAGCAGAGACATTACTTTGTCGACTAAGGTCCGTCTAGTCAAGGCTATGGTCTTTCCTGTGGTCATGTATGGATGTGAGAGTTGGACTGTGAAGAAGGCTGAATGCCGAAGAATTGATGCTTTTGAACTGTGGTGTTGGAGAAAACTCTTGAGGGTCCTTTGGACTGCAAGGAGATCCAACCAGTCCATTCTGAAGGAAATCAGCCCTGAGATTTCTTTGGAAGGAATCATGCTAAAGCTGAAGCTCCAGTACTTTGGCTACCTCATGCGAAGAGTTGACTCATTGGAAAAGACTCTGATGCTGGGAGGAATTGGGGGCAGGAGGATAAAGGGACGACCGAGGATGAGATGGCTGGATGGCATCACTGACTCGATGGATGTGAGTCTGAGTGAACTCCGGGAGATGGTGGTGGACAGGGAGGCCTGGCGTGCTGCGATTCATGGGGTCACAAAGAGTTCAACATGACTGAGCAACTGAACTAAACTGAACTGAACAGAATGGGAAAGACTTGAGATCTATTCAAGAAAAGTACAGATACCAAGGGAACATTTCATCCCCAGATAGGCACAATAAAGGACAGAGGAAGTATAGACCTAACAGAAGCAGAAGATATTAAGAAGAGGTGGCAAGAATACACAGAAGAACTATGTAAAAAAGATCTTCACGACCCAGATAACCATGATGGTATGATCATCCATCTAGAGCCAGACATCCTAGGATGTGAAATCAAGTGGGCCTTAGGAAGTAACACTATGAACAAAGTTAGTGGAGGTGATGGAATTCCAGTTGAGCTATTTCAAGTCCTAAAAGATGATGCTGTTAAAGTCCGGCACTGAAGATGCCAGTAAATTTGGAAAACAGCAGTGGCCACAGGACTAGAAAAGGTCAGTTTTCATTCCAATCCCAAGGAAAGGCAGTGCCAAAAAACGTTCCTATTACCACACAATTGCACTCATCTCACATGCTAGCAAAGAAATGCTCAAAATTCTCAGAGCCAGGCTTCAACAGTACATGAACCGTGAACTTCCATATGTTCAGGCTGGTTTTAGAAAAGGCAGAGGAACCAGATATCAATTGCCAACATCCATTGAATCATAGAAAAAGCAAGAGAGTTTCAGATAAAACATCTACTTCTGCTTTATTGACTATACCAAAGCCTTTGACTGTGTAGATCACAACAAACACTGGGAAATTCGGAAAGAGATGGGAACACCAGCCACCTTACCTGCCTTTTGAGAAATATGTATGCAGGTCAACAAGCAACAGTTAGAAAAGGACATGGAACAACAGACTGGCTCCAATTTGGGAAAGGAGTAAATCAAGGCTATATATTGTCACCCTGCTTATTTAACTTATATGAAGAGTATATTATGTGAAATTCCAGGCTGGAGGAAGCACAAGCTGGAATCAAGATTGCCGGGAGAAATATCAATAATCTCAGATATGCAGATGACACCACCCTTATGGCAGAAAGTGAAGAGGAACTAAAAAGCCTCTTGATGAAAGTGAAAGTGGAGAGTGAAAAAGTTGGCTTAAAGCTCAACATTCAGAACAAGAAGATCATGGCATCCGGCCCCATCACTTCATGGGAAATAAATGGGGAAACAGTGGAAACAGTGTCAGATTTTATTTTGGGGGGCTCCAAAGTCACTGCAGATGGTGACTGCAGCCATGAAATTAAAAGACGCTTACTCCTTGGAAGAAAAGTTATGACCAACCTAGATAGCATATTCAAAAGCAGAGACATTACTTTGCCGACTAAGGTCCATCTAGTCAAGGCTATGGTTTTTCCTGTGGTCATGTATGGATGTGCGAGTTGGACTGTGAAGTAGGCTGAGCACTGAAGAATTGATGCTTTTGAACTGTGGTGTTGGAGAAGACTCTTGAGTGTCCCATGGACTGCAAGGAGATCCAATCTCTGAAGGAGATTAGCCCTGGAATTTCTTTGGAAGGAATGATGCTGAAGCTGAAACTCCAGTACTTTGGCCACCTCATGCGAAGAGTTGACTCATTGGAAAAGACTTTGATGCTGGGAGGAATTGGGGGCAGGAGGAGAAGGGGACGACAGAGGATGAGATGGTTGGATGGCATCACTGACTCGATGGACGTGAGTCTGAGTGAACTCCGGGAGATGGTGATGGACAGGGAGGCTTGGCGTGCTGCGATTCATGGGGTCGCAAAGAGTCAGACACCAGTAAGTGACTGAACTGAACTGATACACTAAGAGAAGAGAAGTTGGGTGAGTGGTCAACCTAAGTTCTGATTCAACCATTACTTAATGAGCACTCAGTATATATAGAACATTATCCCATATTCTAGTATAGTGGTCTTCCCAGGATCTCTGTGTGGTGAGTGTCACTGTCCAAGTTTTACAACTGTTGTAATAGATTCAGTAGTCCTAAGTACTTGTCAAAGTCATTAACCTACTAGAATGGAAGGGATCTCCTTCCTCGTTCCCTGTTCTTGCTGTCACATAAACGTGCTGCCAGCTCACATTGTGGTAAATAAAGTGAGGAATGGAGGGGAAATATAATAAAGATGATGAGATTGATTCAAGATGGTGGAATATAAGAATGTGCACTCATTTCTGCCAGAGCAAATAGCAACTAGTTGTTTAACAACCATTGACAGGCAGACACTGGAACCCACCAGAAAAAGATACCCTATATCCAAGGACAAGGGAGAACCCACAACAAAATGGTAAAAGAGGCACAATGTTGATAAAATCAAATCCTGTACCTTCTCATACTGGAGAACAATGATACTACAAAAGTTCTTGCTATGTTGTGAAGGTACTAAGCCCCACATCAGGCTCCCCAGCCTGGGGATTTGGCCAAGGAACTAGAAATCTTCAGAGAATCTGACTTTGACCAGCAGAATTTGATTACAGAGCTTTGATAGGACTTGGGGAAACAGAGATTCTTGGAGGGCACAGACAAAATTTTGTGAATACCAGGACCCAGGGGAAAGGAGCAGTGACTCCACAGGAGACTGAGCCATACTTACCTGAGTGCTTGAGGGTCTCCTGCAGAAGCGTGGGTTGGCAGTGGCCTGCCACAGAATGTGGACACAGGCAGCACCAGTCCTGGGAGATGCATCTTGGCATAAGTCCTCTTGGAGGTCACCAATAGCCTTACTGTAGAAGACTATAGATTCCAAGACTGGGTTGCCTCAGGCCAAACAACTAACAGGGAGGGAGCACGGCTCCATCCATCAGCAGACAATTGAATTGAAGTTTTACTGAGCATGGCACTGCCTACAAGAGCGAGATCCAGTTTTACCCACAGCCAGTCCCTTCCATCAGGATGCTTGCACAAACCTCATATCCTCATCCATCATAGGGCAGAAAGAAGAAATAAGAACTACAATCCCATCAGCCCCCAGAACTAATACCACAATCACAGAAAGCTACCCAAAGTGAAAAGAAATAGGATAATGCCCCAGTTAAAGGAACAAGATAAATCCCTAGAAAACCAACTAAATGAAGTGGAGATAGGAAACCTCCCAGAAAAAGAATTCAGAATAATGATAATGAAGATGATTCAGGATCTCAGAAAAAGAATGGATGCAAAGATTGAGAAGATGCAATAAATGTTTACCAAGGACCTAGAAGAACCAAAGAAAGAGCAAACAGAGATTAATAATACTCTAGAAAGAATCATTAGCAGAACATCTGAGGCAGAAGAACAGATAAGTGACCTGGAAGATAGAATGGTGGAAATCGAAGCTGCAAAACAGAATATAAAAAAAAGAATAAAAAGAAATGAAGATGGCTTAACAGAACTCTGTGACAACATTAAACACAGCAATATTCACATTATTGGAGTTCCAGAGGAGAAGAAAGAGAAAAAGGACCTAAGAAAATATTTGAAGATATACTAGCTGCAAACTTCCCTATCATGGGGAAGGAAATAGTCAACCATGTCCAGGAAGCACAGAGAGTCCCAGGCAGGATAAATCCAAGGAGGAACACACCGAGGCACATGGTAATAAAACTTACAAAAGTTAAAGAAAATTTTAATAAACTATTAAAAACAACAGGGAAAAAAGACAAATAACACATAAGGCAAAACCCATAATATTATCATCCAATTTCTCAACAGAAACTCCACAGGCCAGAAGGGATGGCATGATATATTCCAAGTGTTAAAAGGGAAGAACCTACAGTCAAGAATACCCAGCAAGACTCTCATTCAGATTTGATGGAGAAATCAAAAGCTTTTCAGACAAGCAGGAGAATTCAGCACCACTAAACCAGTTGTACAACAAATACTAGAGGAAGTTCTCTAGGCAGGAAACACCTTAGAAGGAATAGAACTACAAAAAACAAAGCAAAACAATACACAAAATGGTAATAGGATCATACATCTTGATAATTACCTTAAATGTAATGGATTAAATGCACCAGTCAAAAGATATAGACAGACTAGGTGAATACAAAAACAAGACCTGTACATACACCGTCTACAAGAGACTCACTTTATATCTACTGACACTTACAGACTGAAAGTAAGGGGATGGGAGAAGCTGTTTTATGCAAATGGAAATCATAAGAAAGCTGGAGCATACTAATACTCATATTAGGCAAAATAGACTTTAAAACAAAGATGGCTTATAAGAGACAAGCAAAGGTAATACATAATGATCAAGGGTTCAATCCAAGGAGAAGATATAGCAATTATAAATAGGACTTCCTTGGTGGCTCACACAGTAAAGTGTCTGCCTACAATGCGGGAGACCCAGGTTCAATCCCTGAGTTGAGAAGATTTCCTGGAGAAGGAAATGGCAACTCACTCCAGTATTCTTGCCTGGAAAATCCCATGGACAGAGGAGCCTGGTAGAGTACAGTCCATGGTGTTGCAAAGAACTGAACATGACCGAGCGACTTCACCTCACTTCATGCACCCAACATAGAAGCACCTCAATGTGTAAGGCAAATACTAACAAACATAAAGGGAGAAATCAACAGTAACACAATAATAGTGAGGGATTTTTAACACACCACTTTCATTGATGGACAGATCATACAGACAAAAGACTAATAAGGAAACATAGGCCTTAAATGGCACTTTAGATTAGTTGGACTTAATTGATATTTATAGAGCATCCCATCCAAAAGCAACAGAATACACATTTTTCTCAAGTCAGTTCAGCTCAGGTGCTCAGTCATGTCCAGCTCTTTGTGACCCCATGAACTCCAGCACTCCAGGCTTCCCTGCCTATCACCAACTCCTGGAGCTTGCCCAAACTCATGTCCATTGAGTTGGTGATGACATCTAACTATCTCATTTTCTGTCATCCTTATCTCCTATTGTCTTCAATCTTTCCCAGCTCAAGAACACACAAAATATTCTCCAGGATTGACTACATCCTGGGCCACAGGGCAAGCATTAATAAATTTAGGAAATTCGGAATCATATCAAGCATCGTTTTTGATCAGAACGCTATGAGATTAGAAACAAACTACAAGAAAAATACTCTAAGAAACACAAACATGTGGTGGCTAAACAATATGCTACTAAACAACCATTGAATCACTGAAGAAAACAGAGAAGAAATTTAAAAAAAAATACCTAGAGACAAATGAAAATGAAAACACAATGGTCCAAAACTTATGGGATGCAGCAATAGCGGTTCTAAGAGGGAAGTTTATAGCCATACAATCTTACCTCAAAAAACAAGAAAAATCTCAAATAAACAACTTAACCTTACAACTAAAATACTTAGAGAAAGAAGGACAAATAAAACCTAAAGTTAGTAGAAGGAAGGAAATAATAAAGATCAGAGCAGAAATAAATGAAATAGAGACAAAGAAAACAATTGCAAAGATCAATGAAACTAAAAGCTGGTTCTCTGAAAAGATAAACAAGACTGATAAACCTTTAGCCAGACTCATCAATAAAAAAAGGGAGAGGATTTAAAACAGTAAAATTAAAAATGGAAAAGGAGAAGTTACAACTGACTCCACAGGAATATGAAGAATCTAAAAGATTACTATAAACAACCATATGCCAATAAAATGGACAATCTGGAAGAAATGGACAAATTCTTAGAAAGATACAGTCTCCCTAGGCTGAACTAAAAAGAAATAGGAAATATGAACAGACCAACTACAAGCACTGAAGTTGAAACCATGATTTAAAATCTCCAACAAACTAAAGTACAGGACCTGACAGCTTCACAGATGAATTTTATCAAACATTTAGAGAAGAATCAACACCTACCATTCTGAAACTTCCAAAAATTTTCAGAGGAAGTGAAACTTACAAAATCATTTTCTGAGGCCACTGTCACTCTGATACCAGAACCAGACAAATATACCACAGAAAAAGAAATTACAGGCCAGTATCACTGATGAACATAGATGTAAAAATTCTCAACAAAATACTGGCAATCTGTATTCAATAGTACTTTGAAAATATCGTGCATGATGGTCAAGTGTGATTCATCCCAGGGATGCAAGGATTTTTCAACATTCACAAATCAATGTGACAAACCATATCAACAAATTGAAGAATAAAAGCCATATGATCATCTCAATTGATGCAGAAAAGGCTTTTAACAAAATTCAGCACCCATTTATGATAAAAACTCTCCACAAAGTGGGCATAGAGGATGCATACCTCAAAATGATTAAGGACATATATGACAAACTTACAGCTAGAATCATGCTCAATGGTGAAAAGCTGAAAGATCAGGAAGCCTTTAAGATCAGGAACAAGACAAGGATGTCCACTCTCACCACTTTCATTCAACATAGTTTTAGAAATCCTAGCTTGAGCAATCAGAGAAGAAAAAAAAGTAAAGGGAATCCATACTGGAAAGAGGTTAAACTGTCTCTGTTTGCAGATGACATGATACTATACACAGAAGACCCTAAAGTTGCTACCAGAAAACTACTAGAATACATCAATGAATTTGGTAAAGTTATAAGTTACAAAAGTAATACACAGAAGTCTGTTGCATTTCTATACACTCACAATGAAAGATTAGAAAGAGAAATTCAAGAAATTTAAATGGTAAATTTGATGCATTTAGCATTGCGTCAAAAATAATAAAATACCTAGGAATAAACCTACCTAAGGACACAAAGACCTATATTCTGAAAACTATAAATGCTGATGAAAGAAACTGAAGAAGACATAAACATATGTAAAGATATACTATGTTCATAGATTGGAAGAATCAATACTGTTAAAACAACTATACTACCCAAGGCAATCCACAAATCCAGTGCAATCAATCCCTATCAAATTACCAATGGTGTTTTTCACAGAATGAGAACAAAAAAAATCTCAGAATTTGTATGGAGACACAAAAGACCCCAAATAACCAAACCAATCTTGAAAAAGAAAAGGAGCTGGAGGAACAGGCTTCCTAACCTCACGGTATACTACAAAGTTACAGTCATCAAAACAGTGTGGTGCTGGACAAAGATAGAAATATAGATCAATGGAATAGAATAGAAAACCCAGAAATAAATCCATGCACCTATAGTTAATTAATCTATGGCAGGGGAGGCAAGAGTGCACAATGTTGGAAAGACAGTCTCTTCAGCAAATAGTGCTGGAAAACTGGACAGTCACATGTAAAAAATGAAATTAGATCATTCCTTAACTCCATACACAAAAATAAGTCCAAAATGGATTAAACACCTAAATGTTATACCGGAAACTATAAAACTCTTGGAGGGAAACATAGGCAGAACATTCTCTGACACAAGTCACAGCAACATTTTTTCTACTCCATCTCCCAGAGTAATAGAAATAAAAGAAAAAATAAACAAATGGAACCTACTTAAACTCAAAAGGTTTTGCACAACAAAGGAAAAAATAACCAAAATGAAGAGACAACCCACAGATTAGGAGAAAATATTTGCAAAGGATGTGACTGATAAAGGATTAGTCTCCAAAACTTACAAACAGCTTATGATACTTAATAGAATCAAAGCAAGAAACCCACTCAAAGAATGGACAGAAGGTGCAAATAGACATTTCTCTAAAGAAGACTGACCGATGGCCAATTGGCACATGAAAAAATATTCAAAATATCTTAGTTATTAGAGAAATGCAAATCAACTCTACAATAAGATATCACTTCACACTTTCAGAATGGCTCTCATCAAAAAATCTACAAACAACAAATGCAGGAGAGAGTGTGGAGAGAAGGAACTGCACTGTTGGGAATGTAAATTACTAAGGAGAATAGTATGGCGGTTCCTTAAAAAGTTAAAGATAGAGCTACCATATGATCCTGCAATCCCACTCCTGGGCATATATCCAGAGAAAAACATGGCCTGAAAATATACATGCACCCCAATGCTCACTGAAGCACTGTTTACAGTAGCCAGACATGGCAACAACCTACATGTTGTTTAAGGAATGCTTGATAACATTCCTTATATACTGCAACTTTTTTTATATACATACATACAATACAGTATTACTCAGCCATTAAAAATAATGAAATAAAGCCATTTGCAGTGACATGAATGGACTTGGAAGGTGTCATGCTGAGTGAAGAATAAAGATGATGATGATAACAACATCACCACTCTCATTTACTGAGTTCTCACCATATGTGCTGGGCATGATGGGAACACTTTCCAAGCATCATTTCATTTCATCCTCACATCAACCACGTGAAGAAGGCTCTAGTACTTCCCTCATGTTATAAAGAGGGAAAGCGATTACTCAGAGGTAAGTCATTAATCAAAGATAATCAATGAAAGCACCAAGAGCTGAGCCCAAGCATTTTGTCACGGTTGCCACATATAATATTAACAATAGCAGTATATATAACACTAACAATAACAGCTATGTATAACATTAACAATAACAGCTATACCTGCACATACATTGTGTGGGTTCTGGATTGGATTCTCTCCTTCCCTGGGTCTTGAGCCTGAGCACAAAGAGAGGAGTGAGACAAGCAATTTCAGAAAAGTCAGACTGCCAACATTGCCAACAGAACTCACTAAACCAAAGTCACAATTCTCGGCCCTAACCTCTGTGTTCTAAAGGTGACTTAGGTAAACTGCAGGCAGACATTGGGGCAGATGATGGAGTTATTGAGATGCAACCTCACCTGGTCTGGAGGTCAGGATGTCCAGGGAGGTATTTACCTGTGTCAGGAAGTCTTTCTTATCCCATTTGATGGTGAGTCAACTGAAGGGGACATGTGGGTACCTGGCCCAACTTTTGAAGGCTCAGAACCCTGTCACTGAGATATGAGAAGGACCCTTTGGTTCTGACACCCCTTGTGGAAGATAACCAGTGATATGCCCTCTGCAGTCTTGGGAGTTGTTATCCTGCCCCAAGAGAGCAGTGGAAACCCCTTGCAGAATGTTTGAGTCAGAGTCATGCCTGGAAAGACATGGAGGGAAATAAAAGGAATGGCAGATTAAAGATTAATTTTATATCCAGTTATTAAGATACTAACAGAAGCAGGGCTGTTTTGTGTGGGTGCACTATTTGTAATACATTTCCCTTTCCCTTCTCATTAAAAAGAGAACTTTTAAACATTATTATAGAAACATTAGAAACAGTTTAACAGAGAAAATTGGAAAAACAAAACATTCTGTTTTGGTTCTTTATGATCCTTGCTACTCTTTGCTCATATACTTTCCATTTTTATGTGACTACTATCATAGACTAGAAAAGTGAAAGGTGAGAGTGAAAGGGAAGGTTGCTCAGTCATGTCTGAATCTTTGAGACCTCATGGACTATACAGTATGGGATTCTCCAGGTCAGAATACTGGAGTGGGTGGCCATTTCCTTCTCCAGGGGATCTTCCCAACCCAGGGATCAAACCAGGGTCCCCTGCATTGCAGGTGGACCCTTTACCAACTGAGCTATGAGGGAAGCCCCAAAGGGGAAACTGTGCCTCCATCAGCTGGGAATCGAACCAGCGTGATAGGCAAGAATTCTACCCCTGAACCACCCCTGTACCGCATAGACTGAGTCAGTGGGAATGGCAAGCCATTCCAGTATCCTTGCCTGGAGAATTCCATGGACACAGGAAACTGGTGGGGCTACAGTCCATGGGGTAGCAGAGAGTCAGACATGACCAAGTGACTAACATGTGTTACTGGAGTAGCTAGCCATTCCCTTCTTTAGGGAATCTTCCCGACCCAGGAATCAAACCCGGGTCTCCTGCATTGAAGGCAATTTCTTTACTGTCTGAGCCACTCTTTTTTCCATCTTTTTTTCATCGGCCTCTCTGATGTTTGCATCTCCAGGCTTGAGTGTAAGCTTATTCATATCCATCCCAGGGAGAGCATGAAAATCCAAGAAAGAGTAAAATTCTCTATTCTGTCATGTAGTCATGACTCTAGTGGAAAATAAGAGAGCTGTTAGTAAGAAGATGGGAGAAGGAAAAGAAGGGGGGAAACTGGTTTTTAAAAGGAGTCTTCATTCTAGCTATTTTCAAGTTAGGAAAACTCATGGTGAGGACACTCACCAACAAGCTGACAAGCAGCTCTGCACTTGGCAGGCTTGGCAGTGCCCAGCAGCTACACCCAGAGGAGGGCATCTCTGGCTGTGCCAGCAGCCTTTCCAAGACTGGGTGAGGGGAGGGAAAAATGCTTTACATTCCTCTGTCTGTTCAGTCACTGACTCAGGAAATCAGTCTGTGTTAGTCAGCTGGTAGCTTCACTACATTTTCCCTGGGAGGCCAAGTGTTCAAGTTCCACCCCAGAAGCTTGGCAGCTCCCCAAAGGCAATGCTTGCCTTGTCATGGAAGACGGATAGCTGCATGCAGTGGAAAAGAGACTTTTTCTCTTTGGTTCTCTCAGGGAAATGAGGAGCAGAGGAGCAGGAATGGCACCATATGACTCATCTTAATTTGATCCAGAAACTCCAAAGAACCCCAATATGAAACTGGCACAACTGTCACCCTATTGCAGGCACTTTTAAGAAGAGAGGAAAAATTGAGCTCCCTGCCCCCATGCTCCACCATCTCCTTAAATCAGCACTCAGCTCAGACTTTGCTTCCTCTACAAGAGTGCAGGCAAGAGTGGCACAAAATGGTGGTAGGTGTGCATTGCCAGAGTGAGGAAGCAGAGGTCCACAGGTACAGAACACACTAAACCTGGAACTCAGGGTCACAGTTGTGCGGAATATTCTCTTGATGAACTTTTTCTCTAAAATGCTTATACAAAACACTTCTTGACTGTCTAATATTACATATAAAAGCAATTTATCACTTGTATACTTATAAGTTTGGAAAGTATGATCACATTAGAATTTATTTCGAATCATTTGTATTAAATACACCTGTTAAGTTTGCTTTTGATTTAATATTGGAAATTGGAGAACTAACAAAATGGTGGCAGAGAGGGGGTTTGGAGAGAGTGAAGATGATGATGAATCTTTCAAATAAAATAAGTCCCCTTGAATAAAAAATAAATCATTTAGGAATGCAATGTAATATTATTCTGTCTGAACAATTTATATGGCAGCCTGCCTGGACTGAAAAAAAAATTTTTTTTGTGTTGTTTGTGTATTGGGCAATATTTAGGTTTATAAATAGCTTCAAGGGTAGCCCTTGTTTATTTATTTTGTGGACAGCCCTGACTCCAGAGCCCTTTGCCCCAGGATCATGGGGGACTGTGTGTTGGGGGTGAGGAGAATGGTTCTTTTCTGGAGAAACTGTCTTTAGACTGGAGAAGCTAAGGTGATGGGAGAAACGTCTCAGCTGATGGATCATCACTCTCCCTCCTCCCCACTTTGAAAAAGACACTGTGCTTGTGACAGTGTTCAGGAGGCAGGACCAGCACTGGGACCCCACTGAGAGGCTCAGGTCTGGTGCTTTTGCTCTCAGGACACCTTTCACCAACTCCCCATGGGTTTCATCTCTAGTCAGTTATTAGATTCTCTCTTCCTGCTACTGTAAGTCTCCCTCTCCCGCCCTCCCAGACCTAAACAACTCTTACGAGAAAAGATGACTGCTTCAGAGGAAAGGAAAGCCGAAAGCCATAAGGGAGCTGGGCTGTGTGGATCTCCCTCAGCCCCCATGGAGCCTGAATTTAGTTCTCATGTTTGCACCTGAAAGTATTAACATCTTTTCTCTGTTTGCAAGAGCAAGATTTTTTTGTCTTTTTTAAAAACAGTTTTATTGAAAATAATTCACATACCATACAATTTGTACAGTTCAGGGCTTTACTATATGTACAGAGTTGTGCAATCCTCACCACAATTAAGAACATTTTATTACCCTCCCCAGAGAAACTCCACATCCTTTAAGCCAGTCCTTCTCCAGTTACCCCATCCTCCCAGATCTAGAAAACCACTAATCTAATTTTTGTCTCTATGGAATTGCCTATCTTGGATATTTCATAGAAATGGAATGAATGCACTTCTAAAGCATCCCTCTATTCTCCCACAGAGTTTGGCAAAAGACTTTGAATCTAGTAGTGTTTGAGCAAGGTGAAATTAGATTACTTGGTTTTAGAATTAATATAACCCATGAAGTGGGAAACTAGATAGTCTTATATGAAAAGTCTCAAATACCATTACTTAGAGTGGGCTCATGGCCTGGATATTATCAGAATGGAAAGACAACCTATGATCACAGCTTCCCCTAAAGTCAGCTCCCCCAGATATGGCATCCTGTTCTAACAGCCCCTTCAACTTTACAACAGGTACACCTGTTGTAAGCTCAAAAATTCAGAAATCTATCAATCCCTTAGAATATGGGTATTGTCTCATGAGCTGGCACACCACTCTGCCTGTTAACAGGTAATAACGCTAAAATTCACTGAAAACCATGTAATTCATTCCCAACATGCTGTTATTCTTTCCAAAACACTTGCTAAGTGAACATTTGTAAAACATTTGCTGTATGTTGCCTTTATGTCCAAGGATTGAGGTAAAGATCATATGCAACCAATAGTTGAGAGATAATTAGATAAGTGTCCGATTATCTATTTATAGTTTCAACCTCAGATGAACTCCTCTGCCTGAGTAAATTTTCTCATAAGAATCTCCTTTTAATGAAATGTGAAAGTTTTAAGGAAAATGGAGCTTATAGATCACAGTATGGTCTGTTAGATAAATGACCAGGAGTACTATTTTTTAAAACCACATTTTATAAACAAAATTATCAGAAAATCCAGAAAGGAAAAAAAAAAAAGCCCACAGTGGTTCAGCATTCATGCTTAAATGAAGATAACACATGTGCCTGAAGCCCAAGATGTGCCAAGGCTTGGAGGGAAATTGGGGAGGACTAATACCAAGAGCCTTTCAGGGGCTGTTAGGCACTGTCATCCTAGGTCTGACCTCAAAGCCTTCTCTTTGAGGAGAAAGCAAAATGAGAATGACTGGATTAAGGTTTAGCTCTTAGAGCTGTGACAAAGTATCCAGAAATACTCTCTCATGCATCTGGCTTCTTTTCACTGAGATGGCACTGAGTCATAAGTGAAATGATCATTTTGTTTAATAATTGAAGACAAGAGTGGCTTTTCAACCTAAAGATGGTCTCTGGCAATGACTCTGGACCCCTGGATGTTGAGAAGTATCTAAGAAGACTAGGGTGCTCTTGCCCTGTGTTTAAAGTGAGGCCTTTGGATTCTTCTTTGCATCATCACTTTTCCTAAGGTCTGCCTCATGGTGACCTGGTGGTGGCTTTACTGCATTACATTCAGATTTCACACACTTGAGCCCCTTGCATTAGACACAGATTCTTCACAATTAAAGGAAACATGAAACTGTCCCAATCATTTCTCTCTTTGGGTAAGGATGTGGTTTATACCTTCTCCCAGGAAGGGCATCTGTCCATAAGAGCTCATCCTAAAGATTAAATCAGTCATTTAGAAAGCACTGGGCTAGGGATTTCTTGAGTCCAGGATGATAGAGTAGAACTAACCATGGAAAAGACCTTCAAGATACTCATGTTTTATTGGTGGTTTGTTGTACAAGTTAGCAGTTGAGGAGAAGAGACAGGCAGAGTTATAAGCCTATGAAAAGGCACAGGAGTGGAGATAGATTGATGTGGTCTGGCTTGCCTTGCGTGGTGGATATGTGTATTTCAGAAATTGGGGCTATACAAGTCAGCAAAAGCCAGGGAAATAGAAGCCTTGCATTGAAATAAGACATAGCTTTTTTTTCCCTAGCTCTTTCTTGTTCTTCCAACATGCAAATGATGCCCTGAGTTTTATTTTATGGATTACTACTGAATGTATGTACCTCTTTTTCGCTCTAAATGGACAAAACTGTACTCCAATTTTGGTTCCGCCACTTACTGTGTAATCTCAGACAAATTAGCCACATAGAGTTTTGTTTTGTCTTTTGAAAAATAGGACCAAACAAAATCATGAGACTATTGTAACTGTTATCAGTATCAAGCAAGCACAATGATGGGCATTAAAAAGTTTTCATAAAATATTTGTGGAATCATACTGGTACATGAGTGAAAAGGAAACTTTGCCATCTGGAAAATAGCTTTAGCTTCCCAGACACCAGTAGCTGCCAAAGTGGTCAAGGAGACCCAGGAAGAGACAGAAATGGGATCTGAGCTCTGAAGGAGAGTGACAGGAAGCCAGGGGCCCCAGAGCCAGGGGACAGTGGGCCAGAGGAGCGGATCAAAGTGGAGGGATGCAGCTTGTGCCAGACAACAAGGGCATCACAGGTTGGGAGTGCAGACAGGAGCGGGGGGGGGGGGGGCGGATGCTGCTCACGGCACTTCAGGGAGTGGACGTNGGGGGGGGGGGGGTGGCGGATGCTGCTCACGGCACTTCAGGGAGTGGACGTACAGCAGCCCATGGCTTTCTCTTTCCTTTCGTAGTCCTGGTGTCCTACCAGACTCTGGAAAGAAATTAAAAGAAGGGAATATAGAGAGAGGTAGAGAAAAGGGTAAAAAGAACAGCTGTGTTTTTGTATAGTAACAGTATCATTCTTTCATGATCAATACTCTCGGTGGGAAGGAACTTAACCTGAGAAAGACCATCCATGAACAACCAGCAGCTAATCTTATTTTTAATGATGAAGGATTTTTTCCCCTTAAGATCAGAAGCAAGAAAAGATTGTGTTTTCTTCCCATTTCTATTAAAAATTGTGCTAGAGGATGTGACCAGGGCAATTAGTCAAGAAAATGAAAGAAAGGACATTTAGATAGGAAAGGAAGACATAAAACTATCTGTATTTGCAGATGACTTGTAATTAGAAAAAAGCTTGAAAGAAGAAAAAGGTTGAAAGATTCACAGTTTCTGATTTTAAAACTTCATACAAATCAACAATAATCAGGACGGTGTTGTATTAGCATGAAGATAAACAAGATCCACTCCAGTGTTCTTGCCTGGAGAATCCCAGGGACAGGGGAGCCTGCTGGGCTGCCGTCTATGGGGTCGCACAGAGTTGGACACGACTGAAGTGACTTAGTAGCCAACAAAGATCAATGGGTGAAAATTGAGAGTCAAAAGTAAACCTTCTCAGTTAAAATCAGTTGATTTTCTAAGTGAAGTGAAAGTCACTCAGTCATGTCCAACTCTTTGGACTGTATAGTCATGTCAACTATGCAGTCCATGAAATTCTCCAGCCCAGAATCCTGGAGAGGGTAGCCTTTCCATTCTCCAGAGGATCTTCCAATCCAGGTCTCCTGCATTGCAGGCGGACTCTTTATCACAGTCTAAAGGGAGTGGCAAAAGATTTAATGAAGAAAAAAGATCTAACTCTTTCAACAAATAATGCTAGGACAGCTGGTTAAACACATACAAAAGAATGAACTTGGACTCATATCTTACCACATATACAAAAATTACTTCAAAATAGATTAATTTCCTAAATACAAGAACTAAAACTATAAAAAGCTTAGAAGAAAACTTGGGGGAAAATCATGACACTGGATTTCACAACGATTTCTTAGATATGACAGTAAATGCACAAGGAACAACAACAACAAAAAAGTAGGTAAGTTGGATTTCATCAAAACTGATAAATTTTCTTCTTCAAAATATATCAAAAAATGAAAACCACCTAAAGAATGAGAGAAAATGCTTTTACATTATATTTATTTATATGACATCCTAATATAGGATGAGCCTTGAGAATATCACATCAGTTGAAAGAAGTCAACCACAAAAGACCATATATTGCATCATTCCATTATATGAAATGTCCAGAATAGGCAAATCCACAGAGACAAAGTGTAGGCTAGTGGTCACCCAGGATTGGGAGTTAGCAGATATGAAGTTTCTTTGGGGGTGATAAGATGCCCTAAAATTGAATGTGCTAATGATTACACAACTCTGTGAATATACCCAAAGTCACTGAAGTATAAAATTTAAGTGCATTAGTTGTACAATATATGAATGATATTTAAATAATGCTGTTATTAAAAAAAAAAAAAAAAAAAAAAAAACCACAACCCAATAATGACACACATTAACTGACTTCTATGTTAATACCAGGCACTGTGGTAAGCTCTAAATTCTAACCCTAGGGTCAGGAGGGTTTTATTGTATTTATTTAGAGCGAAAAACCATCTAAGTTCAGAGACAACAATCTTGCCCATGGTCACAAAGTCAGTAAGTACCATAATAGTCAGAAGTTAGGACTGACCCATTTTTGTCTCACTTTGAGTGTTAGGGTCTTATTAAAAGGTCACAGCTTGGATCTTGTCAGTTTTCTTGTGCTCCAAGTCCTGTGTTTACAATATAACTAACCACTAAACTGCAGGAGTTAGTGAAAAGTCTGCTTCCAACTTTCTTAGCAGGGTACTGTGGTGAGGTCTTGGGTCCCAGGTACTGCTGGATAAGAGGTGGAGAGGATTCTGTCCCCCCATTAGCTCTGTTCTCTGGCTTTCTAAGGATATTTGTTCTAGAGATGCCCTCAACTCCTTCTTCAGATGTGTCACAGCTATAATTCTAGAAGTGAGACTGTTGACCCTCCCCCTTTGGCATCTGATTTTACAGATTCATTCTTGTGTGTGAAATGGATTCCTGTTACTTTTATCTTTGTCCACTTCCTATTTCCAAGAAATAAAATGTGAGAAGGAAGGTGTTAGGCTCATGAAGAAAAATATGTCGCATAATTTTACAAAGGAAAAATTGGATGAGTTTTGTCGATATAACTATGAAGCACATGGATTCAATGTTCTTTTGGGGCTCAGAAATTAAGAAGAAAATGGAACCCAAACCAATTATGCTTAGGATCGTTTCAAATCCCCATTGTTGGAAATCTTGGAAAACATTCCAGGATATTTGATCAATACCTTGACTGTGCCTCTTCCAGACAAAGGTGATTGTGAATAGCTTAAAATGATTCAAGTACAAAAGAAGCCACAGGCATGAATACTTTTTTGCGGGAGGTGGTACAATGGCACCCACCATCAATGGGAATGTCATTGCATGGTTACAATAAGAGTTTATTAGAGAGTGAAAATCAATTTAAGTAACAATGCAAATTCTAAAGGGAATTGTATTCTTCCATTACACTATCTGTGATAAAGAGCAGAGGCTGGAAAGGAAATTGTCTTCCAATGACTGTCCTCTCTGCTTTCTGTGCATTCTAAAATATTCTCAGGAATTTTTGTGGCCTCATTTCATCCTGTGGTCTTTCCATTGGGTTCTTAGGAATCAGAGCAAAAGATACTGCAGTGCTCAGGATCAGAGAGCCATCCCCTAGTTGTCAGTAAATCCAAACACTTTTTGATAGATTGGGTAGGTAACAAGATGGCAAGAATAATGCCAGGGGAGAAGCTGAGTCCTTGTTGAAACACTGAAATTGTTTGAGGCTGTTCATAAGCAGATATAATGATTTCAAAATGGTTTCTCTCATTATTTCACAATATTTACTGAGTGTTAAATGGAGATGATACCACCCTTATGGCAGAAAGTGAAGAGGAACTAAAAGCCTCTTGATGAAAGTGAAAGAGGAGAGTGAAAAAGTTGGCTTAAAGCTCAACATTCAGAAGATGCCACGAAGATCATGGCATCCAGTCCCATCACTTCATGGGAAATAGATGGGGAAACAGTGGAAACCGTGTCAGACTTTTTATTTTGGGGGGCTCCAAAATCACTGCAGATGGTGATTGCAGCCATGAAATTAAAAAACGCTTACTCCTTGGAAGAAAAGTTATGACCAACCTAGATAGCATATTCAAAAGCAGAAACATTACTTTGCTGACTAAGGTCCGTCTAGTCAAGGCTATGGTTTTTTCTGTGGTCACGTATGGATGTGAGAGTTGGACTGTGAAGAAGGCTGAGCGCCAAAGAATTGATGCTTTTGAACTGTGGTGTTGGAGAAGACTCTTGAGGGTCCCTTGGACTGCAAGGATATCCAACCAGTCCATTCTGAAGGAGATCAGCCCTGGGATTTCTTTGGAAGGAATGATGCTAAAGCTGAAGCTCCAGTACTTTGGCCACCTTATGCAAAGAGTTGACTCATTGGAAAAGACTCTGATGCTGGGAGGGATTGGGGGCAGGAGGAGAAGGGGATGACAGAGAATTAGATGTCTGGATGGCATCACGGACTCGATGGACATGAGTCTGAATGAACTCCAGGGGTTGGTGATGGACAGGGTGGCCTGGCGTGCTGCAATTCATGGGGTCACAAAGAGTCGGACACGACTGAGAGACTGAACTGAACTGAAAGGAGCTACATTCTATGCATTAAGAAAAACAAAACAAAGAACTGAGTGTCTCAGTCCATTGCAACTCCATGAACTGCAGCTCACCAGGCTTCCCTCCTGTCCAGCACCAACTCCCAGAGCTTGCTCACACTCATGTCAATCGAGTTGGTGATGCCATCCAACCATCTCATCCTCCGTTGTCCCCTTCTCTTCCTGCCTTCAATCTTTCCCAGAATCAGGGTCTTTTCCAGGGAGTCAGTTCTTTGCATCAGGTGGCCAAAGTATTGGAGTTTCAGCTTCAACATCAGTCTTTCCAATGAATATTCAGGACTGATTTCTTTTAGGATTTACTGGTTGGCTCTCCTTGCAGTCCAAGGGGCTCTCAAGAGTCTTCTCCAATATCAAAGCTCAAAAGCATCAGTTCTTCAGCAGTCAATTTTCTTTATAGTCCAACTCTCACATCCATATTTATCTTTGATCAGATGAACCTTTGTCAGCAAAGTAATGCCTCTGCTTTTTAATATGCTGTCTAGGTCGGGCATAGCTTTTCTTCCAAGGAGCAAGCATCTTTTAATTTCATGGCTGTAGTCACCATCTACAGTGATTTTGGAGCCCAAGAAAATAAAGTGTCTCACTATGTCCATTGTTTCCCCATCTGTTTGCCATGAAGTGATGGCACTGGATGCCATGATCTTTGTTTTCTGAATGTTGTGTTTTAAGCCAACTTTTACACTCTTCTCTTTCACTTACATAAAGAAGTTCTTTAGTTCTTTTTCACATTCTGCCATAAGGGTGGTGTCATCTGCATATCTGAGGTTATTGATATTTCTCCCAGCAATCTTGATCCCAGCTTGTGCTTCATCCAGCCCAGCACTTCTCATGATGTATTCTGCATATAAGTTAAATAAGCAGGGTGACAACATACAGCCTTGATGTACTCCTTTCCCAATTTGTAACCAGTCTGTTTTTCCATGTCTGGTTCTAACTTTGACTTCTTGACCTGCATACCTATTTCTCAGGAGGCAAGTAAGGTGGTCTGGTATTCCCATCTCTTGAAGAATTTTCCACAGTTTGTTGTGATCCACACAGTCAAAGGCTTTGGTATAATCAATAAAGCAGAAGTAGATTTTTTTTCTGGAATTCTCTTGCTTTTTTTATGATCCAACAGATATTGGCAAATTGATCTCTGGCTCCTCTGCCCTTTGTAAACCCAAGTTGAACATCTGGAAGTTCACAGTTCAAGTACTGTTGAGGCCTGGCTGGGAGAATTTTGAACATTAATTTGATAGCGTGTGAGACAGGTGCAATTGTGGGGTAGTTTGAACATTCTTTGGCATGTCCTTCTTAGGCATTGAAGTGAAAACTGATCTTTTCCAGTCCTGTAGCCACTGCTGAGTTTTCCAAATTTTCTGGTATATTGAGTGCAGCATTTTAACAGCACCATCTTTTAGGATTTAAAATAGCTCAACTAGAATTCCATCACCTCCACTAGCTTTGTTCATGGTGATACTTCCTATGGCCCACTTGACTTCACATTCCAAGATGTCTGGCTTTAGGTGAGTGATCACACTATCATGATTATCTGGGTGATGAAGATCTTTTTTGTACAGTTCTTCTGTGTATTCTTGCCACCTCATCTGTATATCTTCTGCTTCTGTTAGGGCCATACTATTTTTGTCCTTTATTGTGCCCATCTTTGCATGAAATGTTCCCTTGGTATCTCTAATTTTCTTGAAGAGATCTCTAGTCTTCTCCATTCTATTTTTTCCTCTTTTTCTTTGCACTGGTCACTGAGGATGGCTTTCTTATCTCTCCTTGCTATTCTTTGGAGATCTGCATCAAATGGGCATTATCTTTCATTTTCTCCTTTGACTCTAGCTTCTCTTCTTTTCTCAGCTATTTGTAAGTCTTCCTCAGACAACCAGTTTTTCTTTTCCTGTTTGTTTCTCTAGGGCATGGTCTTGATCACTGGCAAGTGGTTAACTGGCAAGATGGTGGAGTAGAAGGATGGGTTCTCATCTTCTCCTGCGAGAACTCCAAAATTACGACTCGCTGCTGAATAACCATCAACAGGAGAATGTTGGATCCCACCAAAAGAAGATACCCCATGTCCAAGGGCAAAAGAGAAGCCCCAGCAAGATGGTAGGAGGGGTGAAATTGTGTTTAGAATCAAGTCCTATACCTGCCAGAAATGCTCAGAGGGATAAAACAAAACCTTGTTTGCACTAGGACCCAGAGACCCCACAGAGACTGAGCCAGACCTGTGTTTGAGTCTCCTGTGGAGGCACGGGTCATCAGTGGCCTGCCACAGGGGCAAGGGCTCTGGGTGCAGCTACTTGGGCCACACAGCCTGTGGCATAAGCCCTTTTGGGAAGAGTTCACCATTAACCCCACCACAGAGCCACCAAGCAGATGACCCACAAACCTCAGAACAATTATACCAAAGAAATTCTTGCACTGTTAAGAAAGTTCTAGGACCCTCATCAGATTTCCCAACCTGGAGATCTGGCAGAGTCTGAGAATCCCCAGAGAATTTGACTTTGGAGGCCAGTGGGTTTGATTACAGAACTTACACAGGACTGGGGAAACAGACTCTTGGAGGGCACAAACAAAACTTTGTACACACCAGGACCCAGGAGAAAGGAGCAGTGACCCCACAGGAGACTGACCCAGACTTGCCTGTGAGTGTCCGGGAGTCTCTGGCAGAGGTGTGGGTCAGGATGGCCTGCTGCAGGGTCAGGGACACTGAGTATTGGTCTCAGGTCAAACAACAGTGAGGGAACACAGCCCCACCCATCAACAGGAAATTGGATTAAAGATTTACTAGCATGGCTCCCTCTGTCAGAACAAGACCCAGTTTCATCCACAGTCAGTCTCTCCCACCAGGAAGCTTCCATAAGCCTCTTATCCTTATTCATCAGAAGGCAGACAGACTGAAAACCACAATCACAGAAAACTAATCAAACTGATCACATAGACCACAGCCTTGTCTAACTCAATGAAACTATGAGCCATGCTGTGTAGGGCCACTCAAGACAGACAGGTAATGGTGGAGAGTTCTGGAAAAAAGTGGTCCACTAGAGAAGGGCATGGCAAACCACTTCAGCATTCTTGCCTTGAGAACCCCATGAACAGTACGAAAAGGCAAAAATGTATGATACTGGAAGATGAACTCCCCAGTTTGGTAGATGCCCAATATTCTACTGGAGGAGAGTGGAGAAATAACTCCAGAAAGAATGAAAAGACAGAGCCAAAGTGGAAATAATGGCCAGATGTGGATGTGACTGGTGATGGAAGTAAAGTCTGATGCTATAAAGAACAATATTGCATAGAAACCTGGAATGTTAGGTCCATGAATCATTGTAAATTGGAAGTGGTCAAACAGGAGATGGCAAGAGTGAACATTGACAGTTTAGTAATCAGTGAACTAAAATGGACTGGAATGGGGGAATTTAATTCAGATGACCACTATATCTACTCCTGTGGGCAAGAATCCCTTAGAAGAAATGGAGTAGCCCTCTCTCAAAAGCAACAAAACGGTCCGAAATGCAATTTGGGGGCAGTATCAAAAATGACAAAATGATCTCTGTTCTTTTCCAGTGCAAACCATTCAATATCGCAGTAATCCAAGTCTATGCCCCAACTAGTAATGCTGAAGAAGCTGAAATTGAATGGTTCTATGAAGACCTATGAGACCTTCTAGAATTAATACCCACAAAAGATGTCCTTTTCATCATAGGGGACTGGAATGCCAAAGTAGGAAATCAAGAGATACCTGGAGTAACAGGCAAATTTGGCCTTGGAGTACAGAATGAAACAGGGCAAAGCCTAACAGAGTTTTGCCAATAGAATGCCCTGGTCATGGCAAACTCCCTCTTCCAACAAGAGAAGACTCTACACATGTACATCACCAGATGGCCAATACTGAAATCAGATTGATTATATGATGGAAAAGCTCTATAGAGTCAGCAACAACAAGACTGGGAGCTGGCTGTGGCTCTAATCATGAGCTGCTTATTGGCAAATTCAGTTTTAAATTGAAGAAAGTAGGGAAAAGCACTAGACCATTCATATATGACCTAAATCAAATCCCTTATGATTATACAGTGGAAGTGAGAAATAGATTCAAGGGGTTAGATCAGATAGACAGAGTGCCTGAAGAACTATGGATGGAAGTTCATGACATTGTACAGGAGGCAGTGATCAAGGCTATCCCCAAGAAAAAGAAATCCATTCAAAAGACTACAGTAAATAAAACAGACAAAATCCCTTGCCCTACTGGGACTCACATTCCAATGGTTTAAAAAAATTATCATTATCATTTGGAAGATATTAAATTGTTGTTGTTTCAGTCACTAAGTCATGTTCAGCTCTTTTGTGAGCCAAGGACTGATGCCCACCAAGCTCCTCTGTCCATGGGATTTCCCAGGCAAGAGTACTGGAGTGGGTTTCCATTTCATTCTCTAGGGGGCCATCCCAGTCCAGGGATTGAACCTGCATTTCCTGCATTTGCAGGTGAATTCTTTACCACTAAATCACTTGGGAAACCCATACTATTAAATAGCTAGTTTTTAAAAGAAAGTTGATGAGTTGGTCAAAGAGGGTTAGAATTTATTTTTGTCTCCCACATACAACTGTAACCCCCTGTTAGACTTTTTGCCCTAGTACTACAAATATTAATTCTATTTTGCTGATAAATTTTAACACTGGCCTCCATTGAATAAAATACATTGTCTTTACAATTAACATAGCATCTTATGCACAAAGTTAAATTTTTGAGTGAAAAAGTACTTAGATGCATTCTTTAAAAATTTTTCCCCAAAATAACTAAAAAATGGAGATTGGGAAATGCATGAGAAAGTAGAATTTGAACGTAAAGATATTAAAGAAAATCTTACAAAAAAAGTAACCATCAGCTTTGCATTTTGCTTTAAGGTGACAGGATGGTTCCCAGTCTCCCGTTCCATTTCTGCATATTAATGTCATACAATTCTTTGCGGCAGGAAATGTTGTTTTTAGCGGATTCCAGTCTAGGCAATAATCAGCAGAGCTCCTGTATTGTACCTGTTGTGGATATGTTAACAGCTACAACTTTTTCAGTGCTGCATGAGCCCAGCTTTGCTTTCACTGCTTCTGAGCCTCCAGCTGGTCAGAGCTGCTTTTGCTGATGTTGCCTACCTAGAGGCTGAGCTCCCTTCCCTGTTCTTGATAGAGATAAATAATGCAACAATACTCCTCCTCCAGGTTTGTATTGTTATTTGAGATCATAGATTCAAGGACCCTGGATAACTGAAGAGTTCCCATACTGCTTGCCCCTAGACCTGAGACGTACTGGCAGGATTGGTTACCAGGAGAGATTGGGTACATTTGGGTTGCAGTTCATTTCTTCTGCCTTCTTCCCCTGCATTTATCAAGTCCACACTTTAGAGCTGCAGCCTGATGTCCTCTCCTTTATCTAATCTGTTTACACCTCTAGTTTACTGGTTCAGATTCTAGCTCTGGTGATCTAATTACTGACCTGGATATTCTTGCTTTGAAAAAGACCTTGAAGACTGTCCATCTGGCTTGTTAGATTGGTCAGGTTCCACCAGTCTAATTCTTGTTCCACTGACTGGGTGCAATTTATTGGAAAAGCCTCTTCAAAAAGTGAAGATGAAGACAGGTACAGTCCCAGAGACACTGCACATAATCTTACTTCTAGCACCTCTGGAACTGTCCTTTGTCTCACCTCAGTATTCATGTTCAAGCTAATTCCTGCTCCCTTGCCAGCTCTCCTGATAATACTGTAGGCATCAGTGAAAAGAGCCTAAGGCCCAAATCTCAGGCAAGAATAATTTGTAACTGGAGCTCCCTCATGGTAGTGAGGGATACTTTTGGTGTTAACATATGTTAGCTGTCAGACATTCCCCCTGGTCACGGAAATAAACAGATCTGGGTTTTACATTTATCCCAGTTTCCTGAAGAAGGTCAAGGCTTTTGAAAGCAGGAGTGGCCTTCTCTGTGCTAATTCAAGACCCCTTTAAGTCTTCCTTTGGGAACTTCCTGAGATCCACAGCTCTAGACTTTTTGGTGTACCCAGAATGTGAGATGGATTTCATATCATCATCAGTCCCTTTTAATGTTTCCAGCTTTTTCTTTTATCCCTATTTTAAGGTTTTTGTTTTTTTTTTTAAAGCACAACAATAATAACTTTTGGTGTACAAATGAATTTGAGCATGGTAGGAAGGAATCTTGGAGAAAAGTGAAAGTGAAATTAAAAAGAGAACCAGCTGGCTCTTAACAAGAAAGTGGGCTATATTGCCACCAAGTACATTGATAAGTCCTGCCTTCTACCCTATCTCTTTTTGGATTCCTGCCAATCACCCTGTGCCACACTCTTGCCCTGATCTTTAACACATACTAAGCCTGTGTGTGGCCTCCCTTGCAGGCAGAAGAGCTGTGGCTGTGGAAGAATGGCCTCTGCCAGCAGGTTCTCTGAAGAGGAGTTCCAGGAGGCCTGTGCAGAACTCCAGCGTCCCCGGGTATCAGGCTGGGAGATACCTGTGGTCACCTCAGTCGTTAAGGTCTACCAGCGGCCACTGAAAAAGGTAAGGTAGCAGCATGCAGGGTACCCCTGGGAGGCTGCAGCCTGTCCGGAACCCAGGAGTCTTCCAGAACCAGGAGGAACAAGTGCTCCTGGGGTGGTGCCTCCAGCTAACTTTGCCACCGTGGAAGCAGGAGGTGAAGAAGTAAACTGAAATATTCTCAGAGACGTCTGGAGTCTACCCAACAGGGAATGTGGTTTGTTAGAAGTTAGTGATAGTGTTATAATGTGGGTCTGCCTGATTATTAGCCCCATGCACTTGCCTGCAAAGGACATGGAGTCCCCCTCCTTGGTTGATGCCAGTGGTATTTGTGTGGCAGGGCGTATCTTAGGTTTAAATATAGGTAAAGAAGAGACTGGAGTTTGCAGAGAGTGGTGTTCAGGGTAATGTGTGTGAAGAAATCCAATGAGCTCCTAACTAGCTTCTTGGCCTTAAGCCACCCTCTACCCCTTCCATCTTACACACTACAGCTCAGTCAAGTACCTGAGAGGGTGTGATCTATCAGTTCCCTCCAGTGGCACTGTTGATTGCTGAATTAATAATAATAGCTACAGTAATAGCGAATGTATCGCATGTTGTCTTATGGTCTGGGCACTGTTTAAATGCTTTGCAGGCATTGCCTTATTCAGCCCTCATATCAGCCCTAACGTAAGTACTAGGATTGCAGACAATCGGTTAAGAAACCACAGTGAGCTGTGACTATGATTTAAATGATGCTATAACAAAGCTATTAGTATATGTTTGGAAAAGATTTAAATGTAGAAGCACTTGAGAGAGTTCACAATGTAACAAATAAATGGCATTTAAAATAAAACAAATTGTGATTTTAGTAGACACAAATAATTCTGAAACTTGGACAAATTGCTACTTTTGATAGATTTTAAATTTCTCTTTTCCAATTTAATCACAGAATTTTAAACTTAGAAATTCACTTCCAAAATCTTTCTGTCCTATACCGTCACATTTTCCTTTCAATTTTTTTTTTTAATTTTTATTTTAACTTTAGTTNGTATATGTACCACAGCTTTCTTATCCATTCATCTGCTGATGGACATCTAGGTTGTTTCCACGTTCTGGCTATTATAAACAGTGCTGCGATGAACATTGAGGTACATGTGTCTCTTTCTATTCTGGTTTCCTCGGTGTGTATGCCCAGCAGTGGGATTGCTGGGTCATAAGGCAATTCTATTTGCAGTTTTTTAAGGAATCTCCATACTGTTCTCCATAGTGGCTGTACTAGTTTGCATTTCAATTTTTTTTTTTAATTTTCTTTTCCTTTTATCAGTTTCCCTGTTCTTACCTTCTCTTTTTTTTTGCCCAGGTAATAATGGTAGTAACTTATCTTTACATGGTGCTTTAATATAAAAAAAATGCTTCTACATAATAGTTTCATTTATCCCTTTCAAAAATTAGAAGATAGATACAGGCTTATTTTCTGATTTTACAGATGGCATAAGGCCCAGAGTTGTTAGGTGAGCCATACAAGACCACATAACTAGTAACCAGATATGAACCAGTCGACTTTGATGAACTCAGTACCAAAATACGCAGCTTGCTTCAATTCAGAAGTAACTTCTCTTTTCCCAAGCTAATCAAAACTAGTGTAAAGCCGCTGTGTGCTATTCCGTGTGCTATTCCACGTTCTACTTCAAGAATAACATGGATTTTGGAGGCAGATAGTCTTGGATTAAAATCTCTGCTCCTCCCCACTCTCATTCATTGACTTAGGAGATATCCATCAAATGCCTACCATGTGGTACTGCTTTGTAGGCGCTGCGGATATGCAGGGAATGGAAATTTGGAGCTGCTGGTTCAATAAATGAGCTTCTTGAACAATAAACCATATTCACTAATGATAATAAACTCATAGTATATAATGAAATGGCAGCTGAAGATCTCTACAAAGAAAGTAAAGTAGGATGAAGGAATACAAAGATGTTATGGTGGAGGGCATCCAGGGGTGATGTGATGTACTTTAGATAAATAGAATATGGAAAGTCTCTCTTCCAGAAGTAACAATCAAGTGGAAATAGAAATAAAATGAGAGATTGTGTCCTGAAAATATCTGGAGGAGAAATGGACCAGAGAGTGTCTCTCAAAGCTCAAGCACATGAAAATTGTTTGGGGAGCTCTAAGGATATTAGCTGCAATTCATGGGGTCGCAAACAGTCGGACATGACTGAGTGACTGAAGTGAACTGAAGGACATTAGCAAGATTTAATTAGAGCCCAAATTTTATTGAGTTGTGGTGGAACTTGAAGGGATGGTCCTTTGGAAAAACTCCCCTCTCACATAGAAGTTGATTATTCTGCCCTCCCTACTTTTGTGTATGTTGAAATGCTAGTGCACCAGAATCACCTGCAGCGCCTGTTAAAATTCACAGTAAGAACCCAAATCCCAATTTTGATTCAGTGTGTTTGGATTCAAAGTTTGCTTTTAACTTCTTTTTTCCTTCCACTTCCCCTTTCTCTCTTTCTCCTCCTTCTTCCCTTCCTCCTCTTCCTCCTTCCTCTTTTTCATTTTCTTTTTAACTAGTTCTCTGGTTACATAGAAATTCCTTGTCCAGGGACCAGACTTTGATAACGATTGATGTATGCAGAGCATCTTTCATGGTGCTCAAGGAGGTTCTGACTTTGGAGTCAGGAGAGGGCCCGATGAGAAATGGTGGGAAGTGAAAGGTAAGAGTGAAAGTAAAAGAGTGTCTTAAGATGAAAGCAACATCTACTTTTAAGACTCACTTTCCCTGATTTTTAAATTAGTGGCCACTTGGGAGTGAATGTGGTTCCCTGAACAGTGTTGAGAAGTTCTCCTGACAGGACAGGGCCATAGATCACCTGCAAAAGTTTTCCAGGGAACTAGAGTCTAGATGGAGCTTTAGGCTGGTTCCTATGTCAGTAGACACAGTGACATGACAGTTAATGGTTTGCAGAGGCCCATATCATTGACTCTGACCAAGAAAAGGTTGGTATAAAAAAAAGATCTGGGGGGGGGGAGAAAGATCTGGGAATTTCCTGGAAGTCCAGGGGATAGCACTCTAATTTCACTGTTGAAGTCACAGATTTGATCCCTGGGCAGGGAACTAAGACCCCACAAGCCACACAACGTGGCAAAATACCAAGATCTGGTTGATGGTTGGACTTCGTATGTTTTTTAAGCCCACTGTCTGGCACTGTGAGAGGGGCCTGTGTTTGTTCTTTCATAGGTCTTCTAAACAGTGAGTTTGGTGAGGGGCAGACCATTTTTTCCCAGGGACTGTTTGTTCTTTCCTATCCTATGCTGACAATCTACTAAACTGTTGAAAGCCTGGTCTCTCGAGTAAAACTCTGTGGCTTGCCAGGCTGGGCTGAGAGAAAGTTTGACCTTTCAGAGGGAAGCAGATATTTAATTGCCATGAGAACACACTTACCTCCATGAAAGAGAATCTTCCACTCCCATTCTCGAGGTGGGATCACAATCTGATAGCATCATGGGATTTTTTACTTCCAGATGACAGGACTATTCTACTTTCTCCCATGATTGTTGGAACAGTTACTGTACCCAGGACACTTAATAGAGCCTATTTATTCATGGGTAAAATCACCACAGCTTAAAGCTGAGCACCTGATGTGGCCTCCTTCTATTTCCTGCCACTGATCAAGGCCACCCTTCTCTCTCTCTCTCTCTTGCCCCTATTCCTTCATCCTGGAGATCCATGAGCATACAACTGGATAGAGAGACATGTCAGAGACTCAGTTCTCTTTCAGGAGGGGGGTGTGGTATCAGGCAATATGAAGATGCTGATTCCAAGATGTAGCTTTGAGGGAATGAGGGGAGAGGGATGAGGAGGATTCCCTACTTCTGTCTGCAGATAAAAGTATAAATTTTGCCTCACTCAGGCTTGCCCATCAGAGGAAAAGCAAATAAACAACAACAACAAAAAACTCAGCATAAGTCTCACCCTATACCAAGCTCACACAAACTACTGGACCAACCTTAGGAGGGCAGAAATCAAAAGGAAGAAAGAATTCAACCTTCTTCAAGGAAAGAATTCAACCTTTCTTGAAGCCTGGGAGAAGGAAACCTCAAACACAATAACTTAAAAAAAAATGAAAAGACAGAGAAATACTGCACAAATGAAGGAACAAACAAGACACACAGAAGTCCAAATAAATGAAGAAGAAATAGGAAAATTACCTGAAAATGAATTCAGAATAATGATAGTAAAGATGATCAAAAACCTTGAAAATAAAATGGAGAAAATGCAAGAATCAATTAACAAAGACCTAGAAGAAGTAAAGAATAAACATACAGAGATGAACAACACAATTACTAAAATTAAGAATACTCTAGAAGGAATCAGTAGCAGAATACCTGAAATAGAAGAAAGAATCAGTGAGCTGGAAGATAAAATGGTGGAAATAACTTCTGAAGAGGAGAATAAAGTAAAAAGAATGAAAAGAGCTGAGGACAGTCTCGGAAACCTCTGAGACCATTTCAAACACACCAACATTTATAGGAGTCCCAGAAGAAGAGAAAAAGAAAGGATATGAGAAAATTTTTGAAGAGATTATAGTTGAAAATGTCCTCAGTGTGGAAAAAGAAATACTCAATCAAGTCCAAGAGGCACAAAGAGTCCCATACAGGATAAACCCAAAGAGAAACATATTAATCAAATTAACAAATATTAAACACAAACAGGAAATATTACAAGCAGCAAGGGAGAAGCCACATGTAACATACAATGGAAACCCCATACTCTTAACAACTGAACTTTCAGCAGAAACTCTGTAGGACAGAAGGGAATGGCAGGATATATTTAAAGTACTGAAAAGGAAAAATACACAACCAATATTATTGTATTCAGCAAGGATCTCATTCAAAACTGATGGAGAAATAAAAAGCTTTTCAGACAAGCAAAAGTTAAGAGAATAGAGTACACCAAACCAGCTTTACAACAAATGTTAAACAGACTTATATGGTCAAGAAATACAATAGAAGAAAAAAGATCTACAAAATCAATCCCAAACAATTAGAAAATGGCAAAAGGAATGTATATATCAATAATTACTTTAAATTTAAATGGATTAAATGCTCCACCCAAAAGACACAGACTGGCTGAATGGATACAAAAACAAGACCCATATATATGTTGTCTACAAGAAACCCACTTCAGACCTCGACACATATAGATTGAAAGTGAAAGGATGGAAAACTATATTCCATGCAAATGGGAAGCAAAAGAAAGCTGAAGTAGCAATCCTTATACCAGACAAAATAGACCTTAAAATAAAGAAGATTACAAGAGAGAAGGAAGGACACTACATAATAATCAAAGGATCAATCCAAGGGGAAGACATAAGAATTGTAAATATCTATGCATCCAAGACAGGCGGGTCATGGTGGAGAGGTCTGACAGAATGTGGTCCACTGGAGAAGGGAATGGCAAACCACTTCAGTATTCTTGGCTTGAGAACCCCATGAACAGTATGAAAAGGCAAAATGATAGGATGCCAAAAGAGGAACTCTCCAGGTCAGTAGGTGCCCAATATGCTACTGGAGATCAGTGGAGAAATAACTCCAGAGAGAATGAAGGGATGAAGCCAAAGCAAAAACAAGACCTAGTTGTGGATGTGACTAGTGATAGAAGCAAGGTCTGATGCTGTAAAGAGCAATATTGCATAGGAACCTGGAATGTCAGGTCCATGAATCAAGGCAAATTGAAAGTGGTCAAACAAGGGATGGCAAGAGTGAACATTGACATTCTAGGAATCAGCGAACTAAAATGGACTGGAATGGGTGAATTTAACTAAGACAACCATTACATCTACTACTGCGGGCAGGAATCCCTCAGAAGAAATGGAGTAGCCATTATGGTCAACAAAAGAGTCCGAGATGCAGTACTTGGATGCAATCTCAAAAACGACAAAATGATCCCTGTTCGTTTCCAAGGCAAATCATTCAATATCACAGTAATCCAAGTCTATGCCCCAACCAGTAACGCTGAGGAAGCTGAAGTTGAACGGTTCTATGAAGACCTACAAGACCTTTTAGAACTAACACACAAAAAAGATGTCCTTTTCATTATAGGGGACTGGAATGCAAAAGTAGGAAGTCAAGAAACACCTGGAGTAACAGGAAAATTTAGCCTTGGAATACAGAATGAGCAGGGCAAAGACTAATAGAGTTTTGCCAAGAAAATGCACTGGTCATAGCAAACACCCTCTTCCAACAACACAAGAGAAGACTCTACACATGGATATCACCAGATGATCAACACCGAAAACAGATTGATTATATTCTTTGCAGCCAAAGATGGAGAAGCTCTATACGGTCAGCAAAAACAAGACCAGGAGCTGACTGTGGCTCAGATCATGAACTCCTTATTACCAAATTCAGACTTAAATTGAAGAAAGTAGGGAAAATCACTAGACCATTCAGGTATGACCTAAATCAAATCCCTTATGATTATACAGTGGAAGTGAGAAATAGATTTAAGGGACTAGGTCTGATAGATAGAGAGCCTGATGAACTATGGACTGAGGTTTGTGACATTGTACAGGAGACAGGGATTAAGACCATCCCCATGGAAAAGAAATGCAAAAAAGCAAAATGGCTGTCTGGGGAGGCCTTACAAATAACTGTGAAAAGAAGAGAAGTGAAAAGCAAAGGAGAAAAGGAAAGACATAAGCATCTGAAAGCAGAGTTCCAAAGAATAGCAAGAAGAGATAAGAAAGCTTTCCTAGCGATCAATGCAAAGAAATCGAGGAAAAGAACAGAATGGGAAAGACTAGAGATCTCTTTAAGAAAATTAGAGATACCAAGGGAACATTTCATGAAAAGATGGACTCAATAAAGGACAGAAATGGTATGCACCTAACAGAAGCAGAATATGTTAAGAAGAGGTGGCAGGAATACACAGAAGAACTGTACAAAAAAGATCAAGACCAAGATAATCACGATGGTGTAATCACTCACCTAGAGCCAGACATCCTGGAATGTGAAGTCAAGTGGGCCTTGAAAAACATCACTATGAACAAAGCTAGTGGAGGTGATGGAATTCCAGCTGAGCTGTTTCAAATCCTGAAAGATGATGCTGTGAAAGTGCTGCACTCAGTATGCCAGCAAATTTGGAATACTCAACAGTGGCCACTGGAAAAGGTCAGTTTTCATTCCAATCCCAAATAAAGGCAATGTTAAAGAATGTTCAAACTACCACACAATTGCACTGATCTCACATGCTAGTAAAGTAATGCTCAAAATTCTCCAAGCCAGGCTTCAGCAATCTGTGAACCGTGAACTTCCTGATGTTCAAGCTGGTTTTAGACAAGGCAGAAGAACCAGAGATCAAATTGCCAACATCCTCTGGATAAACAAAGAGTTCCAGAAAAACATCCATTTCTGTTTTATTGACTATGCCAAAGCCTTTGACTGTGTGGATCACAATAAACTGTGGAAAATTCTGAGAGAGATGGGAATACCAGACCACCTGACTACCTCTTGAGAAACCTGTATGCAGGTCAGGAAGCAACAGTTAGAACTGGACATGGAACAACAGACTGGTTCTAAATAGGAAAACGAGTATGCCAAGGCTGTATATTGTCACCCTGCTTATTTAACTTCTATGCAGAGTACCTCATGAGAAACGCTGGGCTGGAAGAAACACAAGCTGGAATCAAGATTGCCGGGAGAAATATCAATAACCTCAGATATGCAGATGAAACCACCCTTATGGCAGAAAGTGAAGAGGAACTCAAAAGCCTCTTGATTAAAGTGAAAGAGGAGAGTGAAAAAGTTGGCTTAAAGCTCAATATTCAGAAAACGAAGATCATGGCATCTGGTGCCATCACTTCATGGGAAACAGATGGGGAAACAGGGGAAACAGTGTCAGACTTTATTTTGGGGGGCTCCATCTGCAGTGGTGACTGCTGCCATGAAATTAAAAGACACTTACTCCTTGGAAGGAAAGTTATGACCAACCTAAATAGCCTTTTGAAAGCAGAGACATTACTTTGCCAACAAAGTTTCATCTAGTCAAGGCTATGGTTTTTCCAGTGGTCATGTATGGGTGTGAGAGTTGGACTGTGAAGAAAGCTGAGTGCCGAAGAATTGATGCCTTTGAACTGTGCTGTTGAAGAAGACTCTTGAGAGTCCCTTGGACTGCAAGGAGATGCAACCAGTCCATTCTGAAGGAGATCAACCCTGGGATTTCTTTGGAAGGAATGATGCTAAAGCTGAAACTCCAGAACTTTGGCCACCTCATGCGAAGTGTTGACTCAATGGAAAAGACTCTGATGCTGGGAGGGATTGGGGGCAGGAGGAGAAGGGGATGCCAGAGGATCAGATCACTGGATGGCATCACTGACATGATGGACTTGAATCTGAGTGAACTCCGGGAGTTGGTGATGGACAGGGCGGCCTGGTGTGCTGTGATTCATGGGGTCACAAAAAGTTGGACTCTACTGAGAGACTGAACTGAACTGAACTGAACTGAACTGCTGCATCCAACATATGCCCGCCTGAATACATAAGACAAAGAGTAATAGACATAAAGATAAATTGACAATAACCCAAAATTAGTAGGGGACTTTAGCACCCCACTCACACCAATGGTCAGATCATCAAAACAGAAAATTAATAAGGAAGTACAAGTCTTAAATGATACTTTAGATGAGATGAATCTCATTGATATCTTCAGGACGTTTCATACAAATGCAGAAGAGTACACCTTCTTCCCAAGTACACATGGAACATTCTCCAGGATAGACCACATCTTGGGTCACAAATCAAACCTCAGTAAATTTAAGAAAATTAAAATCATATCAAGCATATTCTCCAACCACAATGCTATGAGACTAGATATCAATTAGAGGAAAAAAACTGCAAGAAATACAAACACATGGAGATTAAACAACACTGAAGAAATGAAAATGGAAATAACAAAATTTCTGGTAACAAATGACAATGAAAACACAACTCAAAACCTATGGGATGCAGCAAAAGCAGTCCTAAGAGGGAAGTTTATAGCAATACAACCCTACCTCAAGAAACAAGAAAAACATCAAATAGACAACCTAACATTACACCTAAAGCAACTGGAAAAAGAAGAAGGAAAAAAAATTAGTAGAAGGAAAGAAATCATAAAGATCCAAGCAGAAATAAATGAAAAAGAAATTAAAGAAACAATAGTAAAGATTAATAAAATAAACGGTGGTTCTTTGAAAAGATAAACAAAATTGACAAACCCTTAGCCAGACTCATCAAGAAAAAAAGAGAAGAATCAAATCAACAAACTTAGAAATGAAAANAATGAAAAAGGAGAGGTTCAGAAGACAGTGAAGAAATACAAAGGATTATAAGAAACTATTATGAACAACTATATGGCAATAAAATAGATAACCTGGAAGAAATGGACAGATTCTTAGAAAAATTCAATCTTCCAAGACTGAACCAGGAAGAAATATAAATTATGAACAGCCCAATTACAAGCACTGACATTGAAGATGTGATCAAAAATCTCCCCCAGTACAAAAGACCAGGACCAGATGGTTTCAAAGGAGAATTCTATCAAACATTTAGAGAAGAGCTAGTGCCTATCCTTCTAAAACTCTTTCACAAAATTGCAGAGGAAATAATGCTTCCAAATTCATTCTACAAGGCCTCCATCACCCTGATACCAAAACCAGACAAGGACAACACAGAAAAAGAGAACTACAAGCCAATATCACTGATGAACATAGATGCAAAAATCCTCTACAAAATTTTAGCAAACAGAATTCAGCAATACATCAAAAAATTCATACAGCATGATCAAGTTGGATTTATTCCAGAAATGCAAGGATTCTTTAGTATATGCAAATCAATCAATGTGATACACCATGCTAACAAATTGAAAGAAAAACCATATGATCCTCTCAATAGATGCAGAAAAAGCCTTTGACAAAATTCAGCACCCATTTATGATTAAAACTCTTCAAAAAAATGGGCATAGAAGGAAACTACCTCAACTTAGTAAAGGCCCTAAAGCAAACATTATTCTCAGTGATGAAAAACAGAAAGCATTCCCCCTAAGATCAGAAACAAAACAAGGGTGTCCACTTTCACCACTATTATTCAACATAGTTCTGGAAGTTCTAGCTATAGCAATCAGAGGAGAAAAAGAAGTAAAAGGAATCTAGACTGGAAAAGAAGAAGTAAAGGTCTCACTGTTTACAAAAGACATGACATTGTGCATAGAAAACCCTAAAGAGAGTATCAGGAAATTACTAGAGCTAATCAATGAATTTCGCAAAGTGGCAGGATCCAAAATCAGTACACAGAAATCACTTGCATTTCTATATACTAACAATGAAATATCAGAAATAGAAATAAAGGAATCAGTTCCTTTCACCATTCAGGCATTGAGTTGTATGAGCTCCTTATATATTTTGGAAATTAATCTTTTGTCAGTTGTTTCATTTACTGTTATTTTCTCCCATCCTGAGGGCTGTCTTTTCACCTTGCTTATAGTTTCCTTTGCTGTGCAAAACAAACAATCCAATCAAAAAGTGGGAAAAAGACTTAAACAGACATTTATCCAAAGAAGACATACAGATGGATAACAAACATATGAAAAGATGCTCAACATCACTCATTATTAGAGAAATGCAAATCAAAACTACAGTGAGATATCACCTCATACCGGTCAGAATGGCCCTCATCAAAATGTCTACAAATAATAAATGCTGGAAAGGGTGTGGAGAAAAGGGAATGCTCTTTCACTGTTGGTGGGAATGTAAATTGATACAGCCACTATGGAAGATGGTATGGAGATTCCTTAAAAAAACTGGGATTAAAACCACCATATGACCCAGTAATCCCACGCTTAGGCATATACCCTGAGGAAACCAAAACTGAAAGAGGCACATGTATCCCATTGTTCATTGCAGCACTATTTACAATAGCTAGAACATGGAAGCAACCTAGATGTCCATCAACAGATGAATGGATAAAGAAGTTGTGGTACATATACACAATGGAATATTACTCAGCCATAAAAAGGAACACATTTGAATCAGTTCTAATGACGTGGATGAACCTAAAACCTGTTATACAGAGTGAGGTGAGTCAGAAAATGAAAGATAAATACCATATTCTAACACATATATATAGAATATAGAAAAATGGTTCTGAAAAATTTATTTACAGGGCAACAGTGGAGAAACAGACATAGAGAACAGACTTATGGACCTGGGGAGGGAGGGGAGGAGATGTGGAAACTTACATTACCATATGTAAACTAGACAGCCAGTGGGAATTTGCTGTATGGTTCAGGATACTCAAACAGGGGTTCTGTATCAACCTAGAGGGGTGGGGTGGGGAGGGAGATGGAAAGGAGTTTCA
>SJYQ01010853.1:109933-202410 GCA_006410935.1 Redunca redunca
TGTGGATCACAATAAACTGTGGAAAATTCTGAGAGAGATGGGAATACCAGACCACCTAACCTGCCTCTTGAGAAACCTGTATGCAGGTTAGGAAGCAACAGTTAGAACTGGACGTGGAACAACAGACTGGTTCCAAATAGGAAAAGGAGTGCGTCAAGACTGTATATTGTCACCCTGCTTATTTAACTTCTATGCAAAGTACATCATGAGAAATGCTGGACTGGAAGAAACACAAGCTGGAATCAAGATTGCCGGGAGAAATATCAATCACCTCAGATACACAGATGACACCAACCTTATGGCAGAAAGTGAAGAGGAACTAAAAAGCCTCTTGATGAAAGTGAAAGAGGAGAGTGAAAAAGTTGGCTTAAAGCTCAACATTCAGAAAATGAAGATCATGGCATCTGGCCCCATCACTTCATGGGAAATGAATGAGGAAACAGTAGAAACAGTGTCAGACTTTATTTTGGGGGGCTCCAAAATCACTGCAGATGGTGACTGCGGCCATGAAATTAAAAGACACTTACTCCTTGGAAGAATTGTTATGACCAACCTAGACAGCATATTCAAAAGCAGAGACATTACTTTGCTGACTAAGGTCTGTCTAGTCAAGGCTATGGTTTTTCCAGTGGTCATGTATGGATGTGAGAGTTGGACTGTGAAGAAAGCTGAGTGCCAAAGAATTGATGCTTTCGAACTGTGCTGTTGAAGAAGACTCTTGAGAGTCCCTTGGACTGCAAGGAGATGCAACCAGTCCATTCTGAAGGAGATCAACCCTGGGATTTCTTTGGAAGGAATGATGCTAAAGCTGAAGCTCCAGTACTTTGGCCACCTCATGCAAAGAGTTGACTCATTGGAAAAGACTCTGATGCTGGGAGGGATTGGGGGCAGGAGGAGAAAGGGACGACAGAGGATGAGATGGCTGGATGGCATCCCTAACTTGATGGATGTGAATCTGAGGGAACTCCGGGAGGTGATGATGGACAGGGAGGCCTGGTGTGCTGCGATTCATGGGGTCGCAAAGAGTCGGACACGACTGAGTGACTGAACTGAACTGAACTGAATATTTATCTAATAATATTTTGGGAGAAGTTAGTGACTTTTGGAGGCAGGATAATAAACTTTGAACTCTATTGTCACATCACTGGCTTCAGGTCCAAGTTCTGTTGTAACTAATGAACTTCAAGTCAAGTGTGTTATGAAACTTGGGTAACTTTCATAACATATATATATATATATAATTAAAAGCTTTGAAGATTTATTAACTACCATAAAATACATTAATTTAAAGTGTGTGATTCAGTGTTTTTTAGTAAATTTATGGAGTTATGCAACATTCACCGCAGTCTAATTTTGTAACATTTGTGTAACCTCCAAATAAATGTCTTGCTCTTTTTGTTCCCATTCCCAATCTCAGACAAACACCAAGCTACTTCCTGTGTCTACAGAATTAACTTTTCTAGGAATTTCTCAGAACTTCCTTAAACCTCAGTTTTGTTGTCTTTAAATGGGTTTTCATTGTGCAGATTAAGTAGGGTAACCCCTGTAAAGCACTCAGCCCAGGCCCTCATACTCAATAAGCGTTTGCTATTAGTGTTATCTTAGCCAACTCTCTACAGTCCTTCAGTGTTAAACTTGCTGTGTGTTTTTGAAGAGATATCAAACACTGAATCAGATTTAGTTTCCTGTCTCTCTTTTTACGGTCATGGTACACTTCCCAGTTGCAGCTACAGCTTTGACACTTGCAATTAGGAGTGATTCTCCTTGATGAATGTTTGCTTTTCATACATTCTGAGTCTGTTACTCTTGTCTCAGAGGGCTATTGTTGGAAATCTTCCGAAGTAGTGGATTGATGAGACTTCCTGGGACCTGAGGAATGGAAATGAACTCTTCTATTAAAGGCAAAGAAAATTCAGTACACACTTGATGCGTAGTGACATGATTAGAAAGACGTGATTCATTGGGGCTGTCTTATAACTAGCGATATAAATGCAGATAAATACCAAAACTGAAGCAAATGAGAGATGACTTTCTCCAGGTCAAGTGTCAGGGTATAGGGGCAGTAGGGGTTACTCCTGTGTAGGAATTACTGTCATGTGGAAATTGCAAATGTCATATGCAAACGCTATGATATTTGGATATTTGTCATATGTAAATGCATTGGCTCTTATAGAATTTATTCTGCTTTAGGACAAGTAACTGTACAATTGTCAGTAGCGTTTCAGTAAGTATGTTAATATTTAGAGTATTTATATATAAAGTTTTTAACAGTACTTTAGTGTAATATCAAATAAAAAGCAAACCTGGACTTAAGGAAAGACTTTCATTCAAAGGATTATTACCAAGGGTTGAGGGGGTTATTATAGTAAGTAGAATTTTTGTTGCTTTTCAGTCACTCAGTCATGTCCGACTCTTTGTGACCCCAAGGACTGCAGCATGCCAGGCTTCCCTGTCCTTCACCATCTCCTGGAACTTGCTCAAACTCATGTCCATTGAGGCAGAATACTTTGACCATAAAATCTGTGAGGGTCTCAGGAGTGAAGCAGAAAGGTATTTTTTACAGACAAGAGTCAAAAAAACTGAAGTCGTGTGTGGGGAAGTGATATGAAGGCGGCCTGACTGGAGAATAGAAAAGATTTTTGTGGCCTGAAACCAGTTTATTTTTAGAAGCATCTAGATGCTGCTCAGGCTGAAGCTTGATCAAATTTAGGGACCTGAAGGAAGGAAATATGTTTAACCAGTTTGGTTATCAAGCATTTTGTTCTCATTGATCATTGGAGTAAACTGTTTTGGTGATCATTTATGGGACAATGAAAGGAAATTTAGAGGTGCTATGACTGGCCTTGTAATAGGTGAATAAGACGTGTGTGTGTGTGTGTCTCATCTAAATCATGGGAGAAAGGTGGCTTTTTTGGTGGTAAGCTGTTTTCTGGAATACAAAGAGAGTGAGTGCTTCATACCTCTACTCCTTTCCAGGATCACAGAACTGAAGTAAAATTCATTGTCAGTAAGGACTACTCAAAATAACTAGGATTTCTTTTTAGTTACAAATAAAATAAAACTGGATTAACAATGACGTTATAAAATGAGGTTTATTTTTCTTACCTAATAAGTAGTTAGAGGTCACCAGTTGCTGGCATTGGATCACCTGATCAATATGGCTAGTAAAATGCTGAATCGTTTTAGTCCACATCCTCTTTGCTGTCTCTTAGCCACAGAATAGCTGCTGTAGTTGTTAATATCCTGTGTGTGTTCAAAACAGGAAGGAGCTGTCATATGGGCTTCCCTGGTGGCTCAGCTAGTGAAGAATCCATCTGCAATGCGGGAGACCTGGGTTTGATCCCTGGGTTGGAAAGATCCTCTGGAGAAGGGAACAGCTACCCACTCCAGTATTTTGGCCTGGAGAATTCCATGGACTGTATAGTCCATGGGGTCAGAAAGAGTCAAACACGACTGAGTGACTTTCATTTTTGCCTTCACCGGCATAGGAGACCAGGATAGTTATTAACTATGCACATGGCCATAGAGATTCTCTAGCAAGAAAGATAATATCAGTTCAGTTCAGTCACTCAGTCATGTCCAACTCTTTGCGACCCCATGAGTTGCAGCACGCCAGGCTGCCCTGTCCATCACCAACTCCTGGAGTTCACTCAGACTCACGTCCATCCAGTCAGTGATGCCATCCAGCCATCTCATCCTCTGTCTTCCCCTTCTCCTCCTGCCCCCAATCCCTCCCAGAATCAGAGTCTTTTTCAAGAAAGATAGTATATACTCTAACAAATATTGTTTCTTCTGCTAATTGTGTTATACACTTCATACTGATTCTCTACTATTGAATAATTCATTAACTATTTGAAGTGTAGGGAATTAAATACCCTATAAATAGACTATTAGAAAATCATGCAATGTGTTTTACTTTAGATAAAGAAATTGAGCCATTCTTAGAACTGGTCTTTTGGAGGAGCCTGAGGAAAAGCCAAGAACCCCTTGAGTAAGCTTGTTTGGAGTCATTGAAATGTTAGTATGCTTGGACAAGTATCTTCAACAGGTTTTGCAGAGCTTACATTTCAATACTTTGCAAGAGACTTACACATCAATACTAAGAACATTGACCAAATAAAACTAAGGTTTATGCTGTTTTCCTATTAAATGTTTTTGTAGAAACAGTGGTACCCAATACTGATAAGATGCTCTTGTGCTACTGGTGAGAATACAAAAATGGAAAACAATTTCCTTAAACATTTGTAAACATTTATAAAAACTATAAACAGACAAAATGTTAGTATCACTTACCCTAAAAATATATCTCTGCTAAAACTTCCTGTTTTCTGAAGGAAAAATTGTCACTATTGTCCATGTTTATATAGAATAGTTGTTTCAAAAATATTTCACATCTGTAGAAGTGTATGGAAACAGAAATAATTCATGGTAATAAATAAATTAGGTGTTATCTCTCCAAGCTTCAACATAATATTCTTTAAAATAGCATAACTTGTTTGTATTATATTACTTCCATTTTGTCACATGTAGAACTATCTATTTACTTAAAAGAAATATGTCTACTTTCCCAAAGAGCAAAATACACATTATTTTCAAGTGCACTTGGAAAATTCTCTATGATTGATGACATACTAGGTCACAAGACAAGCCTCAACAAATTTAAGAGTATAGAAATTATTTCAAGCATCTTAAATTTGTTATGATGAAATGAAAGAATAAACTAAAAAATACCTTGAGACAAATGATAATGAAAACCCAGTGATATAAAATCTATGGGATGCAGGAAAACCAATTTTTAAAAGGAAGCTCATAGTGATACAGGTCTTCTTTAAGAAATAAGAAATATCAGTTAAACAATCTAACATTAACCTAGAAGAATCAGAAAAGCAAAAGAGCAAACAAAACTTAAAGGCAGCAGAAGGAAGGAGATAATAAAGATCAGAAAGGAAACAATAAAATAGAGATTATGAAACAGGAAAAATCAACATAACCAGGACCTAGTGCTTTGAAAGGGAAAAAAAAAAGACAAATCTCTGGCCATACCCCCCAAGAAGATAAGATGGAAAACAAGACCAAAAACAAAATAACTGAAAGAGGAGAGATAGCTATCAATACCATAGATTGCTAGAAATAGCAATCAGTACCATAGAAACTTGGATTTCTTGTGCTCCAAAATCACTGTGGACAGTGACTGCAGTCATGAAATTAAAAGACACTTTCTCCTTGGAAGAAAAAGCAATGACAAACCTAGACATCATATTGAAAATCAGAGACATTACTTTGTCAACAAAGGTCCATCTAGTCAAAGCCATGGTTTTTCTAGTAGTCATGTACAGATGGGAAAGCTGGACAGTAAAAATGGCTGAGCACCAAAGAATTGATCCCTTCGAACTGTGGTGCTGGAGAAGACCCTTGAGAATCCCTTGGACAGCAAGAGATCAAACCAGTCAATCCTAAAGGTAATCAACCCTGAAAACTCACTGGAAGGACTGATGCTGAAACTGAAGCTCCAATACTTTGGCTACCTGATGCAAACAGCTGACTCACTGGAAAAGACCCTGATGTTGGGAAAGGTTAAAGACAGGGGGAGAAGGAGATGATAGAGGATAAGATGGTTGAATGGTATCACCAAATCAATGGGCATGAGTTTAAGTAAGTTCTGGGAGATGGTGAAGGATAGGGAAGCCTGATGTGCTGCAGTCCATGGGGTTGCATGCAGACATGACTGAGCAACTGAACAACAACAATAACAACCATAAAATATATATATAAGACTATGAGCCATTATATACCAACAAATTTGACAAGCTAGAAAAAAGAGACAACTTCCTAGAAACATACACCCCACCAAAACTGAATCAAGAAGAAATAGATTGCATGATCAGACCAATCGCTAAAAGTGAAATAGGATTTATAATTTTAAAATACCTACAAACAAAAGTCCAGAACAAGATGGCTTCACAGTTAAAATCTACCAAACACACAGAGAAGAACTTATACCAATCTCCTCAAACTGTTCCAAAAGCTTGAAGAGGACTGAACATGCCCAAAAACATTCTATTAAGTCATCATTCTGATACCAAAACCAGAGAAAGATATTACGGAAAAAGAAAATTACAGGTCAATATTTTTCGTAAATATAGATACAAAAATTCCCAACAAAATATTAATAAATCAATTGCAACAGCAATAAAAAAGTCATACACCACAACCAAGTTGAAATCATCTCAGGTCACCGTGATGTTTCAACACACAAATCAATTGGTATGGTACATCATATCAGCAAAAGTGACAAAACGCACAAGATCATCTCAATAGATGCAAGAAAATAATTTTGTAAAATTTCATATCCACTTATGTAAAACTCGTGAAAGTCAGTATAAAGGGAACATATCTCAGCATGATAAAAGTTATTTATGACAAACTCACAGCCAATATAATAACCAAGGGTCAGAAGTTGGAAGTCTTTCCATTAAAATTTGTAACAACACAAGGATAACCACTCTCACCATTTCTCTTCAACATAGTATTGGAAGTCTTAGATATACAAACCAGACAATAAAAAGAAATAAAACCTACCGGGAGCCAGCATGGGGAATCCCACCCATGGCAAAGGTCATGAGGAAAGGGGCCTGACAAACGCAAAGGCGGGATTGGGCCTCAGGGGTCCCCCTGGACTTTCTTGAGCATCTACCCCCAAAACCAGGGTCTGCCTGCTTTACTGTGTTATGTTTTCCACCTACTCCCCTGACGTTAACAGGAGGCTGTCCCCCCACCACCTTTTTCTGGAAAAAGTTAATTTATAGCTTTTAGATAATAAGTCTCCTGGGCATAATAAGAGTGTTGCAATCCAAAACCCCCTCTGATAGCTTTCTAGCCTCCCTGACAGGTTTATCTGGACTCCTACAGCTACGCATGTCATTGTTTACAGCTTCCTGTCCTCGTGTAGGGGCTTCCAAGGAGTCAAAATCATTAGAATAGGACTGATTAAGGGTTTCATTGTTGAGCCAATACTTGCTGCCAAGTTTTCATATCTTTTCTTTGTTGATATAGTTGGTATATAGAAAAAACAAGTAGCAACACAGATCTTTGAGTTAAGTACCTTCTTTGTTATAACCCACTGCACCTTTGTTCTACAGGGATGTAACTTTGTTTAGTGCTTTGTGGGTGATGCAGATTAAAGAAAAACACTTCGGGGGAAATGAGATTAACATTCATTAAGGAAGAGAGCCATAAAGTGTTAGGCCTCTTGGTGAGAAGATAATGTAAATCACCTGAGACCTTTTGTATATGGAAAGATATGCAGAAAGAAAGCCTGGTATTGATAAGGGTCAGGACTGCTGCCCCTTCATGACTCTGCATCTTCCATTATGTAAAACTTAGGGTATATAAGCACCTTTTGAAAATAAAGTTATGGAGTTTTTGCACAAGCTTGGTCTCCACCATGTCAACTCTCTCTCTCTCTTTCTCCCTCTCCCTCCCTCTCTTTTCAGGCTGATCCCTGGGAACACAGAGGCTCGCCATGTCTACTTATTTGCCCAGGCTTTGAAGACTAACGCGAGAGGGAGCCCAAGGTGGGGCACCCTCCGCTATTCAAGCGGGTGCTTGTGGCCTACGTAGACAGTGCAAGTTTCTTATCTTGAGACTTTATTAGCTTTCCATGTAAACCAAGGAATATCACCCTCTTTTCTCCTCTATTTTTTCACTACATTATTTTTCCCTAATCTCTCTTTAAATCTCTAATTAATCTCTCTTTAATTGCCAACTCCATCCCTGCTTCAAATTACGCTGGATCCACCAAGGCTGGACTCCAGCAAAAACCGATTCAAAATGATAGAGAGGAGGTAAAATTGTCATTATATATGATATATGTTCATATATAATGATACAATATGATATGATACTGCATATAGAAAACCATAAAGACTCACTTCACAAACTGTTAGAACTGATAAACGAATTCAGCAAGGTAGCAGAATACAAGATTAACATATATACATCTGTTACATTTCTTTATGCTAACTTGAACTATCAGAAAGAGAATACAAAAATCGCAGCAAATAAGTAAAGTATCTAGGAGGTAAAACCTGACCAAGGAGGTGAAAGACATACACTGTGAACTGTAACACATTAATAAAGAAAATTAAAGACAATTCCAAGAAATATAAAGATATCCCATGCTCTTGGATTGTAAGAAGTAATATTGTTAAAATGGCCATACTATCCAAAGCAATATAAAGATTTAATACAATACCCATCAACATATTCATGACATTTTTCACAAAACTATAGAAAATAATCCTTAAATTCATATGGAACCATAAAAGACTGAGAATTGCCAAAACAATCTTGAAGACAAAGAGCAAAGCAAGAAGCATAACCATCCCAGAGTTTAGACAATACTACAAAGCCACAGTAGTCAAATCCATATGGTATTGGCACAAAAAACAGACATATGAATCAATGGCACAGAATAGAGAGTCCAACAATACACCAACATACTTATGGACAATTAATCTTTGATAAGTGAAGGAAGAACATACAATTGGTGAAGAATATACAATTGGTAAAGAACAAGTGGTGCTGGGAAAGTTGGACAGCCACATGTAAATCAATGAAGTACTTACATACCCTCACACCATACACAAAAATGGCTTAAAAATTTAAATATGAGACAAGATACCATATGACTCCTAGAAGAGGCAAAAAAATTTCTGACATGTCATACCAATGTGTTCTTAGGTCAGTTTCCCAAGGCAATGGAAATATCAGTAGAAATAAACAAATGGGACCTAATTAGACATGAGTTTTGCACAGCAAAGGAAACCATAAACAAAACAAAAAGACAGCCTATGGACTGTGAGAAAATATTTGTAAATGATATGACTAACAGGGCTTAATTTAACATCTCCTACAATTCAATAACAAAGAAATACAACCCAATAGAAAAATGAGCAGAAGACCTTCTTCAGAGAAGATGCATAGATGGGCAATAGACATTTGAAAAGATGGTCATCATCACTAATTATTCAGTTCAGTTCAGTTCAGTCACTCAGTCGTGTCCGACTCTTTGCAACCCCATGAATCGCAGCACGCCAGGCCTCCCTGTCCATCACCAACTCCCAGAGTTCACCCAAACTCATGCGCATCAAGTTGGTGATGCCATCCAGCCATCTCATCCTCTGTTGTCCCCTTCTCCTCCTGCCCCCAATCCCTCCAAGCATCAGGGTCTTTTCCAATGAGTCAACTCTTTTCATGAAGTGGCCAAAATATTGGAGTTTCAGCCTCAGCATCAGTCCTTCCAATGATACTAATTATTAGAGAAATGCAAATCCAAACAACAAGGTCCCACCTTACACTAGTCAGAAAGGCTATCATTAAAAATCTACAAATAATGACTGATGGAGAGGGTGTGGAGAAGAAGGTACCTCTTACACTGTTGCTGGCAATGAAATAATGCCATTTTCAGCAATTTGAATGAACCTAGAAATTACCCTACTAAGTGAAAAAGTCAGAAAGAGAAAGACAAATGCCATATGATATCACTTATATGTTAAATCCATAATATGAAACAAATGAAAGTATTTATGAACAAAAACAGACTAACAGAAATGTAGAACAGACTTGTGGTTGCAAATGAACATATTTATGAACAAAAACAGACTAACAGAAATGTAGAACAGACTTGTGGTTGCCAAGAGGGAGAGGAAGGATTAGGGAGTGAAGGATTGGGAGTTTAGGATTAGCAGATGCAGTCTATTGTATACATGATGGATAAACAACAAAGTTCTACTGTAAAGCTCAGGGAACTATATTCAATGTTCTGTGATAAATCACAATGGAAAAGAATATATGTATATATTATAACATATATATATGAGTCACTTTGCTGTACAGCAGATATTAACACAACATTGTAAATCAACTGTTTCAATAAAATATTTTGAAAAAAGGAGAAATATGTAAAATATTGCAATTAGGTGTTTGCGAATTATAGAGTTGCATGCCATTTTAACTTGGTTATTTTGGGAATTTTATAACTTTTCTTAATGATTATGAATTATTTTTATAATTATAAAATTCACTTTATTTTTTTCAATGACAAAATGAAAATATTATTGTGTTTGCTGAACTTCTCTTTTAAAAGTAATGATGGTTTAAAAAAGTGCATTGATTTAAATTTGAGTGAGGCTGCTAAGTGCCTGATAAAAACATTTTGCTGATAGACTAGGAAAGGAGTCATTAAGCATTTGGTTTCTTCAGTGTTCTGGCATTTTTCAGTCCTACCATGAAGGGAATGTTTAAAGGAAGTTGTCATAGTAGTTCATTCTTGGGTATTGACATAAATCACAACATTCTATTTTTCTCTTATTATAGGGCTTTCTGTTTCCTTTTCTGTGGTATTACAGGACTGAAGTCACTAAGAGCTAAAATTATCAATACATTTAGGAGGAAAGGGAAACACTCCTAGAGGAATCAGTTTGCCTTAATTCATTCAAATAATCAAAGCTAACTCATGTGAAGTTGGGAAGATCATAATCTCTACACATAATTATCCCCTTTGCTCACTGTGTGTAGAAAATGGGGCCACACTATTCCTGAAGAGCAGCTAATTGTCTCTCTCCCAAAGCTGATTAAAGTGTGTGTAAGTGTAGATGTGTGTTGTCTATAAACTCTCACTGTCTTCCCATCCTTGAGAGGGAGGGAAGAGGGAGGAGGAGAAGGAGATATTTTTACTTTGACCTGCCTTTACTGCCAACAAAGGTCGTCTAGTCAAGGCTATAGTTTTTCCAGTGGTCATGTGAGAGTTGGACTGTGAAGAAAGCTGAGTGCCAAAGAATTGATGCTTTTGAACTGTGGTGTTGGAGAAGACTCTTGAGAGTCCCTTGGACTGCGAGGAGATCCAACCAGTCCATTCTAAAGGAGATCAGTCCTGGGTGTTCTTTGGAAGGACTGATGCTAAAGCTGAAACTCCAATACCTTGGCTGCCTCATGCGAAGAGTTGACTCATTGGAAAAGACTCTGATGCTGGGAGGGACTAGGGGCAGGAGAAGAAGTGGACCCCAGAGGATGAGATGGCTGGATGGCATCACCGACTCAATGGACATGAGTTTGAGTGAACTCCAGGAGTTGGTGATGGACAGGGAGGCCTGGTGTGCTGCGATTCATGGGGTTGCAAAGAGTCGGACACTACTGAGCAACTGAATTGAACTGAACTGCACTGCCCTTCTTGGGGGCATCCATGGCACAGCATGTAAGGGGGTCAGAACTACCAGGTTGTCATTTGCTGGTTGGAAATACTTGGTATAAAGCCATTTACTTTTAAAGCTGACACTTCCTTATGAATTCAGTTTCAGTTTTACTTTCCATTTCCTGCCAGGTACTTTCACATATGTCTGAGATTCCTAAACTGGGAATTATTGTTATGCCACCTGAGTCAGGAGACCCTTAAAGCCTCAGACTCTCTAGAGAGATTTCCATGTTAACCCCTTGACTTCACATGAGTCCCTGGGACAGTGTTTGAGAACATGGGTTCATTCATGTTTGATTAGCCAATAACATTGCATTAGCAACTGGAAGTACGAGTCCATCTAAAAGGTTCACTTTGTTTAGTTTATTAGCTTTTGCACTGAAATTAACTAAACCATTGCTGCTGCTGCTGCTAAGTCACTTCAGTCATGTGCGACTTTGTGCGACCCCATAGATGGCAGCCCACCAGGCTCCTCGTCCCTGGGATTCTCCAGGCAAGAACACTGGAGTGGGTTGCCATTTCCTTCTCCAATGAATGAAAGTGAAAAGTGAAAGTGAAGTTGCTCAGTCGTGTCCAACTCTTTGGGACCCCGTGGGCTGCAGCCCACCATGGGCTCCTCCACCCATAGAATTTTCCAGAGAAGAGTACTGGAGTGGGTTGCCATTGCCTTCTCCAAATTAAGTCATTAGTTTAACCTTAACAATATAGTCTTTAGTCAAGGTGAGGGTCAGGAATTCTTAGCTGCCATTGTACAGAGACTGGAGTGTATCCACTCCAGCCCACATCCTCACAGAATATGGCTTAACGTGAAAACAAGGAATATCTTTTGTACTTAGGAATCTAGAAATGGCCCTTTTCTGATTAAAAGGGACTAGTATGGTTTGAAGTTGGTATTTCTTCCCCCCTTTCATTCTTTTCTACACACGAGTTGCTTATAGAAAAAAGGAAGCAGTTGGTTAAAAATTCTGTATTGGAATTGGTAAAACAATATTTTGAATTTCATTATTCTCTGTGGTTATCTAAAGTAGTTTGAAGCCTGGATGCTAGCTGCCTATGTGATACCCCCACGTGGATGTTTAATAAGCATTTCAAGCTCAACATTCTCACAGTAGAGCTCTTGGTTACCCCACAGCCATCAGATCACCACCTCTGCAAGTTGTAGCTATCTCAGAAAAGGGATCTCCTGTCTACCTGGTTGTTTAAGCAAATGTTAGATTCAGAGAGATGATATGGGGTGGGAGTTGGGAGGGGGGTTCAGGGTTGGGAACTCATGTACACCCGTGGTGGATTCATGTCAATGTATGGCAAAACCAATACAGTATTGTAAAGCAAAATAAAGTAAAAATAAATTTTTTTAAAAAAGAAAAAAAAGAATTTTAAAAAATTCTTACTTTCTCTGTCCCCACAGCCAGTCTGTCAGCAATTCCTGTTGACATTAATTCAAAATGTGTCCCTAAATCACTAACTTCTCCCCATCATTTCTCCTACCTCTTTTTCTAATCACCAACATCTCTTCTCTGGATCATTGCCCTGGTCTTCTAACCCATCTTTTTGCCCCCTTATGATCTATTTTCAACCAGCAAGAACCATGTTTTAAAAAATTATTTCCTTGTTTTAATTAATTCATTGTTTTCCATAGCAATTAGAATAAGATCTCTTACCCCTTTACCTTGGTAAAGGTAAAGAAAGCCCTTTAGACGCAGCCCCCACTGCTTCTCTGACTGTCCCCCATCACAGTTCCCTGGACCCCTTGACTTTTTGTTCTTTGAGTAAGACAATCAATCAACCTGAGGACCCTTTCCCAACCAGGAATGTGCTTTCCTAATCTTCCCATATCTGGCTCCTTCTACTATTTAGAAAAAAATCCTTCTGATTAGTCCAACATAGAGATATTTCCCAGACACCAGACAGTATAAGATGAACCACCAGCCCATCAAAACTAGACACCATTTATCACATATCTCTCTTTTATCCTATTTGCACTACCTGGGTAGCTGTCACCACCAGTGGTGAAGGAGATGAGAGCAGAATCCTCACATGCTTTTTCAGCATTGCATCACCAAGTCTACAGAGGAGGTGCTCAGGGATGACGTTGCACAAACAACAATTTTTAATGTGCTGTGTAATAGCAACTCGAGAATCAATAGGCTCTTTCTGTCTGCTCTCATTTTATAGCCGACTGGACTTCATGAGTATAAGGTCTCTGGTATTGTGAGATCTCCACCAGATCTACTTGCAGATGTCTATATGGACTTAGACTATAGAAAACAGTGGGACCAGTATGTCCAAGGTGAGTCACACCTGATCTAAAAGAACTATTAGAAAATAGAATCTATTCCTATTTATTTTAGCCAGTAGAATGCAATAGGTTTAGTTATATTATGTTATATATGCAATAAGTTTAGTTATATTATGTTTCATTTAAAATTTTGGCTTAAATATCTGAAGTGCTGGGCTTAAATGTGATATTTTGCCCTTATTGCAAGTTTGTTGTCATCTCGTATATATATACCTGAATATCCAGGTATATGTACCTGGATATATATACCTGGATATTCATGAAAGGCTTTTCGGAAGAGGTCATGTTTGAACTTTGCTTTAGAAGTGGAATCAAAGTTTTATAAACGGCAGGAATACATGTGTATGGGGAAGAGAGAGGTGAGGGGGTGAGTGGAATAAGGACATTTGGCCCAAATAACAGCATTAGTAAAATGAGAAAGACCTGAAACAACATGAAATGTTAAAAAAGGAAGACAACTATGAGCAATTTTGTGTTCTTGCATAGTTGTGGTAGCAGAATTGGAATTAGCCCCAAGGGCCTAGGCTGGCCACCTGGCTACACTTATATTTTTCCTATAAGTGATGGAGAGTTATAGAGGGAATAGATAAGGTATCTTTCTCCCACTTAGAGTGAGCAATGGCCTCTGCCATCTCAGTCACTGTGAAATAGATACACAGCTATCTGAGGGGCACAGAAATCCTGACAGACCCTTGTTGTGGTCAAGAATTTGGTTTGAAAGTAAGAAAAGCTAACAAACGGCAGTGTAAGGAAAGGAGAGAGTTTATTGTTTCATGGCACTGAAAATCCATGAGTATCTGGCCTCCAGGACAGCTGTATTCAGTACTTCATTTCTCCAGTTTGACTGTTTTGTTTTGCATTGACCACAATCTCAGGCAGATTCTTGTGTCTTGGCAGAAATACCACCAGAAGATGTAGGCTTGCATTCTAACCACGTACACAACCACAGGAGGACAGGAACATTCCTACTTATGGCATCCAGATTCCCAGGATTAGCTTCTATTGCCTCAGCATGGATCATGTGCTTATTTCCTGGGGATATTTGTCATGGTTTGTGGTGATTTAATGTTAGCAAATACCCTTACTATTTAGGGTTCATTGTGATGCCCACTAATTCAAAGGAGAAGTCACACATTCTCTGCTCATCTCCCTAGCAGTCGTGGTTCAGTCATGTGCTGTAGACGCTGGCAGAGCCTCTGATGTGTGGTACTTGGCATTAAGTCTGCACTATGCAGTAGGGTCCAGAGGCTGCAGTAGCTTGACTTCTCTGGAGCAATCCTGAGGTTCCTAACCTAACTCTATTCCTCCTAGATATTCTCTGAGCTTCCTGAGAGCCTTTACAAAACCACTTTTGGGCCTAAACTTGCTAGAGTGGCAAGCCAAGACTATCCACACATGTCTTCCCTAAACTAATTGCTGTGATCATGTTTGACTCATTTTCCCAGCCCTGAAATTAACACTGAGTCAGTCTTGCTTAAACCACATTGAAGAGAAGGAGGGGAAGGGCAATGATCTGAAGGAGAAAGAGATTCTAGTGCAAGAAGGGGAGAGTCATGGCAGAACAAGCAAAAGCAATGGATGTCCACTCCTTCCCTTCCTTTCAAGGGCATTTTCAGCCTCTTGTAGTAATGGACTGATAAGTTCTTTACTCCATAGTCTGCTTCTAATAGGTTTTATTTCTTTCAGAAGCTGAATTAACACATTTCTACTGTCAGCACCTCCTCAAGGGGCTCTCTTGGCTCTTTCAGCAGTCTTAGCTTGACTCCTCTATACGGTTAGTTAGAAGCTTCCCACACAGCTTGAGGGCAGAGGCTGTGCACTTCATAGTATCCCTTTGCTATCCTCCTCCTTGAGCTGATGTTATTTGCACACAATAGCATGGTGGACATTATGCAGATTTGCTTCCTGTCTCTGTAGTATAAAGCTAAACGGGAGAGAGGCAAGTAGCATAGCATTAGCATAGTTAAGCTCCTTTCTGCTTAGGAAGAACACTATCCTCTCCGAAACCTTCATTAGACAACTGTAAACACTAAACTGCACTGCTCAGTCCCAGGATACTTGTAATATATCAATAAATCTAAGGTGAGGAGTCAGGTCACAACAGCAGAACTATTGGTATTGCAGTGCTGTCCAACAGTTACTATGATTTAATAACTCGAAATTTTATTTTTTGGAAGCCTAATTTTATTATCACATTCTACCTTAGAATGTGTGTAGCTTCCAGTGAATGAATTTTGTTGGATTCATTTATTTTAAATGTGTTTTTAAGTCTCGTAAACACTGTTCCTGGGCAACAAGCTTTCAGTGATAATGACTTTTCCTGGAAGTCAGTGCCTTCTGAGTTAGTGGTTTATCATCCTCTACAAGATTGTCATATCAACACTTTTTGTTAATTGAAGCCAGAGACTTCTAGATGCAATAATGTCATTTGATTTTTTTTTTTAAGAACTCTGTGAAATAACAGTTGATGGAGAAGAAGCAGTCTATTGGCAAATGAAGTACCCTTTTCCCATGTCCAACAGAGATGTATCCTTTCCAAAAGTGAAATGTTAGTCCCTCAGTCATGTCCAACTCTTTGCAACTCCATGAACTGTAGCCTGCCATTCTTTTCTGTCTGTGGAATTCTCCAAGCAAGAATACTGGAGTAAGTAGCCATTCTCTTTTCCAGGGGATCTTCTGATTCTAGCGATTGGACTACAATCACAGGCAGATTCTTTATCATCTGCGCTACCAGGGAAGCCTATCCTGGTGTAACATTGATCAGCTTTCTTAGTGTTTCTGTGCCTCGTGGCTATCACCCAATGGTGGCATGGCCAGGAGTTGTGGACAACACTGTGTTTTACTCTTGTGCAAGCATCTGCTAAAGCTGTTGCTTCTTGTGTGGCTTTCAGAGACCTCAGGGTGTGACTTCTGGGCCTGACTACATGTAGCATCAGTAATTGTGGGCGGCAGCTCACAGTTTCCTGAGACTGTTTCTAGGAAATCTTTTTGTGTCAGAATTGAGGACCTGAAAAAAACTTTTCATAAAGAGTATTCAATACACTCCCTCAGTCTACAGAGGAGGAAGAGGGGACCCAGAGAGTTAAGGTGACTGAGGTGCACAGACAGGTGGTGAGCAGCTGACTTGGGGCTGCAATCAGTTCAGCTCAGTTCAATCACTCAGTCGTGTCTGACTCTTTGTGACCCTATGGACTGCAGCACCAGGCCTCCCTGTCCATCACCAACTCCCGGAGTCCAGCTAAACCCATGTCCATTGAGTCAGTGATGCCATCCAACCATCTCATTCCCTGTCGTCCCCTTCTCCTCCTGCCCCCAATCCCTCCCATCATCAGGGTCTTTTCCAATGAGTCAGCTCTTTGCATCAGGTGGCCAAAGTACTGGAGTTTCAGCTTCAACATCAGTCCTTCCAATGAACATCCAGGACTGACCTCCTTTAGGATGGACTGCCTTCTTGCAGTCCAAGGGACTCTCAAGAGTCTTCTCCAACACCACAGTTCAAAAGCATCAATTCTTCAGCACTCATCTTTTATTATAGTCCAACTCTCACATCCATACAGGACCACTGGAAAAAACATTGCCTTGAGTAGATGGACGTTTGTTGGCAAAGTAATGTCTCTGCTTTTTAATACACTGTCTAGGTTGGTCATAACTTTCCTTCTAAGGAGTAAACGTATCTTAATTTCATGGCTGCAATCACCATCTGCAGTGATTTTAGAGCCCCCCAAAATAAAGTCAGCTACTGTTTCCACTGTTTCCCCATCTATTTACCATGAAGTGATGGGATCAGATGCCATGATCTTAGTTTTTTGAATGTTGAGCTTTAAACCAACTTTTTCACTCTCTTCTTTTACTTTCATCAAGAGGCTCTTTAGTTCCTCTTTACTTTCTGCCATAAGGGTGGTATCATCTGCATATCTGAGGTTATTGATATTTCTCTTGACAATCTTGATTCCAGCTTGTGCTTCTTCCAGCATTTTTCATGATGTACTCTGCATAGAAGTTAAATAAGCAGGGTGACAATATACAGCCTTGACATAATCCTTTTCTTATTTGGAACCAGTCTGTTGTTCCATGTCCAGTTCTAACTGTGGCTTCCTGACCTGCATACAGGTTTCTCAAGGGGTAGGTCAGGTGGTCTGGTATTCCCATCTCTTTCAGAATTTTCCACAGTTTATTGTGATCCACACAGTCAAAGGCTTTGGCATAGTCAATAAAGCAGAAGTAGATGTTTTTCTGGAACTCTCTTGCATTTTTGATGATCCAGCGGATGTTGGCAATTTGATCTCTGGTTCCTCTGCCTTGTCTAAAACCAGTTTTAACATCTGGAAGTTCACGGTTCATGTACTGCTGAAGCCTGGCTTGGAGAATTTTAAACCTTACTTTATTAGCATGTGAGATGAGTGCAATTGTGTGGTAGTTTGAGCATTCTTTTGCATTGCCTTTCTTTGGGATTGGAATGAAAACTGACCTTTTCCAGTCCTGTGGCCAGTGCTGAGTTTTCCAAATTTGCTGGCATATTGAGTGCAGCACTTTCACAGCATCATCTTTCAAGATTTGAAATAGCTCAACTGGAATTCTATCACCTCCACTAGCTTAGTTTGTAGTGATGCTTCCCTCAATGCGTGCTCTCAAATGAGAACACCAGGTGGAAGGAGCGATGGTTTTGCAGTATAGGTAGGCCAGGAAGTGAAGTAACAGTATAAGGGAGCAAACACCAAGTGGAGGAACAGAATCATGTCCCTTTCCTTCTGACTCGTATGAGATGCTGGACTTGATGTTGTGCCTTGACTGGTGGTGTAGTGTGTCTATGTGCGGCAGCGTCGAGACCTGAACTTTGAAGGGCGGAAGGTCCACGTGATCCTGGCCCAGAGCATCTCTGTGCCATGGTTTTCAGAGAAGTCGGGCATGATTCGGGTGAAGCAGTACAAGCAGAGCCTGGCAATCCAGAGCTATGACTCTTGGAGGAGTGAAGGTAAATACCGGGCATGTGTTGGTGCACCTGCCTGGGCCACCCATGTGAAGGCCACACTGATTGCAGGCCTATCAAATGCAGGGTGCTTTTTCTGTGAGGTCAGAGACTGAGCATGGGTGCAAAAGAATCAAATGAGACTCAGTTCACCCCAGAAGCTTAACTACAATGCAAGGTGGATGTTTAAATCTGATCAGTCCATTCTTTATTGACTCCATTGTCCAGATGAAATCAAAACACCCAAGTGAACCAGAAGGTTTAGAAACTCACTTCAGGAAGGTCCTGTACATGCACAAGCTGGACAGAGGTAGGCAGGAGGGCTGGTGGGACCACCTCTGGGGAGGCAGCTCCTTCTCAGCAAAAACCCAGGGACTCAGAACCTGTCTGCCTTGAGTTCCAGCCTCAGGAAAGAGACTGGGAGGGGTCAATGCAGCCATCTGCTGGACTGGAATGAATGTGACCTTGAGGTCACATTCTGAACTTAGTTCTGACATGTGTTAAATCTGCCACCTTTACATGTCACTTTACTCATTTTATCATTTATAAACTGGTGTTCAATTTTATCAACTTTTTATAATTGAGATAGTTAATGAGAGAAATAATTAAATGGGAGATATATCCCATTTAGATATAGATAATAACTATCAGTTAATAGCACTAGTCATGCCTTTAATAAAAAGCAGCAAAATGTGCCTGGGCTGTTTTCCTAAACGTATATATGTAAGTCTCCCATAAGACAAAGCAGAGGCAAGAGTTCACTTGAATTCAGTGCTACTTCCCTCCTTAATTTCTGGACTGAATATAAGTCTGGATATTTCCAGGGGGTTGGCTCTATTTTTCCTTCTTGTAAATTGTGCTTTCTTTCCTGCTCTAGTTTTCATGTATTACTTCAATAACCCAGGTGGCCAAATTCCATTCTGGATCCTTAACAATTTCACCAAGGTAAGATCCCAGAAGGCAGCAGGGGAGGTCTGTTTGGCAGATGTTTACTTGGCTTGTGGTGCTGTTGGTCTGGAGAGATGCGCTATCTCGGGTCTCACGAAGCTTGTTTGACTGACTCTGGTTAGGACTGGAGTTGTAACACCCAGGACAGCAGCCGGGACAAAAGACATAGAGTCTTTACCTGGAATGCCAGCCCTCCCTGCTTGCCCACCAAGAGCTCATCAGGATCACTCTCTGGAACCTCCAGATAATAGCCTGTTCCTTGTAGGAACAATGGTGCCTGCAGCCCCTGCATTTGCTTATGGAGGAGTTAGGCCAAGCTGACTTGGGAGGCAGTAAGGCATGTCCAAGCCTGGGAAAACTTCTAGCTTTGTTCTCGTTTTCTTTTTCTGTTGAGGAGAGGGAGCCTCAGTTGACCCAGATCACTAGAGACTGCCTAGGACCTGGAATTACTGACTGGAGGGATCACTAGTTCCCTGGGGGAATGAAAAAGCACATAGGCTTTGAATCAAACACAAGATATTTTTAATCCTGACCTTGTTTCTGACTCTGTAATCTAGGCAAGCCATCAGTTTCTCCCCTCCAAAAAATAGAAATGGATATCCCCACTCTATAGAGAAGGATTAAATAATACAACATTTGGGGAAATTGAAATGATCAATGCTAACTGAGGGATCACGTATCCTGCTTCATCCCCCTGCCCACCCCCATCCTTACCATTTTCTAATTCTGTAAAGCAAGTCCTTTCTCTCACTTTTTTGGAAGAGTCCCCCAGCCCAAGCAAATCCCATCTCTTGTCTTCCTTTTTCTTTCAAAATATGACATTTCAGAAATGTCTTAGCTTTCTATTAGCAAAATACACGAGGTCTTACAACAGTGTCCACCTTGCCTTACCAGTGCCTTGTGTCTTAACTTGTGTCATCATCTGTGGCCACATTCTGTGGAAATCTACTTGGGGGCCCTATTGTCACATTTATTATTCCAAAAGCCATCTTCGTTATCTTTGCCACTTCCTGAAGAATCAAGAGTGAGCACTGTGAGGACATAGAAGCGACAGTTTTCTTTCCTTTGCAGAGTGAAATTCCTGGCTTCCTGAGAGACTTGGAGAATGCCTGTCTGAAGTACCGCAGAGCTGAAGAGAGAGATTTGTGAGCCTTGTGTCCGTGGAGTGATGTCCATAGAATGATGTCTGCAAGTGCCGCAAGCGCTGACACTCAGCCTGCCTCTCTCTTTGCCATCCTCAGAGGCCCACACACTCTCCATCACCTTGTCCTCAAGTGTGTTTGCCTGAGATCCACTTCCTTTCCCACTCTCCCTGCCTGGGACCCACTGCCTTCTTTCACTGTTGAATGTGGGTGATGTTAGGGAAACCTTTGATTGTTTATTTTTTAAAAAGGGGAGTCCTCTAGGGAGCACAGTCATTTCATTATGCCATTCTAGGGTGTTGTGGGTGGAGGATTGATACCACCACCTTGGGGCGACTGATCCCAGTGAGTCAGCTCCTTCCCACACCTGGGTCATTGCAACTCAAGAGGGTGATCTCCTGTTGCAGTTGCTCTGCCTTCAGAACTGACTCTCAGTGTGCCAAGACCGGAAGACATATCTCTGTTGGCCTTATGCTTTGCTGATTTGAGATAATAACCCACTAAACCTCTTCCCATTCCTACTTGGGGAGAATCATGAGCTGTTTTGATTTCAAACCATTTTGAAACAGCCTTGACTATGCATATAGTGTGAGACAGTTTGTATCTCATCATCCAGGCCTAGATTTTTGTCTTTCCCACAGGCCACTGGGGAAGGCTGCCTGTACCTCTCGAGTTCCATGTTTTACTGGACAATGAGGCATTAAGATAACTCTGGTGGTTAGCATTAGCCAACTTGCTCTGCACACAGCATTGAGATTATCTTTTTTGTGTGTGTGATTTCCTTCTATAACATTTGGACATGTTGAAAGAATAAGTGTTCACAGCCAGGGAAATATGAATTAATGGTGTTGTTGACCCTACACCTTTTTTCTCAGGAATTCTAAATTATCTGCCTCTCCCACCAACAGAAGACTTCCCTTTTCCTACTTTTCTTTTGAATTTCAGAAGGAAAGCTATTCTGTGGACAAAGGCACAGCCTTATAATCTTGGGGGAAAATTTTAATCATTCTGTGTGATGGTACCAAATATTGATTACTGGACATACAAATTCAGGATGTAATTCCAGAAGCATGGGATTTATTAAAATGGGATAACTCAGACTGTCTTTTCTCTCTGGCAAAGGAGGTGTGTTGACTCTCAAATAAATACACAGTGACTTGTCTTGTCTACAGTCTCTTTTCTGCCTTATTCCCTATGATTGAGACTGTTAGGTCTCTTTGGTTTGCAAGTGAAATCCAACCTAACTCATGGACTTGAACATAAAAAAGAATTTTAGGCTCACTTACATGCAAAGTCAGGTGTGGAGTGGCTTCAGGTAGTGGTTGATACAGGTGCTTGACAGAAATCAGCTCTGTTCTTCTTTGAGGTTTCTTAGATTTGGGGCCATGTTTGGTGGCAAGATCGCTGCTAATAGAAAATGGAAGACCTGCATCTTCCTGGGTTCACACTGAGTCAAAAAAAAAAAAAAAATTCTTTCAGTAGATCCTGAACCATCCCATGATTCCCTTTAAACCATGTACCAATCCCCCCAATCCTTGTCCCACTGACTAGTCATATGGATAGAATTCTACAAATAAGTGAATACTTCAGAAATGTGTCATTAAAATAGCACTATTAGTAACATAGGGCTTATCTTGTGGCTCAGATGGTAAATAATTTGCCTACAATGCAGGAGACGCAGGTTCAATCCCTGGGTTGGGTAGATCTCCTGAAGAAGGGAATGGCTATCCACGTTAGTATTCTTCCCAGGAGAATTCCATGGACAGAGGAGCTGCAATTTAATTTTAGGTAAAGTAAATCTGAATGTCTCATGTAATAGAGGTCAAGTTGACTGTTTATATATAAAGTCATTGAAATACAAGCACTAGGATTATAGTCTTTCAGCAGATCCACATGAAATGGTATCATGCAAACTAAGTGTTTGATAATCTGCTAAGAACACAGACTGCTAAGAATGCTGAGTTTCTACTTGTGAAAGTGAAAGTGTATATGAAAGCATTAGTCGACAACTCTTTGTGACCCCGTGGACTCTAGCCTGCCAGTCTCCTCTGTCCATGGAATTCTCAAGGCAAAAATACTAGAGTGGGTAGCCATTCCCTACTCCAGGGAATCTTCCCAATGCAGGAAGATTTCATGCCCTGCAGGCAGATTCTTCACCAAGTTTCTAGGTAAGGCAGCTTTAAAAATCACTGTTTGCTATAATTAGTAGAGTTAAAACCCTTTGGCATTCAAGTTTACTAAATTGGAGAAGGCAGTACCAAATAATGGGAAGCATAGAACCCCTGACCAAACAGTAAATGCCAGAGGACCAAAAACATGGAACTGGCACTTTGGAGTTTGAGCTAGATTTTTACAATGTGACTCACTGCAGGGGCTGAATGTACCATTTGGAATGCGATGTTATAATTATATTCTCATTCTTCTAACTCTTTGTTTCACCTATTTCATCTGTCCCTCTGAGTAGATAATAAGATCTTTGTGGGTAGAAAATCTTCTTTCTCTTAGATTACTGACCCCTAAGCTAGTATATCCTAGGCACTCAAATGATATCTAATGAGGGATTTTAATGCTCTGAAGATTGACCACACACACCCAGAAGGCAAAACATATCTAGATACAGAGGTTAGATTTGATTACATGAAATACCATTTTAATATTTAATAATCTAGTTCAAGGCAATTTTCCCCACATTATCATTTTAGGAGTTCTTGATTCCTCAGGATCTCTAGGGTCTTTCCTTGAAAGTGTGCCAGTCCTGTGCTTATAATGGGGTGATTTGCTGATGTGGCTATAGGTTACACTTCAATGTTACAAAAATCTTACTGTCTAGACAGTCCAGCTGAGATTAGTCAGGATTTCAGGATTTTGATGACTAAAGTAGCAACTACTCTCAGTGCTAATTTTTTCCCACAGTCTAATTATTCATACTGCATAACAGTTTAAAGTTAATAATGACCTTGGAACTGAGGAACTCCAGTAGAGGATCACTTCATGAAAATGTTACTATGTCACATTGAGCATCCTGGCCTGGCTCCTGGCTGAGATTCCTCACCAAGGATCCCCACCTTGAGGGCCTGCTCTTCAAAACGCCTTCTTCCCAGCTGGGTTTGAAAGAGAGAAAGCAGGAAGAGCCCATTCAGTCCTCACGTTTCTGGTGGCACCACCCAGTTGGCTCAGAGAATTATCCTGAAATGCTTTGAGATCTGTATTCACTTCACAGGTATTTCTCAATGGTCTGGCATCCGTCTGTCCAGGAGACAGCACAGTAGCTCCTTGGATATGTAGGGGGTTGGGGTCCACTCTCAAGGAGCTTATGATCTAGTGAGGAAGCTGTTGAAGGATGACAAATTGTGAGAAAAGGCAGATAAAGTGGCTTAGAGTCTAAACCTGGGGCACTAACCAAATCTGAGGGGTTGCAGAGAACATGTTGGAGTTGGCTGGATGAAGGTGGAAAAGAAGACTCTTCCACATGGAAGGAACCATTTCCATAAAATCCCTTAAGCAGAAGAGCCAGTCATGTTGCAGGAATGCCCAAAGGATCTGAACAATGAGAGTGGAGGAAGACATTGCTCACATTTGGCTGAAGAAGGAGGCAGTGGGGCTATAGGAGATCCTGAGAGCTATGGCAAGGATTTTGGACTTTCTAGCCAGAATGTGAGTGAAGTTTGAAGAATTTTAGGCTGAGCAGTGACCCGATAAAGCATAGTCATTCCTAACACCAGCTCACTTCCCCCCATGGTTCTCCACCACCTCCAGCATCCCTCCAGCACTGTCATGGAGATGCTCTCCAAGATGCTGTAAGCCTTGCCACTCTGTATCCCTCCCACTGTGAGACAGCACTCTCAGTAGTCCACATCCAAACCTAACTTCTAAGGTAGAGCATCAGGCTCTGAAACTTAATTGGAGAAAAAGGGAACATCCATGCCCATTGCCCTGATGCACCTGGCCCATGCTGCTGTCAACATGCCTTCCAGTGTGAGTGCACCACGCACCTCATGAGAGCAGAGGCAGTGCAGGAGCCAGAAGTGGTGGTGAAAAAAGGAAGTCATGCACCATGTAAGCTGGGCTACCTTCACCAAAGTTCAATTTGGTACACAACTCTCCAACTACAAGGAAGAATACTTATTTATTTTTTTTCTTAAGAATATAAATGCACTTTATCTGTTTAGGTTCTAAGAGTTTAGAACCACCAAAATGGGAGGATTTCAGAAAAGCTGTTTGTACTGCTAATCTATTTGTATGCGGTTTTGTGTGTTTTCTTAGATACATATAATGTATGTTCCATTTCCTCAGATAAAATAATGGAGCAACAACTAGGCAGCATGTTATGTGAGTGAGTTTGCAAGTTCTCTACCTGATGTGCCAGGTTAAGTGCTAGGCAGTGGAGTTCATAAAGTTTAATTAATTCTTCTGGTAGAGAATTAGCAGACTACAGAGAACATGCTTACAATAATGAGAAACTGTGATCACCATCATACAGAAGGAAAACATGATATTTTGGGATTATGTGGTTAATTGATTAAAAAATAAAAGATAACAGGCCCCAAATGGAGCCTTATGCAAAGCCCCCATCCCAAACAGGGACTAATTTCAGATTTGGCTCTCCCAGAAATAGAATCTCAACGTGGTCCATAAAGAATTCTTGATCAGCACAAGTTAATCTGCCTGATAGACCTCTTGCTGTTGTTCAGTCACTAAGTTGTTTCTGGCTGTTTGTGACCTCAAGAACTGCAGCATGCCAGGCTTCCTTATCCTTCACTATCTCCCAGAGTTTCATCAAACTCATGTCCATTGAGTCAGTGATGCCATCCAACCATCTCATGCTCTGTAGCCCCTCCTCTCCTCCTGCTATCGGTCTTTCCCAGCATCAGGGTCTTTTCCATCCAGTTGGCTCTTTGCAGCAGATGGCCAAAATATTAGAGCTTCAGCATCAATTCTTCCAGTAAATATTCAGGATTGATCTCCTTTAACATGGTCCACTGGAGAAGGGAATGTCAAATCACTCCAGTATTACTGCCTTGAGGATCTCATGAACAATATGAAAAGGCAAAAAGAGATGACACTGGAAGAAGAACCCCCCAGGTTGGTAGGTGTCGAGTGTGCTACTGTGGAACAGTGGAGAAATAGCTCAGAAAGAGAGCTGGGCCAAAGCAGAAGTGACACTCTGTTGTGGTTGTGTCTGTTGGTGAAAGTTAAGTGTGGTGTTGCAAAGAACAATACTGTATAGGAGCCTGGAATCTTAAGTCCAGGAATCAAGATAAATTGTACAGAGTCAAGCTGGAGAAAGCAAGAATGAACATTGACATTTTCGGAATCAGTGAACTAGAATGAACAGAAATGGGTGAATTTAATTCAGATGACCATTATATCAATTAATGTGGTCAAGAACCCCTTAGAAGAAATGGAGTAGCCCTCATAGTCAACAAAAAAGTCTGAAATGCAGTACTTGGGTGCAGTCTCAAAAGTGACAGAACGATCTTTGTTCATTTCCAAGGCAAACCATTTAACATCACAATAATTCAAGTCTATGCCCCAACCACTAATGCCAAAGTAGCTATACTTGAACAGTGCTATGAACACCTCCAAGACCTTCTAGAACTAACACCGAAAAAAAAAAAAAAAAGCTGTCCTTTTTATCGTAGGGGATTAGAATACAAAAGTAGGAAGTCAAGAGACACCTGGAGTAACAGGCAGGTTTGGCCTTGGAGTACAGAATGAAGCAAGGCAAAAGCTAAAGAGTTTTGTCAAAAGAACAACACAAGAGGTGATTTTATACATGGACAGACACCTGCCCTCCTCTAAAGGAAAGTAACCTTGTAATAACCAACCTGCTCTTTTCCTAATATAATCTCTTTATTTCTGCTCTCTTCTGCTTACAAAAATCTCTCATTTATTTATCCCTTGAAGCTCCTTACTGTCTCCTAAGAGAGATGCTGTCCAATTGAATTGATTTTTTAAAAACGATAATGGCTATCATTTATTGAGCAATTATTATGTGCTAAGAACTAAACTTATTGCATGCTTTATCTCATTGGTTCTTTTTCCCCCCCCTTGAATGTATTTTTTTTTATTTTAAATTTATGTATTTTAACTGGAGGCTAATTACTTTACAATATTGTGATGGTTTTTGCTATACACTGACATGCATCAGCCCTGGGTATATATGTGTCCCCCCATCCTGAACCCCCCTCCCACCTCCCTCCCCATTCCATCCCTCTGAGTTGTCCCAGAGCACCAGCTTTGAGTGCCCTGCTTCTTGCATCGAACTTGCACAGGTCATCTATTTTACATATGGTAATATACATGTTTCAGTGCTATTCTCTCAAATCATCCTGCCCTTGATTTTTACTTAAAGAAGCTCTTAAAATTTTTTAATATGTCTTAGTTTATCTTTGAAACATTCTGGGATAAAAAGAGGGTACCAAAGAAGACCCCCGGAAGACCCCCAGAAGCAAAAGCAACCAGACTTGGGTACCTACTGAGCCCCTGAACTCTGCTTTCTTGTCAGGAATTTCTGGAGAATTTCAGATTCTAGCTCTGAAGCTTTTCCTTGAGGTATCAGACTTTACTTGATAAAGTCTTTACTTGATACACATCTTCATGACTGTGTCCAGAAACTGGCTAAAACCAGATTGGGTCTGTCTTAAAAATTGGATGGGCTTCCCTGATAGCTCAGTTGGTACGGAATTCACCTGCAATGCAGGAGACCTGGTTTGATTCTTGGGTCAAGAAGATCCGCTGGAGAAGGGAACAGCTACCCACTCTGGTATTCTGGCCTGGAGAATTCCATGGACTGTACAGTCCATGGGGTTGCAAAGAGTCAGACACAACTGAGTGACTTTCACTTCACTGGAAATTGGACTGAGTCTGGGATTGAACTGGATCAAGATTAGAAACTTAAATAAGTATAGAGTCAGTCTGGATCTTACTTAAGTTGGACTGAGTCTGGTGTGAGACCTCAGGTGAATAAAATTTTGTTTTAAGGCTGGACCAGCAGGCTAGCCTTACCAAAGATAATCTTGAATCACAGTGGCCACAGTGGAGAAATTGTAACCTTGATAATCTTATCATTTATGATGTGATCTAGAATAAAAGAGCTTCCTGGGTAGCTCATCTGGTAAAGAATCTGCCTGCAATGCAGGAGACCCTGATTCAACTCCTGGATCAGGAAGGTCCCCTGGAGAAAGGATAGGCTACCCACTCCAGTGTTCTTGGGCTTACCTGGTGGCTTGGATGGTAAAGAGTCCTACTGCAATGTGGGATTGCAGGTTCGATCCCTGGGTTGGGAAGATCCCCTGGAAGAGAGAATGGCAACCCACTCCAATATTCTTTACTGGAGAATCCCCATGGAGAGAGGAGCCTTGTGGGCTGCAGTCCATGGGGTTGCAGAGTTGGAAACGACTGAGCAACTAAGCACAGCACAGCACTAGAATAAAATGGGGATCTCAGCCAAGAACTCATTTTAAAGGTAGGGGTAATATGGGTTTTTTTCCTCTAAAAGTTTAGATGACCAGAATGAGATTTGCTGGACCTTACTCACTCCAGAGCCTGCAGAAAGGATCCTCAGAAAACTGCCAGAAGCCAGCAAAGGTAAGAATTCTTAGCAAAGTCAGTTCTCTCATCGCTATCTCCATCAGTAGTGCATGGCTAACAGAGGAGGCAAAATTTCACTTTCTCCCTTCCTTTCTAAATTCAGACTGGTAGGCAGTAAGCATTCTTAAGAATTAGATCTTTGAATTGTAAATTGGCTTTAGAGTACCTGAGGATTGTGGATTCCTTCTTTCTCAAGCACAGCCATTGCATTCCTGTTTGTCTAACTTCTGTCCTGATAACTTGGCTTGGCAGCAACCACTTTAAAGATCTAAACATTTTAGCTGGGGGGAAATGTGGGCTGCACTCCATGTGCAGCCCGTGACCTACCACTGTTGTCAGCTTTCAAGGGAGCTATCTGAGCCTTTCTTTCTTTTTGTTATCTTTGGTATAGCTCTGGAACTTAGAGTGGATAATGTATTTTGCACCTGTTGGGACACCTCTTGCCTTATGGGCGTGTTCAGTATTTGTGACCCAGGAGTATGTACCGTTTGTCCAGCAGAACATGATAAGATATTCAAAAGAATTTTTTTTTTAATTCTATGTTAGGAAATTGGCCAAATTGGAAGTTGACATTCAGAGGTTGTTTGGAAACTTTTTCTTAAGGCCTTCTCTTCTAAACTAAAGTGAAACTATTGAGATAGAGGCAAAGAAAAATTCTGAAGCCTTTGTGGAAAAGCTTATTAAAACACTTCACAGACACACAGCTCTAAATCTAGAATATAGGGCTTTTAAAAAAAGCAATATTTTGATTATTCTTTATTCTTGAGTAGAAATTTATTACTATCCCTTCAAATTACATCCTTTAAGTAGGTGTCAATGCATAGCTTAAAAAAATTTTTTTTTGCATTTATCCTTGACTATCACATTTTAAAATTTATTTTTAGTTGGAGGATAATTGCTTTATAATAGTGTGTTGGTTTTAGCCATAAATTAATATGAATCAGCCACAGGCATACATATGCTCCCTCCCTCTTGAACACCCCTCCCACCTCCCACCCCTTGCATCTCTCTAGATTGTCACCCTTTCCACCTCTCTATCTTGTCAGAGTACCAGGTTTAAGCTCCCTGTGTCATACAGCAAATTCCCACTGGCTATCTATTTTAAATATGGTAATGTATATGTTTCAACACTATGCTTTCAATTCATCCCTCCCTCTCCTTCCCCCTTTGTGCCCACAAGTCTGTTCTCTATGTTTGCATCTCCATTCCTGACCTTCAAATAGCTTCATTAGTACCATCTTTCTGGATTCTATATATATATCCATTAATATTCTATATTTGCTTTTCTCTTTCTGATTTACAGGCTTCCCTTGTGGCATATTCAAAAGCAGAGACATTACTTTGCCAACAAAAGTCCATCTAGTCAAGGCTATGGTTTTTCCAGTGGTCACATATGAATGTAAGAGTTGGACTATGAGGAAAGCTGAGCGCCGAAGAATTGATGCTTTTGAACTGTGGCATTGGAGAAGACTCTTGAGAGTCCCTTGGACTTCAGGGAGATCTAACCAGTCCATCCTAAAGGAGATCAGTCCTGGGTGTTCATTGGAAGGACTGATGTTGAAGCTGAAACTCCAATACTTTGGCCACCTCATGCGAAGAGTTGACTCATTGGAAAAGACTCTGATGCTGGGAGGGATTGGGGGCAGGAGGAGAGGGGATGACAGAGGATGAAATGGCTGGATGTCATCACCGACTCGATGGACATGAGTTTGAGTAAGCTCCGGGAGTTGGTGATGGACAGGGAGGCCTGGTGTTCTGTGATTCATGGGGTCTCAAAGAGTCAGACATGACTGAGTGACTGAACTGAACTAAACTGAACTTGTGGCTCAGCTGGTAAAGAATCCACCTGCAATGAGGGAGACTTAGGTTGGGAAGATCTCCGGGAAAAGGGAAAGGCTACCCACTCCAGTATTCTGGATTGGAGAATTATATGGACTGTATATAGTCTGTGGGGTTGCAAAGAACTGGACACGACTGAGTGCCTTTCACTTTCATGGTCACTTTCTGACTTACTTCACTCTGTATAATAGGGTCTAGGATCATCCACCTCATTCAAATTGGCTCATATGTATTCCTTTTTTATGGCTGGGTAGTATTCCATTGTATATGTGCACCACAACTTCTTTATACATTCATTAGTTGATGGACATCTAGGTAGTTTCCATGTCCTAGCTTTTGTAAATTGTGTTGCAATGAACATTGCAGAACATGTGTCTCTGTCAATTATGATTGATTTCCACTTTAGTTGAAGATCTTTTTGTTGATGTAAAGAAGGGAATTCAGGATCACATAGTTGGATAGGTAGGGCAACCTCCATATCATTCAGATTGCCTCCAAGGATTAAATGGCAACCCACTCCAGTACTCTTGCCTGGAAAATTTCATGGACAGAGGAGCCTGGTAGGCTACAGTCCATGGGATCACAAAGAATCGGATGTGACTGAGCAACTTCACTACTTCACTACTTGTCTTATAAATCAAGCCTTTATAAGAACAGAAATGAGGATCTAGAAATAATTTTAGGCCCTCTTATCCTTTCCACCAGTTTTTTTTTTATCTTTTTTGATCTCAGAAGTCTTGCAGATATTGTAAAAGTTCTGGACTTAAGGAACAACTGGTTGAACTTCCCTTCTTTCTTTGTGCCTTTGAGATGTAAATATTCTACATAATCTTCTTAAGGAAGCAAGGGGATTGTTGTCAGAAAGAGAGGGGAAAAAAAAGACTACTTTTGAAATAAGCAGTTAAAAAAAAAATCTTAAGTTTATCACTTGAACATCCCTCCCACCTCCCTTCCCATTCCACCCCTCTAGGTTTTTACTGAGCCCTGATTTGAGTTCCCTGAGTCATACAGCAAAGTCCCATTGACTATTTATTTTACATGTGGTAATGTATGTTTACATCTTACTCTCTCCATACATCCCACCCTCTCCTTCCTCTCCCACAGCTATGTCCATAAATCTTTTCTCTCTGTGTCTCTGTTAGGGCCTCACGGGAGCCACGGCAGGCTCAGCAAGAGATAATAGGCGAAAAATACCTGAGTCATGTTTCCAGGACTTCCGGATAGCCCTAGCCAATCAGGGAGGTCCCCCTCAGTGTCCGACCTGAGCCAATCAAGACGAGGCACGAGATTCGAAATTCACACGCGTGCGCACCAGTTAACCAATCATGTAATGCCAACTAACCCGCAGGACTGCCTGTATATAAGCAGCTGTGAGTCAGAGCTTGGGGCTCTTGTCGGATTCCACTGCGCTGGATGAGACATGTGTCCTAGCTTGGGCTAGCAATAAAACCCCTTTATGCTTTTGCATTGCTGTGGATGTCTTATTCTCTCAGTTCTGGGGACTCAGACTCTGGGCATAACATTTGGGGTCTCGTCCGGGATCCCTTTAACTGGGAAGAATAACACTCTCCCAGTAGAAGGGGTTTCCTCACTAGGAGGAAGAGGTACCTGAACACTGGTGACAGGCTTGGATAAGTCCAGCGTGAGGCCGAGCTCCGGCATCGGGCTGGAGAGGCGGCTGGCGAGTAGCTACTTAGGTTGTTTAGCCCAGCATGAGGCTGAGCTTCGGTATCATACGGAGGAGGCGGCTGGCTCTGTTCACTAGATAAGCCCAGCGTGAGGCCAAGCTTAGGTATCATACCGGGGAGGTGGCTGGCTCTGTGAACCCTGTAGGTGAGACTAAATTTTCTTTTAGTGGCTGCCACATTGCGCTTGGTGTTTGTGTGTCATGTCTGAGTGGGTGTCGGCACTGTTTTTATTCTTTGTGTGCTCTTTGGATTCCTAAGTGTTTTCTCTCTGTAACCATGGGACAAACGGCTTCCACTCCTTTGTCCCTTATGACTGACAAATCTAGGATGCAAGATCTATCATTATTGGTGAAAAAGAATTCAAATTCTGGTTCTGATTTCTGGTAGGGCTGAGTTCCAGTCGTCCCTTCTCTGGAGGCCCAGGGAAAAGTCCCGTAACGCCTGGGTCTCTGTTAGGTGGCAGAAGACATCTGTAAGGCCACCCCTTTTGCCCCTCTATCCTGCCTTCTCCCTCTTCTTCTTTCAACCTGGCTTCCTTTCCTCCCTTGAAATCTTTGATGTTAGTGCTTAGATCTGAAGTTCTGTGTCTCTACAGGAGGTTTTCTGAGAGACTGTATTCTTGTATTTAAGGGAGTGTCTGATGAGGACTTCCAGGTTTATATGTGTGTGTTTTAACTCTGTGTTCTGTGTTGTGATTTGTGGCAGCCATTTTGCTTTGTCTGGCCACCATTTGGGTAGATCTGCTGCCATTTTGTTATAGGAAATTTTGCTTTGTCTGGCTGTCGTGTGGTTTAGACCTGCTGCCATTTTGTTATAGACCTGCCACCATTTTGTTAGAACTTGATTTTCTTTCCCTGTGCCTTGAGACCAGGGCTCTCAGGAACACCTGTCTAGACCATCTCTAACTTCTGAAACTGAGGGAAAAAGACTTTAAAAATTTTATTTATTTCAACTGTTTTTTATAAACTAGTAAATTTTATATTGTAACATCTAATTCATGACTAAACTTAGAAAATGAAGTGAGATCTAGCACTGTGTCTGTCTAATATGTCTTGGTATGTCTCTGTCTCTGGGTAATATTTTTGAGGCTAATTTATATATAAGCTCTATTTGTTTGGCTTATAAAGGGGGTAAGCACTTACAAATCAAGTAATTCTAAATTAAACAATAAATTCCAGGTCATGTGAACTGGGAAATATTCAGTGTTAAATACCTGATATTAATGTTTGTTTGTTGAGCTATCTAATATAGACATGTCTTAGAGTAATTAATGTGAAGTAAAATATTTTCATTGTACCTAGGTCTAAATAAGTTAACTATTATATCTGTTACAAGCTTGTCAACAAGGAAATTGCCTCAAGTGAAAAAATCTTTTAAAAAATGTAAATGAGATATGAGCTTTTAGATAAACTCTATTAAGATTAAAAATGTCTGTCTAAAACAGTTTCTCTAGATTTTGGTAACCTGAATTCCCAGGGTTGTGCTAAACTAAGTAGCAAAAGTTTATTGAATAGCTAGGTCATTTCCAAATAAAATAAGATTCTGAAACGTTCATTACTGAACACTAACTTACAGAGAAACTAAAGATTTTGGACTATTAAGAAATAATGTTTGATGCCATCCTGAGATGTTTGCTAGAATTTTTTGAGAAATTATCACTAGTATTTATGACCAAAATATAGAATGCTAATATAAAGGTCAATTCTTGGTTGCTTAAGGAAAGTAGGATGTGTGTGTTCAGTAGAGAAGGTATGAGGAATGAAGTTACATTTTATGAAGGGGAAGGAAGTAGGTCTGGCTTACAGTTGGCTGTTCCAAGATGAGAGAACAAATGAGAGTGGTAAAAAAGGCTTTATGGAAAGTGGACCCCAAGGGAAGAGTTTTATGTATAAATAAAAGTTTTCTTGAGATGTTGAACTGCCTTTGATAATGGATTTTAAGTTTCTTTACCTCTGAAGTGATCTGTTCTACGTTTACCTTTGAAATCTTTGTTACTTTGGCTAAGTAAATATATTATTTCACAATGATCTATATGATTCTATCTGACTGAGTGTCATAAACCCTTCTGCTATTTATTGACAAAACTGCCTAGTTATCTTGACTTCTAGCTGACTTTGGGATGCTTCAGAGGGCCTCTGAGACATACCAAAGAGCTATTAAATTACCTGAGTTCATTTGACATGTCAAATTGCATGGGAAAATATTGTTGGAAGAGTGTTGAGTCTTCTCAAGTTAAATTGTATGGTTGATGTTACTTATATAGATATCCTAGAAATTATGTGAAATTCATGAAAATCTGATATGTCCTGGTAAAATGTTGTTGGTTATAATTCTAGTTATCATGTTAAAGTGTTACAAGTCACAGCAATGACCAGGCTACTTTGTCATTTACAATTTAATTAGATTTTAAACATGCCTTGTATGGTTTCACTCTCATGCCTTTAGAAAAATACTGCTAGTTCTTCAAGGTGTATGGAAAAGACTTTTCTAAGATTAACTGATAAATTTTGTTTGTTTGCTATCTGATAAATTGGTAACAGACTGGAATTTAGTCTACTCTCTATGTTAAGAGAACAAAGTTTTCTTAAAATGAATCTTTCAATAACAGATTATGAATTTCTTTGCCTTTAAATGATTTATGTAGGNGCAAGAAGCAACAAGAGGGAATATTTTCCTGGACCAAGAAGCTAGTAAGACAGGTGGTCCAGAGAATTTTGGATACTGTTTTATGGCCTAGTCCAGTAACAGCACATTGAGTGGCCTGTCAACAGAATCTTTGCCAAACCTGAGAATGGACATTCTCAGCACCATGGGATAAAATGGTCATGAAGTGCCCCCCTCATAATCATGGTCAAGTTTATGAGCAAAAAGGGGCTCTGGTAACTGAAGACTGACACTCACCATCTGCATCTACAAAGATTAAATCATGGCTGCTGCAACTGTTGACTTTCAACTCCCCTGAAAGGAGTTCAGGGTGAAAACCAGGAATGAGGCACTCTGTGCTCTGGGAAAAACTGGCATAACAGGCCTTCAGATAGTTAGATCTTTTCAGGAGAAGATTTTATGAGTCCCAATTCTTGCATCTTCTCATACCTAGAGAAACACTGACATCATTAATGGTAAAATCTGCTTTTGGCTATTGAGGAAAAGTTTACAATTGAGAGTCAAAGTAGAGTAGCTATGGTTCAGATATCCTGGGAAATAACTAGGTGATGCTATGGGTGTACTTTCAGATTAGACCTTGTATTGCTAAAATTAAAACTGAGCGGGACTCTGGGGGGCTCTGGAGTATAGATTTGTTCTGTGTTCTCCATTCCTTATCTGTAGGATATAGTCTTTGTTCAGCCTCCTTGGCCTTCCCTGAATTCAAAAAGCATGGGTTCAAACAATTGCTAATCAGGGAAGGGAGGGGATACAAAAACCGAAACAATCAAAGGTTGGTACAGCCTCCAGAATCCTGGTTCCTACTCAAAGAAATATGCATAACAATGTCTTTGAGCCCCTACCCAGGTGGAAGATGGTAACTTCAGACTGAACACAAGATTCTTGGAGCACAGCTCTGTTGCCTCACCACCAACCAATCAGAAGGGGTCACAAACCCTGCAACCCTCACCCCAAATGTTGCCTTCTGTTTCCGGGGACCAGAGATGACCATCCTGTTAGGTCTCCTGTTTGGCCTTTGTCTATGTCATCTCTGAGAGAGGCCAACTAAACTGCTGTTACTACAAGGGTAGAAGCTGGTTTCAGATGTGAAAAACCCCAACTTAGATCAGATAGAGAGAGAGACTTCTGCTCTGCTAGGCAGGCCTGTGCCCATGCACAGCAGGAAGAAGTTACAGAAGAAAGAGACCTCCGCCCCAATTCCCAAAAAGTATGTTGAGTATGAAGTCTCTCAGAGGGTCTATGTGCTGCGTTAAGGGAAAAACGTTGTTTTTATGTGAATCACTCGGGAGTAGTCAGGGAGTCCCTGGCCAAGATAAGAGAAGGGCTGTGTCAGAGAAAAAGAAAGAAAAATGTCTCAAAATTGGTTTGAATCCTGGTTCACAACTCTCACATCCTCCTTGGTGGGGCCCCTGATTATCTTGTTACTACTGCTCACCTTCAGGCCATGCTTACTAAACAAATTGGTGGCCCTTATTAAAAGACCACATCAATATGATCCAGCTACTAGTACTGAGGCAGCAGTATCAGGCCCTGCCCCAGAATAAAGAGGAAGATTCCTCTATGTAGCTGAAGACAGCGGGGGAATGTTTGGGCCTCATGGGAGCCGCGACAGGCTCAGCAAGAGATAATAGGCCAAAAATACCTGAGTAATGTTTCCGGGACTTCTGGATAGCTCAACAAATCAGGGAGATCCTCCTCTTTCCAGGACTTCCAGATAGCCCTAGCCAATCAAGGAGGTCCCCTTCAGTGTCCGACCTGAGCCAATCAAGACGAGGTGCGAGATTCGAAATTCGCGTGCACGCTCACCAGTTAACCAATCAGGTAATGCCAACTAACCCACAGGACTGCCTGTATATAAGCAGCTGTGAGTCAGAGCTTGGGGCTCTTGTTGGATTCCACTGCGCTGGATGAGACATGAGTCCCAGCTTGGGCTAGCAATAAAACCCCTTTATGCTTTTGCATTGCTGTGGACATCTTATTCTCTCAGTTCTGGGGACTCGGACTCTGGGCATAACAGTCTCTATTGCTGCTCTGTAAATAGACTCATCAGTACCATCATTCTAGATGCCATGTATAAGTCTTCAGTTCAGTTCAGTTCAGTCTCTCAGTCGTGTCCAACTCTTTGAGACCCCATGAATCGCAGCATGTCAGGCCTCCCTGTCCATCACCAACTCCCAGAGTTTACTCAAACTCATGTCCATTGAGTCGGTGATGCCATCCAGCCATCTCATCCTCTGTCGTCCCCTTCTCCTCCTGTCCCCAATCCCTCCCAGCATCAGAGTTTTTTCCAATGAGTCAACTCTTTGCATGAGGTGGCCAAAGTATTGGAGTTTCAGCTTTAGCATCAGTCCTTCCAAAGAACACCCAGGACTGATCTCCTTTAGAATGGACTGGTTGGATCTCCTTGCAGTCTAAGGGACTCCCAAGAGTCTTCTCCAACACCACAGTTGAAAAGCATCAATTCTTCGGCACTCAACTTTCTTCACAGTCCAACTCTCACATCCATACACGACCACAGGAAAAACCATAGCCTTGACTAGATGGACATTTGTTGGCAAAATAATATCTCTGCTCTTTAATATGCTATCTAGGTTGGTCATAACTTTTCTTCCAAGGAGTAAGCGTCTTAATTTCATGGCTGCAATCACCGTCTGCAGTGATTTAGTATACATTATTTTTTTTCTCTTTCTGACTTACCTCACTCTGTGTAATAGTCTCTAGGTTCATCCATCTCATTAGGACTGACTCAAATGTGTTCCTTTTTATAAGTGAATAATATTCTATTGTATGTATGTACCATAGTTTCTTTATCCATTCATCTGTCAATGGATATCTAGGTTGCTTCCACGTGAGAGTATAATAGGCAGGAAGGCTAGGGGCCCCCAAGTGGGAGGAAATAGACTGCAAGTGTCAGATGTTTTTTTCCTCTTTCTCTGTACAAAATTTAAAGGAGGTTTCTTTTAAAATTCTGTGTTGTCATGACAACAACTGGTTCCACCTGAACTTAACTTTTCTCAAACCTTGAGAATGCATTTTTCTTATGGACATGATTTTCTTAAGTTATGTTAATGAACTATGTATTTACCTTAGGCTCTGGTCCTAGCTATTGTAAATAGAGCTGCAGTAAACATTGGAGGGATGTTCAAGTGGGAGGGGACATGCATAAAGCTATGGCTGATTCATGTTGATGTTTGGGAGAAACAAACACAATATTGTAAAGCAATTATTCTTCAATTAAAAATAAATAAATTAAAAAATTATTGCCTGTGGTTGCTTCATGTGAAATGTCAAACTCTTTCTCAATGTTTGAACTTAACTGTTATTGAGAAATTTAAAAAAAGTCCTTAATAAAATTACATTTGCTTATAAAGAAAAGAAAAATTGCTTACCATATGACAACATTTTTGTAAGTAAATTAAATATAAATAAGAGCTTCTGAGTAAACTCCTTAGGAATAATTACATTTTAGAAATACCTAGTTAGAAATAATCTCTCAAACCAACAAGGACTTCCTATATGGTAGAGGGAACTATACTCCATATCTTTCCATATAAGCTACTATGGAAGAATATGAATCAATTAGATATATATCTGAACGAGCACAACATTGTAAATCAACTACACTTATATAGAAAAATTAATAAACAGTATCTCCAGATTTTAGGCACTTGAAATTAAGAATTGTGATCAATTAAGTTAAATGATGAAAGTTCATTAAATGGGTCATTTCCAAATAAGACAAATACCAAAACAGTAATTACTGAACACTAGCTTCCTTTTGCAAAGAAATTAAAGGTATTTAGGGTGATTTAAAAATATATTTGGTGCCACACTGAGATATTTTCTATGAAAAAGCACATATTTAAAAAAAATTACTGGTTTTATGTTTGCCAATCTACAGAATACTAATGTAAAAAGTTCATAATTGCTTACTTCTTAGTTTTCACTTATAATTAAGGTTTACAGAATTAAGGACTTGAATTTAAATATGAAATTAAAGTTGCTAGAAGTAATAACAGAAACATTTCAGTATAAAATAGCAAAGTAGGATGTGTGTTTTTGGTAAAAAAACAGATAGGAGTGGAACTGCATTATGTTAAAAAAAAGAAAGAAAGTAGTTTTGTCTTAGAGCTGGTTGTCCAGATTGGAAAAAATTAAAAAAGACAAACTAATATGGATACAGAAATTTATGGAAGATTTCAGAGAAACAACCCTGAGATCAGAGTTTCATGCATGGAAATGATTGGCTTAGAATAAATTTGAGTAAATTTTAAAAGTAAGTTTGTATAAAAGCAGAATTTGTTTTTTTCTCTGCTGAGGACGGTTTTCTTAAAATACTGATCTCCTACCTTTAACCAGGAATCTGTTATAACTTCCTTATTTTGACTTTGAAATCTTCGGTTGTCATTTTGGTGAAGTGAATAAACACTGATTCACAGTGAACTATGATCCTGTTTGACCAAGTAGTTTGAAACGTTTTGATATTTTTGATGAAAAATTTCCCAAATCAAATTCTAATGTAGTTCTTTGACCTCTAGCCAAATTTTGGTTACTTCAAAGGACCATTGAAACATCCCAAAGAGAGATATAAACTAACTAGGTTTATTTGGTATGTTAAATTACATGGGAAGTATTGTCAAATAAGTAAAAAATTTTCTTAGGCTACATTGTGTGAATAATGTTATTAATCTAGAAATTATATGGAATTTCTAAGAATCTGGTACGTCCTGGTAAAATGTTATCAGTCATAATTTAAGTCATTATCTTAAAATGTTGTATGTCACAGCTGTAACCAAATTTCTTTGTCAATTGTGTAGTTAGCAAGTCTTTAACCATGCCTTCTTAAAACAGGTAACAAAAAGGGTTATTTATATGGCACTGTGTGAAATAGTGAATATGGTTATAAATTTATGGTTTCTATATAATGTTTTACTAACTTTCAATCTTTCTTTTCCAGATAAAAGACTTATCTGGAAAAGACTTTCCCCCTCAAACTAATGAGTTATAGCAACTTGGTGAATTATAACTTTTAAGCAGAATTGAAACGTTTATCTTTTCTCTTTCCTTGATCCCTTGAGAGACTGGAAACTCAGGTTTCCAGAAACTTTGAAAATCAACTAAGTTAGGAAAGCAATCTCCTAACACGTTCAGGAATCTCAAAGTATTTGGGGCCCTTGAAAAAGGAGAGATTGACTCAAATCTGTAGTTAACACAGGTGAAATCTGTGACAAGACTTTGGCATGACTTTCCTGGCTTTAGGAGGCCTTTTAAAAATTCAATCTGAATTTCCATATAAAAGGTTTTAGCAAAACCTATTTCAAAAGGCCTGTATGATCACATGTGTATAAATCATCAGGCCAAGTTTATTGAAACCAGAGTTATTTTGCAAACAAATTAGTCTTGTTTTGGTAGAAATGAGGGGTAATCTTAGGGAGAAAAAGACTATGTTTATGTGGAGAGTAAATTCAATTTGTGTTAATAGAAGTCTTTATTTACCAAGAGTCACTTCCCAGATAGCTCTGCTGTTACATTTTTGTAACTTTTAGTTGAATTATTAAAAGGACACTCTAGTTTGTTTTTGAAGTGCCGTTCATTAGTATGTCTTTGGATGAAGATCAGATGCCCCATGACCTGCAACCAGGGGATTATTCATACTGGAAAAGGCATGATTTAAAGGACTATCTCCAACCTAGATGGAAGGACTCTTACCAGGTACTCTTCACTAGCTCATGCATATTTCATCTGAAGGAAATTGATGCTTTGATTACTGCTTTCACTTAGAGAGGGACCTTACAATGTACTGGACTATACTCAGGCTGCTAATCTCAAAATCACCTTAAAACAATGTTTACACAGATTGCAAACTACCAGACAGGGTAGTAGGAAGAAGTAGACAGGTGTGTTCTAAGTTGCCAAAGCAGGCCTGCAGACTGATTACTTTGATAATTGCTCGTACTTGCTTATGAAATGATGGCATTTCATGATCTTATGTACAGATAAAGTTAGTTGAATTGTTGAGTTTATGGCCAATTGCTTATTTCCAGTACTTCTAGATTAACTTGAGTGGATTTCTCCACTCAAGGCTCTAAATGGATGACTCTTAGGAAATTATTCTAGAAGGAAAAAACTATCGTTCTTTTGACATTGATATTACTGGATGAGATTCTCTCATTTGGCCAATCAATCATAGCTGCTCTGATTATTGTCATAAACATAAAAGATTTCCCCCTTCTGCTGGAAACAGTTGAACAATGGTAAGTGTGACTGGCTTAATACTATGAAGAAATGTGACTGGGTGCTTTATGAACAATGCCAAGATATCATTTCCTTCAAAGATAAGGATTGGTACTGAATATATTAAGTCAGATGAGCTGTGGATATACTGGGTAGCACCTAATGGAAGTTCTTGAGTTCTTACTTATAACCTTACAAATACTACTAACTCGATTACTTATATTCTGCCTATTTCGTACTCTGATAAAATAATGATTAGATGACTTGAAGCAGTTGAAAAGACATATAGTTCTATATAAGATCAATAATAGTAATAGTGTAACTTTAAATATGGGAAGAAGCAACCAGAGGGAGTCGTTTTCTGGACCACGATGCACCAGTAAAACAGGGGGTCCTGAGACTTGGCAGTGGTCGATAGGGCCTAGTCCAGCAATAGCACACTGAGAGGCCTGAGGATGAAATCTTGGCCTGACCTAGGAACAAGCAATCCTAGCACTCTGACACAAAATAATCATGAAATGCCTCCTAGGCTATGGTCCAATTTGTGACCATGAGAAGGCACTGCCAACTAAAACTTGGCATTTGCTACCTGTCACTACAAGTATGATATCAGTAGCCACTGCAGTTGGTCACCTTCAGCACACCCTGAAAGGAGTTCAGGGTGGAGGTCAGGAATAAGGCAGTCTTTTTTACTGAGAAATTCTGGCAGAACAGGCCTTCAGATATCCAGATATTTTTCAGAGGAAGATTTCATCAGACCAATTTCTTTCATCTTCTCCTATCTAGACAATCACTGAAGTCTTTAACAGACACATCTGATCCTCATGACGAATAGCAACATTTTTGTGACCGACAGGAACCTTCTGCCAACATGTGTGCTTGGTCACATGTATCCTCCTTCACTAAAATCACAGACATACTGACCTCCCCTTCCACAAGCTCTTCAGACCAGTTCCTCAGAGTGATTTGAATAACGTTCTCCAGGGCTATAGTCCTCATTTTGCCCCAAAGAAAACTTAACTCACAACTCTCATGCTCTGTATTTTTTTGTCAACACCTTCAGACTAAAATGTTAAATAAAATGTTCTCATTTTTGATAAGCAACTCTACCACCATCTCTGATAGCCTACATAATTTAAGGCAGTCGTTGCTCTAAGGTCTCTTGAAGGTTGGGCCAAAAACAACTCCAAAGTTTTCTGCATCCTAAGATTCCCCTTTAAGTGGAGGATCATTTTGAAAAATACTCATGAAGGAGTATGACAATGTAAGTCATGGTGTGTAGCATTGTGCTCTATCACTAAAAGAAAAGCAAGATTCACCATAAAGCTTTGTGTCCACTTGTCAAATAAAGCTAGTTTTAGTTTAATTAAAATAAGCATATTTTTAGATTTTTCAGCATTAAATACTTTTATTCTACCTGTGTCTGCTGAAAGTCATATAAGTTCATATTATCTCTATCACAGAATCTGTAGCAAGAAAGATAGCAAGCTGGACTTCCCTGGTGGTCCAGTGTTTAAGAATCCACCTGACAACGCAGGGGCCATGGGTTTTATCCTTGTTCCAGGAAGATTCACCATGTCTCTGTGGACTGGGCATGTGCACCACAACTGCTGAAGCCTGTGTGCTGTAGAGTTCATGCTCTGGAAGAAAACCATGCATGCTTAGTGTCTCAGTCAGGTCCGACTCACTGAGACACTTTGGGCTGTAGCCCACCAGGCTTCTCTATCCATGGCATTTTACTGGCAAGAATCCTGGAGTGGGTTGCCATTTCTTCCTCCAGGGGATCTTCCAGACCCAGGGACTGAACTCGTATCTTCTGTGTCTCCTGTGTGGCAGGCGGGTTCTTTATCCACCGAGCCATCAGGGAAACCCATAGCAAGATAAGCCACAACAATAAGAAGCCCATATGAACTGCAAAGGAAGTGTAAACCCACTCACCACAACTAGAGAAGGTCTGTGCAGCAAGGATTTCCACAATCTTTTTGGGACTTCCCAGTTATATAATTGTGTGATTCAAATCCCTGTGATAAAGTTGAATTTGGATGAAGATTAGTCAAAACACAGAGAGAATTTCCTTTAAAATTTGGGGAAGTAAAAGAACTAAATTCAGTCAAAGCACAGAAGTAAGTAGTAATAGTGAAGGTTTACTTACCACTTTCAAAATGCCAAGCACACTCTGAACATTTCACTCATTAGAATGTTTCATCCTAACACATCTGTAAGTATAGAGACTGTAATAGAGCAGGGAACTTTATCTTGTTCCCAGCTATACACTCAATATATAGAACACACACAATTTTCAACTCTCTGATGAATGAATGAATGAATCAAAAGTGGAACAATACCCTAAAGCCCTAGGATCTCAATCTGACCTTATGGCAGAAAGATGGATATGAAAATTAAAACTTTATCTCATGTTCCACTTATTTCTTAACAAAAGAGTGAGCTCTTAGAACAATGAACTCTTAGAATTTTTAACAAATAGATTTTTTTTTTTGCATTTTAGTTATGTTTTGCTTAGTTTTATTGATTAAAAATTAAAAAATGATTCTGCATTCTGTTTGAATACCTTTGGAGGATGTATAATGACTGTCTAGAAGTTGACACATTCGAAGTTATCATTGGTGTGAATGGGGGAGGAGAGAGGCAAAACACTTCAAGAAAACAAGACTTTTTCATTTGCAGGCCAGGATGCTGGAAGTTGAGAAAATCTGATTCCTTCAGAGACAGGTGCAGAGGTTGGTGGGGGTGGGGAGCAGTTATCAAACCCATTTTATCCTACCTATTTTACTTAATTCCTCTCTAGTGGTTCATAAACTGAGAAGAAGCCAGTGAAAAACAAGCAGGCCAAAAATGGTACCTAGAGCTCAGTGACTTTTCTTCTATGTCAAAAGCTTAGGAGGGACCAGATCTGTTTCTAAGTGGTCGTGGTTTCTGCTTACCAATGAACATGGAGTTTCATTTTCCCAGGGACAGTGAATAAACTCTTTCTTAGGAGCCTAACTTCAGGCCGGTGTTGAATAATTGCTGGATTGCTGAAAGCATCCAAATAGGAGCTCCTGTTTGCTTCCAGCTATTTCAGGCTCTTGTAAACAGCATTTGCTTTTCATCACAAGCTAGGAAATGTGTCTGTGTAGCCAAGCTGCTGGGTCCCTGGAAAGGGTGTGCAAGGAGGCTGTTTTCTCATGTCTCATTTGGTTTATAACATGCTGGTAGGGTTGAATAATCACTAAAGCTCCATGTCTTCCCATCCAATTATATTCCACTAATTTATGAAACATCCAGCAATCTGCTGGAGGACTAGGAGGTCAACCAGATGTTTCCTGATGCAAAGTCAGAGCACTCACATCTCATTAGAGGGGAGGACTGATGGGCACACACCCCTCCTGACATCACTGGGTGAGGCCTGCAGGAGATTTTCTAAGTAGAGAAGCTTGGCCAGGGAAGAGTTCAGCTGGCAGATCTGAGCTGGGATTAACTCATCCAGATAACTAGGAAGAAGGACTCAGCAATTTAAGCCTATTTATTCTCCAGGAGGAGTTAGACCCTGCACTCCCTGAATATCCCAGGGCTCAGGAGAATCTCCACCACAGCTCCCTGGGTACAGTCAGGATCACATTCACCATATTCCACCCCACACCATTCTTGTCTGAGCTGGACCTAGCGACTTGCTTGTAAAGAGCAGACCATGCTAGAATGGGTGTAAAGAAGAGCAACAGTGATGGGGTGTCATCCAGAGATTAGACTACAAAAAACTGTGATGTCTGTCTTGCTCATTTTCTTTCTCTGGAGCTTCTTGCTTCCTTTGATGAAGCAAGTTGCCATTTGTGAGCTGCTCTCTGGAGAGGCTGATGTGACAAAGAACTGAGGGTGGTCTTTTGACCGGCAGCCAGTGAGGAGCTAAGACCTTCTGCCCAACAGGTTGGGGGGAACTGAGTCCTGCCAGTAGTCTTCTGAGTGAGACTGAAGAGAATCCGTATCTGCGCTGTCTGGCTTTGCAAGGACTGCAGTCCCAGAGGACCCCTGACTGCAGCCTTGAGAGACACTGAGCCAGACACCAGGACCAGCTCAACCACACCCAGGCTCCAGACACACTGCAACTCTGAGATAAGAAATGTTGTTTATCGTCAATACATTCTGGCTATTCAGTGATAGGCAACTCACTACAGTCAGGTCTCTGCTCAAGTGTCTCCCTGTTTATAGCAGTCTCTTGCCTCCTGAACCAAGAAGGGCAGCAAAACGGATCCCCCATTATCCTCTATATACTTGCTCATCTTCATTTTTCCTTATGGAAAATTATCGCTGCTTACTTTTATATTACATATTTATTGATTAGCTGGCTTCCCTACTAGAATGAAAATCCAATGAACACCATGTCTGTCATTTTCTTGGTAAATAAGATGAATATATATTTGCCCCAATGCTGCTTAGATATATTCATCAAATACTGATTACAGGGCTAATATATCCAGTGATTATAGATTCCCCAGTATCTAGGTTAGTAAATTTCTAAATAGATGTAGATAGACTAGTAGATATCTCTATTGGTCTTAGTTTTGCTCTCAGAAATAATAAAGAACATATCAGTTCTGTTCCACAAACCCAGTTCTAATTGTTCTGTTAACTCTCTTTTTTTGGGTATAAGATCTGTTTATTAAATTTATTTTGTATGCTGTAGACTTTTTTTGGAGTTTAAGCATGGGAATTTTACTTTAGTATATTTTAAATTTTAATGTGTTAGTTTCAGGTGTGCAACAAAGTGAATCAGTTATACATACTCACACTCTTTTTTAGATTCTTTTCCCATAGAGGCCACTACAAGAATACTGAGTAGCATTCTCTGTGCTATACAGTAGGTCCTTATTAGTTACATAATTTATATATAGGAGTGTGTATGTGTCAGTTATGTCTGTATAAAATATAAAATATGACTATATTTACATTTTACATATGCATATGTATATGTACAGGTAGTCAACTTAGCTCCCATTTTGAAACTATTATCTCTACTTCGCTTCCCATTGGCCCTTCAAGTATTTGAAGATCTTTAGCACATCATCCCATATTCTCATTTCCTATGTCTAAAATTATCATTTCTCTAATGACTCTAATCTCCAATAGTTTTGTTATGTTTTATTACCAGAACTCCCTCCTCTATTCCCGTAGATATGTTAGAGTTCATTCTATAGCACTATACGGTTGCCAGCGCGAGAGGAATAGAGTACAGTGGGACTATTCTTCCTCGTACTCTATTTTTCTGTTAGTGCTAAGTCTGATTTATCTTTTTAACCATACATTTATATAACTAGCTTATAATAATCAACTTAGTAAAGGAGTGTGCTACTCCTTGTCCATATTTTAAATATTAAATTCTGCCAAGCAATAGCACATTCCTCTACTTCAGAATTAAAGACTTCACACTAATCTCTACTGAATTTTACCATGTTAGTTTTAACGTCTCACACCCTTTTGAAGAATGTCAGTCTATGCAGAAAGACTTCAGTTCAGTTCAGTTCAGTTGCTCATTCGTGTCTGACTCTTTGTGACCCCATGGACTGCAGCATGCCAGGCCTTCCTGTCCATCAGCAACTCCCAGAGTTTACTCAGACTCATGTCCACTGAGTCAGTGTTGCCATCCAACCATCTCCTCCTTTTTCATCCCATTCTCCCGCCTTCAATCTTCCCCAGCATCAGGGTCTTTTCAAATGAATCAACTCTTCGCATCAGGTGTTTATTCCTGTTTTAACTTAACTGTCAATCCTCTGATATATTGATCCCTGGTGAACTGCTATTTCTTCAATCTATATGACATTTTTTCCCTCTCATTAACTTATCAGAAGGCATACTATATTAGCTTTTGTAGATGTAAAGCCCATTTTTTACTCACTGGGATTATGTCACCCATTTATTCAATAAAGTTGTATCAAGGGTCAACTCTGTGCCAAGAGCCAAGCTGGACATTGAATACACAGAGATCAACAAACAAACGTAATTCTTGACCTCATGAAACTTAAGCTTATTATTCACATTTTTAGAACTGTTTGTTAGACAATACTATAATATGTAAGTTTTTATATTCGGAATTTTATTTTTTTTAAAGTACCAATCTTGAAAAAGCAAAAACAGTGCAATGTTAACTGTAGAATTTATGTGGTGGATAGTTGGGTTCTTCACTGTATATTTCTTTCTTTTTGTTTAGTCCCTCAGTCATGTCTGACTCTGTAACTCCTTGAACTGTAGCCTGCCAGGCTCCTCTGTCCACGGGATTTCCCAGACAAGAATCTTGGAGTAGCTTCTCATCTCATTATCCAGAGGCTCTTCCTGACCCCGTGGGCCAAATCTATGTCTCTTGCACTGGCAGAAGGATTCTTTATTGCTGAGCCACCAAGGAAGCCCCATATTTCTTTCTACTTTTATATACATTTGAAATTTTTCATAATAAATTTTTGGGGTAAATTTTACTTGTCTTTCACAAGCCATGGAATTGTACATATCCCTTTTTTAAACTCCTTAAATAGCTTTACTTGCTTTTTATGAACTTCAGGATGCTACAGCCTCTGTCTCCTGGAATTCCTGGTAAAATTATTACATAACATAAAGAACACTCAAAGTAAAGATGGACTATGACTCAAAGTAAGAGCTTAGCATGAACTGGCTTTGTGCCCCTTAACAAATCACTTAATGCCTCTGAGCCTCGATGGTCTGCATCCCTAAAATGGGATAATATTAACACTGTAAGCTGTTTGAAAAATAAATAAAATTACATACATAATCACTTAGCATATTTAAAATGCATCTACCACACTTCTGCTACTTTCTGAACTTATACACCAGGCACATAACCATCATTTCCTTCTTTACAAATCTGAATTAAGCAGTTACTATCCATTCAAGCTTTCTTCTTCCTTTACCCTTTGAAAAATAAAATTCTTAGAAACTCGTATCTTTAATGTGTTGTTAGATGATTTGGTTCACACATTTGGTGTCAGAAGAGGTAAATTTTTCTATCACCTTCAGTTCCGTTCAGTCGCTCAGTCATGGCTGACTCTTTGCGACCCCAAGGACTGCAGCATGCCAGGCCTCCCTGTCCATCACCAACTCCCAGAATTTACTCAAACTCATGTACGTTGAGTCGGTGATGCCATCCAACCATCTCATCCTCTGTCAACCCCTTCTCCTGCCTTCAGTCTTATGCTTACCTCCTGCACTTTTAACTGCTGCATTTCATTCTTTAAGCATGTTCTGTAATTTGTTTAATCACTCTCGTGTTGTGGGCTTTCAGGTGGTTTTCTCTACTTTAAATATTTCTGCAATAATTCTCTTGTGTGTATACACACAGACAAGAGGAGAAGTACACGTGAGACAGTGAAGGACAGGGAAGCATGGCATGCTATAAGTCATGGGGTTGCAAAGAGTTGGACATGACCTAGTGATTGAATAACAACAATGTGTGTATGTGTGTGAATGTGTATATACATATATATATATATATATATATGAGTCCTCATTAAAGATTTTTCTATCAATTCCTAAAAGTAGGATTTCTTCTGTCACAGGTTGTATGCCTTTTAAACTGTGAACAAAACTGACAAAAATACAGAGAATGTGAAAAGTTTTAATGGAAGGGCAAAAAACATTCCCAGTTGAGGAAAGCCACATAAATAAGGGTCCAAGAAGCATAATTTGTCTTCTTTTATTTCTTCTGAGAAGCCAGCATCTTGACCCTTTGTGTGAGCTCGAATGACAAATTCCAGCTCCTGCCAGGTGACCTCAAGCTGTTTGCCAGTCTCTTTATCTTCCTCCTGTCCGTTCTGTGATTAAGTCCCCAGAGGATAAACAACCCTCTAAGAATCTCACCCCTAGAGCCTTGAAAACCAGTGTTTGCTGCCCTTTGGTTTTTAATCTCAATAACTCCTCGCCATACGCAGACTCCTCATTGTGCTATTCACACTTTCCAGATGAAACCCAAGGTGTGATTCAACTGTAGTCAAAGAAAAGGAATTCTGCACAATTTTACACACAGACATACACTAACAATACACTTCCCATCAGCAACTGAAACTTGAATTGAGTGATCATGACATGAGATCTTCTTTAAAGAGCTGTCCTTTGCCTTCAGTTTTATTAAAGACACAGATGTGTAGTCACACTTAATGGTGTTTACTTGGAAGCATGTGATGTTTACCCTTGCAAATGTATTATGCATCCCTCAAGATAGAGTGAACAAAGTGAAGTTCCTCAGTTGTGTCCGACTCTGCCACCCTGTGGACTGTAGCCCATCAGGCTCCTCAATCCATGGGGTTCTCCAGGCAAGAATACTGGAGTGGGTTGCCATTTCCTTCTCCAGGGGATCTTCTCGACCCAGGGATCAAACCCAGGTCTCCCGCATTGCAGGCAAACGCTTTAACCTCTGAGCCATCAGGGTGAACAAAAGGGCATTGTAACTTCATGCAGTCTGACTGCTTGCTTTTTCGCTCAAATGAGAAAAATCTTTGAGTATCAGTCATCTTATTCACAGATGTTGGGCTCTATTCACAAATGATTTATGTCTTTGCATAAAAGGGAGTGGGGACTTTGTATGCGTTGCTAAGAGAACCATCAGCTGCCTCTCCTGAGGAATTTGTATAAGATCAATATTTATCAATGTGAGCCAAAAATTGTGCCATACTGCTCGAGAGCCAAATACTTCATTTTCTGTCCCTCCACCCCTGGAAGGAGCACAGCAGACTGAAATGTTGGCACAAAGGCCACTTAACGTGGTTCTCACTCAGTTTCTGCTGCTTTAGATACAGTGTGAGGTTTTGGCTGAATTGCAGATTTCTGTCATGGATGCTGCTCATGTCTAACACATAGTATTTATATATATAGATATTTATCATATATATAATGTATTTGTAAAATAAGTGAGCAAAGAGAAATAAACATTGTTGTCACAAACTCTTCACAAAGAAAAAAGAGGATAGCCTTGAATGTATTATTTTAAGATATATTAACTGGATACCCACCAGACACTTTTGCCTTGAATAAGGACACAGTTGTTACTTGGAATGATCTTCTAGCCATGTTTGTAAATAATTAAGAACATAATAATGAAAAGCCCCGTATTCTATATTAAAGGTTAAAAAGAATTTTTTGGAGATTCAGAGCAAGAATCAACATTTTGTTTAGAGAAATTTAGGAAAGATTAAGAATCTATAGGAGTTCAACAAGCTTGTGATGAATGAGGAAGGGAATTTTAGAAAAAGTAAGGACATAAACAAAAGAAACATAAAAGACTTTCAGATTGTAGAAATAGAATGTGTTGCCATGAACAATTAGACGACTTGTGTCAGTAAGAACAAATTAGTCTGAACTTTTCCATTAGAATTGGATTGTATAAGGCCTTATACACTCAACTAGTGAGCTGTCACCTTCTTTTCAAGCAAGAGATCATCATAGACTTTTAAACATGGATGTGGCATGATCAGATTTCCTGTAGTGATGCATCTTTGGGGCAAGGGGTCAAGCACATTCTTGTTAGTACGGTGTAGACGAAGCATGGACTCTTAAGCAGGGCATGTACAAAGAGCAAGAGAACAGCCATCTTGAGTGACCTGGGCATATACACTACCACTACATACCCTGCAGGACTTTCATAATCAATGTCCACCCCCTCTTTCTTGATATCTCTGCAGTCAGCTGTATTGAGGTGCACTATAAGAAAATACTAAAAATGCAATAGAGACTCCTGGAGATAAGACTATCAAGAATAAGCCAGGTATTCACTTATGTCAATTTTTCATGAAAGTCTGGAGAACAACAACAGCATCTTGCTGTAGACTCGGCAATCAGAGTCATGTCACAGTGAGGCCACCACTGTCACCTAAACTGCAAAGAGGTTTCCCTCCACTCGGAGGGTAATTCAAGATGCTTAACAGGTACAACACAGGGGGAGACCCTGGGCTTTAAGCAAACACAAGCAGTAACAGCATTCTGAGGAGACACCACCCCTGCCTCTGGTTTCTCTCTTGGCCTGTTGAACCATACTGCTGTCTACTCTCAGTCCCCACAGCCAGGGCCAAGATGCTGGGACAGTCTATACTATCTACACACCATCTGGTAGAGGAGGACAGAGAGGAGAGGACAAATGGGGTTCCACTTGTTTATCAAGTCTAGTACTGTCTCCATGGGATGCTGCTTTGAGAAGGGCTTCAGAACTTCATCTGGACTCAGCAGGAAAGTCTCCAGTAACAAGGAAACAAACATCATTAGTGTAAGTAGGGAAAGTAACAGAAGGCATAAGCTGAGCATTTGCCATTCTTGAGCTATCATGATTTTGGCAAAGTCTATGTGAGAAATCATAAAACACAAGTAACAGCAATCTTAGTTTGTAAGTGAGAGGTGAAGGGAGCATATTTAAAGATTTTATATTATACACACTAAATACATAAAATTACTATTAAAGATTTTATGTAGTCTATATATACTAATGCATTTAGAGGACTTCATGAATCATATGAGTTTTAAGATATGAACCTGGGGAAAGCAATGGTCATTAATTAATGCATTTTTAACTGGAAATTTTTTTTAGAAACTAACGCCTGTGGCATTAATAAGTCTTTTGTCAATAATGTGTTAAGAAAGAGTGTACAAGAGACTGGTAAGGAGGTGAAATGGAAGATGATATCAGTATTGGGCATAATAAGTTCTAGAAGCAAAGAGGATATCCAGAGAGGGTTGCCATTTCCTTCTCCAGAGGATCTTCCTGACCCAGAGATCAAACTCAAGTTTCCTGTGTCTCCTGCATTGCAGTCGGATTCTTTACCAGCTGAATCATCAGCAGTAAATAAAACAGACAAAATTCCTTGCCCTCCTGGAGTTCACTTTGCAATGGATAAAGAAAACAGAAAAACATCGTCATTTGGGAGATATAATATTAAATTATTTGTTTCTAAAAGTCAGTTGCTGAGTTAGTCTCCTATATGCAGCTTAATTCCCTGTCAGACTTTTAAGCCTAGTACTACAAATATTTAGTCTATTTTGCTGAAAAATTTTAACATCGACCTCCACTGTTATCTTGGATAGAATACATTGCCTTTACCATTAAAATAATATCTTGTCCTCAAAGTTGAATCTTCTGAGAAGAAAGAGCAAAGAGATGCATCTTTTAAAATGTTTTCCCCTAAATAACTGAAAAATAGAGCTTGGGAAATGCTTACATTAATATGGAGGTAAAATTTCCTCCATGATCATTTCTTTCCTTCTCTTTATCTTCTCATCATCAGATTTTTTTTTATGCACGAGAAAGCAAAATTTGAAAATTAAGATATAAAATAGAATCTCATGAAAGAAATAACCAAGAGCCTTGTACTTTTGCTTCAGGGCAAAAAGCTATTTCCCGGTCTTCTCTTCCTTCTATTTCTGCATGTCAATGTCATATACAAATTCCTTATGGTAGGAAGAGTCATTTTTAGTGGGTTCTAGTCCAGGCAGTTATAGACAGAGCACCTTACGGTACTCACTGTGGACAGCTTAACAGGTATTATAGCTTTTTCAGTGCTACCTTAGCCCCACCCTTGCTTTCACTGCTTCTGAGTTCCCAGCTGGTCACAGCTGCTTCTGCTGATGCTCCCCAGGTACAGGCTCAGCTCCTTACCTTTTCCTGATGAAGATGAATAATACATCATCACTCCCATTCCAGGTTGGTATTATATTATCCCTTGACCCCAAATTCATGAACCTAGATGACTGAGGGACTCCTACACTGCTTGCCGCTAATTAGTTCTGAGGTGTACTGGCAAGATTGGTTACTAGGAGGACTTGTGTACATTTGTGTTGCAGTTCACTTCTTCTACCTTTTTCCCCTACATGCACCCAGTCTGCAATCTAGAACTGCAGTTCTGATGCCCTCTCCTTTTCCAAACGAGATTACACCTCTAGTTTACTAGTGAAGATTCTCGCTGTAGTTATCTAATTACTACTCTGGATATTCTTGCTGTGAACAAGACCTTGGAGATTGTGTGCACCTGGCTTGTTAGATTGGTCAGTTTCCACCAGTTTAATTCTTGTTCCACTCTCCGGATGCAACTCACTGTGAAAGCCATTTTGAAATTAAAGATGGAGACAGGTACAGCCCCAGCAATACAGGGCATGACGTGACTTCTAACGCCTCTGGAGTTGTCCCTTGTCTCATGTCAGTGTTCATTTCAAGCTAACAACTGCTCCATCTCCAGCTGATAATACTGTAGATATCAGTAAAAAGTGTCCAAGTTCCAGATCTCAAGTGGGGATAATCTATAATAGGAGTTACCTCATGGTAGTGACAGATGCTTTTGGCGTCAACATTTATTAGCTGTTAAACATTCTGTAGATCACTTTGTCCCTGATCATAGAAATAGACAGATCTGGGTTTTATATTTATCTAGCTTCCTGAAGAAGGTCAAGGCATTGAAAGCAGGAGTGGCTTCTCTGGGGCTAATTCAAGACCCCATTAGTCTTCCTTTGGGAACTTCCTGGGAACCACAACTCTAGATTCTTTGGTGCACCCATAATATGAGATAGATTTCATATAATCACCAGTCCTTTTAATGTTTCCAGTTTTTTCTTTCATCCCTGTTCTAATGGTTCCTTGAATAAAACAATAAACTTTGGGTGCACAAATTTGTGAGTGGGAAGAAGGAATCTGGAAAAAAAGTGAAAGTGAAGTTAAGAAGCTTGTTTAGAGAACCATATGTCTCAACTTAGCAAAGTGGGCTACATTGCCAGCAAGTGCATAGATAAGGTCCGTCTTCTACCCTATCTCTTCTTTGGTTCCTGCCAATCATGCTTGGCCACGCTCTTGCCCTGATCCTTAACACATATTAAGGCTGTTTGTGGCCTCCCTTGCAGGCAGAAAACTTGTGACTGTGGAAGAATGGCCTCTGCCAGGAGTTTTTCTGAGGAGCAATTCCAGGAGGCTTGTGCGGAACTTCGGAATCCCAGGCTATTAGGCTGGAATTGGCAGGTGGAATCCAGGGGCCTTACCATCTACCGGAAGCTAAACAGGGTAGGGGTTGGCCTGCTGCAGGCCACTAGGGTGGCAGCACACAGGGGATACTGGGAAGCTGCAGCCTCTCTGGACCCCAGACATCTTCTGGAGCCAGGAGGGACAAGCACTTGGGTGGAGCCTTCAGCTGACTTTGCCACTTTTGGGTCGTAGTGGATGAAGAGGACAATTGAATTTATTCTCCTATCTAAGGCCTGCCTGACAGGGCAAGTGGTTTGTAAGAGAGGTTAATGGTAGACTTAACTTGTGGGTGTGCCTGATTCTCAGCCCCATGCACTTGCCTGCAAAAGATATGGAACCACTCTCTTTGGCTGATGCCTGTCATGTTTGTGTGGCATGGCATATCTTAGGTTTAAATACAGGTAGAGAAGAGACTGGAGAAGGCACTCCAGTACTCTTGCCTGGAAAATCCCATGGACAGAGGAGCCTGGTAGGCTGGAGTCCATGGGGTCGCTAAGTTGGACATGACTGAGCAACTTCACTTTCACTTTTCACTTTCATGCATTGGAGAAGGAAATGGCAACCCACTCCAGTATTCTTGCCTGGAGAATCCCAGGGATGGGGGAGCCTGATGGGCTGCCATCTATGGGGTCACACAGAGTCGGACACGACTGATGTGACTTAGCAGGAGCAGCAGAGACTGAACTTTTCAGAGAATGGGTGTGCAAGGCGATGTGCATGAAGAAATCCAATGACTTTCTAACTAGCTTTTTAGCCTTCCCCCACTCTATCCCTTCTATCCTACATTGTAGAGTTCAGTCAAGCACCTGAGAGAGAGGCTGTGATCAATCGATCCCCTTCCCATGGCACTATTGATTATAGAACTATTCATACTAATAGTGACTATAATAGCTAATGCACTGTATACTTTCTTAGGCTCCAGGCATTGTTCAAATGCTTTGCAGACATTGACTTATTCAATCCTCAAATCAATCCCAATATAAGGTACTAGGATTGTCACCTTTCTACTTGTATGGAAATGAACATGTGAAACAGCTAAATTGATTTCTCAAGACTGACTTGGCTGTGTGACTCCAGACTTGTGCCATAAAGGTGCTCTTTCATTGACTCTGAAAGAGGGCAATTGCTGTCAGGTGGGCTATGCATGTGGGACTAGGTGCTGTATCTCCCATGACTAACCCATCTCCCTCTGCCCTCTGGTCAACACTGACCATTACCCCCACCTCCCCCCAGAAGGCTTTTTCCTCCTTTGTTTTTGTGGCTTTCATCCCCTGAACTGAGACAGAGTGTCTGGTATTGTACTGTGTATTGTTTCCATCGTGTATTGTTATGTAGCAAGGCCCACCTCTCTCTTGGGGGGAGGATGGGTATTCAGAATGGTTCCTATCCCTATCAACTATAATATAAGTCTTATTTCCACCTGTCCTGGGCATGAGAGCAGTCATGGTACATTGATGCAAGCTACAAGTCTTTTCAGAGAACTTCCAGAGTTGGAGGCCATATGGTCCTATAAGTGTGCCCTTGAGCTTCAGCAGCTAGGTTGGAGGGCCACTGTACCATGCCACCTTGATTTCCATTTGTGTTAAGTATCAACAGGCCCTGTTGTATCAGGTGCAAGCCCTTTCCTACAACCTTAGTCCACATCTAGTATTATATGCTGCCTGACCCATTTTGCTAGAGCCCCATTTTCTTTCCAAATAAAGTCTACCATTTACTTTCCTCCTAGAAGAGAATTCTCTCTAATCTCCAGTTAGTAAAGCTTGCCTTCCAAATACCACTCCAAACCAAAAGTGAATTCAGCTTGTCCCATACTCTCTCTGCTGCTGCTGCTGCTGCTAAGTTGCTTCAGTCATGTCTGACTCTGTGCGACCCCATAGATGGCAGCCCACCAGGCTCCCCCATCCCTGGGATTCTCCAGGGAAGAACACTGGAGTGAGTTGCCGTACTCTCTCTAGGCTTGCACTTATCTCCTCTAAAGGCCTTTGCCCTTTTCTGTCTTCTAGATCTGTGTGGTTTCACCTACCATGTATGTTGTTAACATTATGTTATTTTTCCACAGCCATGCACTTCCCCGCTTGCGGCCATTTTACCTATGCCTGTAGATATGTTTTTTGGTCTCCAGGTCCTTGATTGGAGGTCAAAAAGAAGAGCATTGCCCCTCTGGCAATCTTTACCTTGATTAGCATACCAGACTATTATCTATAAAATTCCAAATCAGGTTTTTGCAATCTTTGCCTTCTTTATAAATTCCTCCAAATAGTGTACACAGAGTAGACTTGTTCAAAGTTTACTAATATTGGGGGACAAGCAGAGGGTCTCAATGATGCACCCAACTTTTAAAAAAAATTATTTTTTATTGATGGATAATTGCTTTGCAGAATTTTGTTATTTTCTGTCAAACCTCAACATGAATCAGCCATGGGTATACATATATATTCCCTCCCTTATGAAACTCTCTCCCATCTCCCTCACTGTCCCACCCCTCTGGGTTGATACAGAGCCCCTGTTTGTTTCCTGACCCTTACAGCAAATTCCCATTGGCTATCTACTTTGTATATAGCAATGAAAGTTTCCATGTTACTCTTTGCATACATCTCGCCCCCTCCTCCCCTCTCCCCAGGTGCATAAGTCTATTCTCTATGTGTGTTTCTCCACTGTTGCCCTGTAAATAAATTATTCAGTACTGTTATTCTAGATTCCGTATATATGCATTAGAATATGGTATTTATCTTTCTCTTTCTGACTCACTGCACTGTGTATAAGAGGTTCTAGGCTCATCCATCTCATTAGAACTGATTCAAATGTGTCCCTTTTCATGGTTGAGTAGTATTTCATTGTGTATATGTACCACACCTTCTTTGTCCATTCATCTGTCGATGGACATCTAGATAGCCACCATGTTCTAGCTACTGTAGATAGCACTGCAGTGAACAATGGGATACATGTGTCTCTTTCAATTTTGGTTTCCTTGGGGTATGTGCCTAGGAGTGAGATTGCTGGGTCATATGGTACTTTTATTCCTAGTTTCTTAAGGAATCTCCATACGGTCTGCCATAGTGGCTGTATCAACTTGCATTCCCACCAACAGTGCAAAAGCATTCCCTTTTCTGCACAACCTCTGCAGCATTTGTTGTTTGTACTTTTTGATGATGGCCATTCTGACCAGCATGAGGTGATATCTCATTATAGTTTTGATTTGCATTTCTCTAATAATGAGTGATGCTGAGCATCTTTTCATGTGTTTGTTATCCATCTGTATGTCTTTGGAGAAATGTCTGTTTAATTCTTTTTCCCACTTGTTGATTAGGTTGTTTGTTTTTCTGGTATTGAGTTGTATGAGCTGCTTGTATATTTCAGAAATTGCTCCTTTGTCAGTTGTTTCATTTGCTATCATTTTCTCCCATCCTAAGGGTTGTCTTTTCACCTTGCTTATAGTTCCCTTTGCTGTGTAAAAGCTTTTAAGCTTAATCAGGTTCCACTTGTTTTCTTATGTTCTTATTTACATTACTCTAGGAGGTGAGTCATAGAGGATCTTGCTTTGACTGAGTGTCCTGCCTATATTTTCCTCTAAGAGTTTTATAGTTTCTGGTCTTACACTTAGATCTTTAATCTGTTTTGAGTTTATCTTTATGTATGGTGTTAGGAAGTGCTCTGATTTCATTCTTTTACATGCAGCTGTCCAGTTTACCCAGCACCATTTACTGAAGATGTTATTTTTGCCCCATTGTATATTCTTGCCTTCTTTGTCAAAAATAAGGTACCCATAGGCACATAGGTTTATTTCCAGGCTTTCTATCTTGTTCCATTGGTCTATATTTCTGGTTTTGTGCCAGTGCCATACTGTCTTGATGGCTGCAGCTCTGTAGTATAGTCTGAAGTCAGGAAAGTTGATTCCTCCAGCTCCATTCTTCTTTCTCAAGACTGCCTTGGCTATTCAGGGTCTTTTGTGTTTCCATATGAATTGTGAAATTGTTTTGTTATAGTTCTGCAAAAAATGCCATTGGTAATTTGATAGAGATCATATTAAAAACACAACAACCTAAATCCTATGGGATGCAGAAAAAGCAGTCCTAAGAGGGAAGTTTATAGCAATATAATCCTACTTCAAGAAATAAGAAAAACAATGAATAGACAACTTAAATTTACACCTAAAACAACTGGAAGAAGAATAAACAAACAAACAAACAAAAATAAGTAGAAGGAAAGAAATCATAGGGATCCATGCAGAAATAAATGAAAAAGAAATAAGAGAAACAATAGTAAAGATTAATAAAAGTAAAAGCTGGTTCTTTGAGAAGATAAAATTGACAAAACTTTAGCCAGACTCATCAAGAAAAAGAGAGAAGAATCAAGTCAATGAAATTAGAAATGAAAAGGAGACATGACAACAGACAATGCAAAAATACAAAGGATTATAAGAGACTATTATGAATAACTATATGTCAATAAAACAGATAACTTGGAATCAATGGACAGATTCTTAGAAAAGTTCAATCTTCCAAGACCAAACCAGGAAGAAATAGAAATTATGAACCACCCAATTACAAGCACTGAAATTGAAGCTGTTATCAAAAATCTCCCAAAAACAAAAGCCCAGGACCAGATGTCTTCATGGAAGAATTCTATCAAACATTTAGAGAAGAGCTAATGCCTGTCCTAAAACTCTTTCAAAAAATTGCAGAAGAAGGAACACTTCCAAACTCATTCTATGAGATCACCATCACCCTGCTACCAAAACCAGACAAAGACAACACAAAAAAAGAAAAACTACAGGCCAATATCACTGATGAACATAGATGCAAAAATCCTCTACAAAATTTTAGCAAACAGAATTCAGCAACACATCAAAAGTTTCATACACCATGATCAAATTGGGTTTATTCCAGGAATGCAAGGATTCTTCAATATATGCAAATCAATCAATGTGATACACCATATTAACAAGTTGAAAGATACAAACTGTATGATCCTCTCAATAGATGCAGAAAAAGCCTTTGAAGTAAGCCTGAAAGAAAAACACCAATACAGTATACTAACGCATATATATGGAATTTAGAAAGATGGGGACGATGACCCTGTATGCGAGACAACAAAAGAGACTCAGATCTATAGAGAGAACTTTTGGACTCTGGGGGAGAGAGAGAGGGAGAGGGTGGGATGAGATGGGAGAATGGCATTGCAACANAAAAAAAAAAAAAAAGAAAAAGCCTTTGACAAAATTCAGCACCCATTTATGATTAAAACTTCAAAAAATGGGCATAGAAGGAAACTACTTCAACACAGTAAAGGCCATATATATTAAGCTTACAGCAAACATTATTCTCAGTGATGAAAAACTGAATGCATTCCCCCTAAGATTAGGAAAAAGACAAGCATGTCCACTGTTGCCACTATTATTCAGCATACTTGTGGAAGTTCTAGCTAAAGCAAGCAGAGAAGAAAAAGAAATAAAAGGAATCTAGACTGGAAAAGAAGAAGTAAAGTTCTCAGTGTTTGCAGATGACATGATACTGCATGTAGAAAACCCTAAAGATATCAGAAAATTACTAGAGCTAATCAGTGAATTTAGCAAAATTGCAGGATACAAAATCAATACACAGAAATCACTTGCATTTCTATATACTAACAATGAAAAATCAAAAAGAGAAATAAAGGAATCAGTTCCATTCACCATTGCAACAAAAAGAATTAAATATCTAAGAATAAACTTACCTAAGGAGACAAAAGAACTATACACAGAAAATGATAAGACACTGATGAAAGAAATGAAAGGTGACATAAAGAGATGGAGAGATATTCCACGTTCCTGGGTGTCAGGAAGCATTTAACAGGAGGCTTCCTGTGTGCTCTTTTGGATCTATCAGCAATTCTCTGCTCCTTATTAATTCCTGAATACTCAGGAATTAAGAGGAGAGGCAAGCCTCTCCTGGGGGCTGAAGAATCCAGGCATTTCCTTCATTAGTTTTTCTATACAGTGATAAGTATCCTCTTCCTCCTTGTGAACCTTACGGTAAAAGTGATTGTTTACAAATCTCTCTCTTTAATATGGATTGCCTATGTTTTGTAAGTCTGGAATTTAAATCTTTATCTTTGCTAAGAATAACAACTTTGTAAGACAGTATATATACACACACCATGTCAATTAAAATACCTTTGCTCTATCAGAGCTCTGGTCCCCATGTCTTTCTCTCTCTCTCTCTCTCTCTTTCTCTCTCTCTGTTGCTCTCCCTTTCTTTTTCAGGCTGATGCCCTGGAGAGCAAAGGCTCTCTGAGTTCACTTTCCTGCACGGGCTTCTAAGACCCTCTTGAGAAGGTGCTCTGCGCCTTCATCCCATTGAGAAGGCACCTGAGGCCTTCGTGAACAGAGCAAGCCCCATGCAGGGGCTTTATTGGCTTTTGTGTAAACCAAGGAATATCAGCCTCTTTGTCTGTTTTACTTTATCGTCAACTCCGGACCAACAGGTTCTGGTCCATTAAAGGACCTCAATACCTGGGTAGGAAGAATCAGTATTGTGAAAACGACTATACCACTTGACTTTTGAAAGTCTACATTAAGACCTTTACTTCAGACCATCAATAGCCACATCAATAATCTTATTTCTTAATAATCATCAAAAGATTTCCACCCTGCTGTAATGAGTCCCTTGATTTTACTGTCTCTCCCTATTTTTGTTAATGTAAGACCTATAAGGGGTGGCTGAGACAGGTAATCCAATAAGGCTTGTTGGATTGCTGGAGTTTGCTGCAGCAGGTTACCCTTGTCATCAAAGTTCTTGCCAAATGTTTGCTGAGTAAGGCGGATAGTCAATGGATGAATGTCTTGATCATGATAAAGGCAGTTCATCATGGCTTACATACAAATCATATCATCTGCTTCATCAGGGGCTTATTATTTAGAATTTGTAGGTTGAGAAGAATCAGAGAGTCCCCCTTCTCAGACTTTTCCGTGGCCTTTATCCAGTAGAACCAAGCTGGGTATTCCCTAGGGAATAATCTGCTATGAGTTTGGATAATGTATTGCTATGTACAATTAGCTAAGAGCCACAACGAGATGTGATCATGATCTAAATGATGTTGTAAAAAAGCTACTTTTACATGAATTAAAAAGACTAAAATAAGTGTAGAGGCATTTGAAAGAGTTTGCAATGTAAGAAAATATATATATATTTTAAAGTAAAACAGTTTGTGGTTTTAGTAGATACAAATAATACTGAATCTTATTCTTGGACAAATAGCTACTTTGATAGACAACATTTTGATAATATTTTTAATTTCTCTTTCTATTGAATCAGAGAATTTTAGACTCAGAAAATCTTAGAAACCATTCTGTCCAACACCATCACATTTTCTTCTACTTTCTTTTCTTTTTTCAGCTTCCCTGTTCTCGCCTTTCCTTTTTTTCCTCTCCATGTTGTAATGGTAATAACTTATCTTTACACGGTGTTTTAATATACAAAATGCTATTGCATATAAGTTTTCACTTATCCCTCTTAATAATTCTAGAAGATAGACAGATATAGGCTTCTTTTCCTACTTTACAGATGGTATTAGACCTAGGGTTGTTAAGTGAGCCATACAAGACCGCATAACTAGTAACTAGATATGAACCAGTCTACTTTGATTAACTCAGTACCAAAATATAAAGCTTCCTTCAATTCGGAAGTATCTTCTCTTTCCCCAAACTAAGCAAAACTAATGCAAAGCTGCTACATGCTATTCCAAGTGATATTGTGGGAAGAACATGGATTAGAGTCAGATAGTCACTTCTGCTCCACCACGCTTTCACATTCTCATTAATTTACTCAGGATGTGGTGGTGTTTTAGTTGCTAAGTCGTGTCCGACTCTTGAGACCCCATTGACTATAGCCTGCCAGGATTCTCTGTCCATGGGATTTTCCCGGCAGGAATACTGGAGTGGGTTGCCATTTACTCAGGAGATACTCATCAAATGCCTCCTATGTGATCTGCCCTGGCAGGCAATGCCTCAGAGCAGGAAGTCAGAGCTGCTGCTTCTGTGAATGAACAATAAACCATATTTGATGATAAGAATAAACTCATAGTAATGACAGACTCAATTCCTAGATAGGTTGATAAGAAGTCTGGGGTCCCCGAGGAGGAGAGAGGGGTCGGGGGCTCTCAAAGAGAAGATAGGTGTCTGGAATTCAAAGGAGGAGAAAAGGGCAAACTTTTATTTTTTCCTTCTTCTACATTCCTTACTCTTAGTCACATAAAACATATTTCTTTAAGCCCAGAGGTGATGATACACAACAAAACAACTCAGCTTAACTCTGTACTAAGGATTATATAACAACAATATATCATGTTTAGGAGTTTCTTCCTCTTGAAAACCTTATGACTAATTCTGTTATCTTAAAATTTATATTATGGGAGTGAGTCTAGTAGTTCAGTTCAGTTCAGTCATTCAGTCATGTCTGACTCTTTGTGACCCCATGGATTGCAGCACACCAGGCCTCCCTGTCTGTCACCAAATCCTGGAGTTTACACAAACTTATGTCCATTGAGTCAGTGATGCCATCCAACCATCTCATCCTCTGTCGTCCCCTTCCCCTACTGCCTTCAATCTTTCCCAACATCAGGATCTTTTCAGATGAGTCAGTTCGTTGCATCAGGTGGCCAAAGTATTGCAGTTTCAACTTTAACATCAGTCCTTCCAATGAATATTCAGGACTCATTTACTTAAGGGTAAAGTGGTTGGATTTCCTTGCAGTCCAAGAGATTCTCAAGAGTCTTCTCCAACAGTTCAAAAGCATCAGTTCTTCAGTGCCCCAACTCTCACATCCATACATGAATACTGGAAAAACCATAGCCTTGATTAGATGGACCTTTGTTGCATAGTAATGTATCTGCTTTTCAATATCCTGTCTACGTTGGTCATAACTTTCCTTCCAAGGAGTAAGCATCTTTCAGTTTGATAGCTGCAATCACCATCTGCAGTGATTTTGAAGCAGGAAACAAAAAAATGTCTGCATTGTTTCTACTGTTTCCCCATATACATGACATGAAGTGATAGGACCAGATACCATGATATTAGTTTTCTGAATGTTGAGCTTTAAGCCAACTTTTTCACTCTCCTCTTTCACTTTCATCAAGAGGCTTTTGAGTTCTACTTCACTTTCTGCCATAAGGGTGGTATCATCTGCATATTTGAGGTTATTGATATTTCTCCCGGCAATCTTGATCTCAATTTGTGCTTTATCCAGTCCAATGATTCTCATGATGTACTCTGCATATAAGTTAAATGAGCAGGGTGACATATACAGCCTTGACATACTCCTTTTCCTATTTGGAACCAGTCTGTTGTCCCATGTCCAGTTCTAACTGTTGCTTCCTGACCTGCATACAGATTTTTCAAGAAGCAGGTCAGATAGTCTGGTATACCCATCTCTTTCAGAATTTTCCACAGTTTATTGTGAACCACATGGTCAAAGGCTTTGGCATAGTCAATAAAGCAGAAATAAAAGTTTCCCTGGAAATCTCTTGCTTCTTCAATGATCCAACAGATGTTGGCAATTTGATCTCTGGTTTCTCTGCCTTTTTAAAATTCAGCTTGAACATCTGGAAGTTCACAGTTCATGTATTGCTGAACGCTGGCTTGGAGAATTTTGAGCATTACTTTACTAGCATGTGAGATGAGGGCAATTGTGAGGTAGTTTGAGCCTTCCTTGGCATTGCCTTTCTTTGGGATTGGAATGAAAACTGACCTTTTCCAGTCCCGTGGCCACTGCTGAGTTTTCCAAATTTGCTGGCATATCGAGTGCAGCACTTTCACAGCATCATCTTTTAGGATTTGAAAGAGCTCAACTGGAATTCCATCACCTCCACTAGCTTTGTTTGTAGTGATGCTTTCTAAGGCCCACTTGACTTCAAATTCCAGGATGTCTGGCTCTAGATGAGTGATCACACCATCGTGATTATCTGGGTCATGAAGATCCTTTTTGTACAGTTCTTCTGAGTATTCTTGCCACCTCTTCTTAATATCTTCTGCTTCTGTTAGGTCCGGACAATTTCTGTCCTTTATCGAGCCCATCTTTGCATAAAGTGTTCCCTTAGTATCTTGAATTTTCTTGAAGAGATCTCTAGTCTTTCCCATTCTGTTGTTTTCCTCTATTTCTTTGCATTGATTGCTGANTGATCGCTGAAGAAGGCTTTCTTATCTCTTCTTGCTATTCTTTGGAACTCTGCATTCAGATGATTATATCTTTCCTTTTCTCCTTTGCTTTTCACTTCTCTTCTTTTCACAGCTATTTTTAAGGCTTCCCCAGACAGCCATTTTGCTTTTTTGCATTTCTTTTCCATGGGGCTGGTCTTGATCCCTGTCTCCTGTACAATGTCATGAACCTCACTCCATAGTTCATCAGGCAGTCTATCTATCAAATCTAGGCCCTTAAATCTATTTCTCACTTCCACTGTATAATCATAAGGGATTTGATTTAGGTCCTACCTGAATGGTCTAGCGGTTTTCCCTGTTTTCTTCAATTTCAGTCTGAATTTGATAATAAGGAGTTCATGATCTGAGCCACAGTCAGTTTCTGGTCTTATTTTTGTTGACTGCTTAGCTTACCCTTTTCCTGTTGAAAAATATAATAACACCCCTATTATTTGAAAAAGTTATGGTTGAAATGATAAATTATAAGGTACCCTGGCTATGGCTGTGTGCACTCCAACTGCTTATTATTTATCTAGTAATGTGCTGGGAGAGGTCAATGACTCTTTGAAGGCAGGATAATACACTTTCATCTCTGCCATCACCTCACTGGCTTCAAGTCCAAGTTCTGTTGCAACTAATGAACTTCATTCAACCATCCATCCAACCATCTCATCCTCTGTTGTTCCCTTCTCCTCCTGCCTTCAATCTTTCCCAGCATCAAGGTCTATTCTAATGAGTCAGTTCTTCATATCAGGTGGCCAAAGTATTGGAGTTTCAGCTTTAGCATCAGTCCCTCCAATGAATATTCAGGGCTGATTTCCTTTAGGATTAACTAATTTGATCTCATTGCAGTCCAAGGGCCTCTCAAGAGTCTTCTCCAACACCAGACTTCAAAAGCATCAATTCTTTGGCACTCAGCCTTCTCTATAGTCCAGTTCTCACACTCGTACATGACTATTGGAAAAACCATAACTTTGTCTATATGGACCTTTGTTGGCAAAGTAATGTCTGTGCTTTTTAATATGCTATCCATGTTGGTCATAGCTTTTCTTCAATGGAGTAAGCATCTTTTAATTTCCTGGCTGCAGTGATTTTGGAGGCTAAGAAAATAAAGTCTGTCACTGTTTCCATTGTTTCCCCATCTATTTGCCATGAAGTGATAGGACCAGATGCCATGATCTTTGTTGATGACTGAGTGACTTTCACTTTCAAAATAAGAACACCAACCATTTATAACATGTTGCTTTCATTTTGTAAATATGTTACAAATAATTATTTATTTACTTAAAAGAAATATGTATCATTCCAAAAAAGCAGAATACACATTCTTTTCAAGTGCACAGGGAACATTCTCTACAACTGACCACATGCTAGAGCACAAAACAAACCTCAACAAATTTAAGAGTTATAGAAATTATTCCAAGCATCTTTTCTGACCACAATGACATGAAACTAGAAATCAATCCCAGAAAAATGAAAAAAAGGAGAAACAATTACATGGAGACTAAACAGCATGCTACTAAAAAGTGTTTAAATTATAAAATCAAAGAAGAAACTAAAAAATACTTCAAGGAAAATGACAATGAAAACAGAACTATACAAACACTATGGAATGTGGCAAAAATAGTTCTCAGAGAAAAGCTCATATTGATACAGGCCTTCTTTAAGAAATAAGAAATCTCAAGCGAATAATCAAACTCACCACCTAAAATAATTAGAAAAAGAAGACCACCTAAAATAATTAGAAAAAGAAGAACAAACAAAACTTCAAGGAAACTTAAGGAAGGTGTAAATAAAGTTGAGAGAGGAAATCAATAGAGATAAAAATAATGGAAAAAAATCAATAAAACCAAGACCTGGTTCTTTGAAAGGATGAACAAATTTGATAAACCTCTGGCCAGGCTCACCAAGAAGAAAAGAGAGAAGACCAAATAAAGAAAATAAAAGTGAAAGAGGAAAAACAACTGATACTAAAGAAATATATATATATATATGACTATGGACAATTATATGCCAACAAATTTGACAAATTACAAGAAACTGACAACTTTCTAGAAGCATACAGCTCACCCAAACTGAATCAAGTAGAAATAGATTGCCTGAACAGACCAATCACTAGAAGTGAAATAGAATCTTTAATTTTTAAAAAATCTGTACAAATAAAAGTCCAAGACCAGATGGCTTCACAGGCAAACTCTACCAAACACACAAAAAAGAATTTAGACTGATCATTCTGATACTCATCTTAAAGTTTGAAGGGAAAGGAACATGCCTAAAGACATTCTATGGGGCCACCGTCACCCTGCTACTAAAACAAAACAAAGACACTACCAAAAAAGAAAATTACAGACCAATATCTTTTGATGAATATACATACAGTAATGCTCAATAAAATATTTATAAATTGAATTGGACATCACATAAAAAAATCATGCACCATGACCAAGTGGGATTCACCCTAGGGCCACAAGGCTGGCAGGACATATACAAATAAATCTGATATACCACATCAACAAAAGAAAAGACAAAACCACATAATAATTTTAATAGATGCAAAACAAGAATTTGATAAAATTTCACATCAATTTATGATAAAACCCTTATGAAAGTGAATATAGAGGGAACATGTCTCAATATAATAAAAGATATTTATGACAAACCCACAGCCAACATAAAAATCAATGGTGAAAAGTTGAAAGCCTTCCCAATAAAATAGGGAACAAAACAAGGATGCCTACTCTCACCACTTCTCTTCAACATATTATTGAAGACATGTGTGTTAGCCATAGCAATCAGACAAGAAAAATGAATAAAATATAATTCAGAATGGTATGGAAAAGGTAAAATTGTCATTATATGCATGTGACATAATACCCCATATACAAAACACTAAAGGCTTCACACCAAAATATTAGAACTTACAAATGAATTCAACAAAGTAGCAGGATACAAGATGAACATACAGAAATCAGTTACATTTCTTTATGCTAGCAGTCATATATCAGAAAGGGGATTAAAAAAAGAAAAGCTTTAAATAATGAACCAGAAAAGTAAAATATCTAGGAATAAACATGAGCAAGGAGTTGAAAGACTTACATGTTGATAAATATAAAACATTAATAAAGGGTATTAAATAAGATTTAAAAAATAGAAAGATATCCTATGCTCTTGGATTGGAAGAATTTTGTTAAAATGGCCATACTACCCAAAGCAATATACAGATTTAATGCAATGCTAATCAATATATTTATGATAGTTTTCCCTGAACTATAACAAATAATTCTAAACTTCATATGGAAACATAAAAGACAAAGAATTGTCAAAACAATCCTGAGGACAAAGAACAAAGCAGGAGGCATAACCTTCAGACAATACTACATAGCTACAGTAATTAAATCAGCATGGTACTGGCACAAAGACAGACATTCAGGTCAATGGAACAGAATAGACAGCTCAGCAATAAACCCACATACCTATGGACAATTAATAGAATCTAAAGTATGACACAAATGAGCATGTTTGTGAAACAAAAACAGACTAACAGATATAGAGAACAGATTTGTGGTTGCCTGGGGGAGATGGAGAGAGGGTGTGAAGCATTGGGAGTTTGGGGCTCAAAGATGCAAACTTTTACATATAAGATGGGTAAACAACAAAATCCTACCGTATAGCCCAGGAACTACATTCAATATCCTGTGATAAATCAAAACATAATGGAAAAGACTATAGAAAAGAAGGTATGTATATCTATAACTGAGTCGCTTTACTAAACAGCAGAATTTAATACAGCATTGTAAATCAACTGTACTTCAATAAAAAGTTTTCAAAAGAGAAGCAATATATCATATATTGCAATTAGATATTTGTGGATTTTAGCATTACATGCCATTTAAATTTTCTTCAGATTTTATAATTTTTCTTAATGAATATGAATTATTTTTATAGTTATAAAAATTCACTTTATTGTTTCAAAGACAAAATGAAGTTGTGAATATGTTTGCTGAGGTCCTCTTTCAAAGGAAATGAGTCTTTGATGCAAGAATTTGGACGGGGTTGCTAAGTACCTATAAAGAACATTTTACTGATGGACAAGGAAAGATGTGATCCCACAATTGGTCCTCTGGTGTTCTGGCATTTCTCAATCCTGCCATGAAGGAAGCTTTTAAAGAAAGTTGTCATGATAGTTCATTCTTGGGTATTCACATAAATCATGCTGTTTTATTTTTCTCTTCCTTGAGGGCTTTCTTTTTTTCTTTTCTGTAATATGACAGGACTGAAGTCACTAAGGGCTGAAATTATCAATACATTCAGGAGGGATGGGAACTAGTTCCAGGAAGCAGTTTGTCTTCATTTATGCAGATAACCAAAGCTAATTCATGTGAAGTTGGGGAGATCATCATCTCTATACATAGCTATCCTTCTTGCTCACTGTGTATAGAAAATGGGGCCACGCTATTCTTGAACAGAAGGTAATTCTTTGTCTTCCCAAGCAAACAAAACGTGTGTTGGTGCAGATGTGTGCTGGGTATAAAGCCCCATCCTCTTCCCATCTGTGAAGCTGATGGGAGGAGACAGAAGGAGGAGGAGGACTTTCCTCTTGAATCCTGTCCTTCCTGTGGGGCATCCATAGCGCAGCACGCATGGAGGTCGGACCTGCCAGTTTCTCACTTGCTGATTGAAAACTCTTGGTATAGTGCCACATACTCTTAGAGCTGAAACATCCTTATGGATTCAGTTTCAACTTTACTTTCCATTTTTTGCCAGATACTTTCACAGACATCTGAGATTCCTAAACGGAGAATTATTGTTATGCCTCCTAAGTTAGGAGACCCTTGAAGCCTCAGGATCTCTAGAAAGATTTTCACATTTACACCTTGACTTCACATAAGTTCTTGGAACAGTGTTTAAGAATGTGGGTTCATTCATCTTTGGTTAGCCATTAGTACTGCGTTAGCATCTGGAAGTATAGGTACATTTAAAAGATTCATTTTTGTTTCTTTTGTTTGTTTTTGTACTGGAATTAAGTCATTAGTTTAAACTTAACACAGAACCCTTTGCTAAGAGGTTCAGAAATTGTACAATAAACCTTTTGGCAGGGGTGTCAGGAATTAGTTGCCATTGTACAGAAAGTGAAGTGTATCCCCTCCAGCCTACATCCTCACAGAATATGGCTTGAAAACAAGGAAAATCTCTTGTACTTAGAAATTTAGAAATAATCTTTTTTTCTGAATAAAAAGGACCAGTATGGTTTGAAGCTGGCGTTTCTTCCCCTATTTCGTTCTTTTTTTTTAATCTTTTAAAAATTTTTTACTTGGAGGATAATTGCTTTACAACGTTGTGTTGGTTTCTGCAATATAATAGCATGAATCAGCCATAAGTATACATTATCCTCCCTCTTATACTTCTCCTCCATTCCTCCCCCACTTCATTTCACCCGTCTAGGTTGTCACACAGCACTAGGCTGAGCTCCCTGTGTTATACAACAGCTTCCACTAGCTTTCTATTCCACATATGTTAATGTATATGTTTCAATGCTACTCTCTCAATTTGTGCCACCCTCTTCTTCTGTTGTATCCACAAATCTGTTCTCTATCTACATGTATCCCTTTTTCATTCTTAAACAAATTTTTTTAATATGCAAGTTTTTTATAGGAAAAAAAAAACAGTTGATGAAAAATTCCATCTTGGAATTGGTAAAACAATAATGTTTTGGGTTTCATTATGGCCCATAGTTATGTAAAACAGTCTGAACTCTGGGACATTTTCACATGAGTGTGTAATAAGCATTTCAAACTCAACATGCTCAAAATAGAACTCTTGGTCAGCCCACAGATCACCACCTCTGCAAGCTTTCTCTCTCTCAGAAAATGGGTCTCCCATCTACCCGGTTGTTTAAGCAAATGTTACAAGATTTGTTCTAGCTATCTCTGTCTCTACAGCCAACCTGTCAGCAGTTTCTGTTGACATTACTTCCAAAACGTCTCCCTAAATTACTGACTTTCCCCATCACTCTTGTTACTGCTCTGGCAATGGTCAACCTCTCTTCTCTGGATCATTGTACTGGTCTTCTAACCCATCTCCTTCCTCATTTATGCTCTATTTTCTACCAAGAAGCAAGAAGTATTTTTAAAAAATAATTTCCATATTTTAAGTTATTGACTGGCTTTCCATAGCTACTAGAATAAAAACTTTTTGCCCATTGCCTTGGTTCACCCTCTGGATCCAGCTCCCACTACTTCTCTGACAGCAGCTCCTATCACTTTCCCCTATCACAGTTCTCTGGTCTCCCTGACTTTGTTCTTTGAGTAAGACAATCAATCCATCAGCCTGTGGGCCTTCTCCCTACCAGGAGTGGGCTTTTCTCATCTTCCCATGGCCAGCTCCTTCTAATACTCAGAACAAACTCTTCTGATAAATCCCTCATAGAGACATTCCCTGAGCACCTGGTGATATGCAACAAACCACCAGCTCCCCAAAACTAGACACCATTTATCACATAACCTTGTTTTATCCTACTTAAATTACCTGGATAGCTATCATCAACACCTGTGGCAAAGAACAAATAGAACTGTGACAGAAAGATCAGCAAGATCTTCACATGTTTTTTCACCATTGCATTTCCAAGACTGCAGAGGAGATGCCCAGTGGTGAGATGGCACAGGCAACTATTTTTCATATGCTGTGTAATAGCAATTTGGGAATCAATAGGCTGTTTCTATCTGTTCTCATTTTACAGCCAACTGGACTTTATGAGTATAAGCTCATTGGTACTCTGAGAGCTCCACCAGATCTACTTGCAGATATGTTTACAGATTTAGGCTACATAAGACGGCAGATCCCACAAGTTACAGGTGAGTGACATGTATTCCTTTACAAAAAGCAATTAGGAGGTAGGATCTCTTGCTATTTTCTCTAGCCAGCAGAGATCACTAGGTTTACTTTCTATTATACTATGTTTCATTTTGAATTTTGGCTTAAATATCTGAGGTGCTGTGCTGAAATATCCCTTCAATATTTCTAGGACTTCCTTTTTCTACTTTAATAGATTCACTCTCCTGTTTGCTCCTGTTTGAACTTACTATAAGTTTGTTGTCGTCTCATACACACACACACACACACACACACACACACACCTGGAATAGCATGGAGGAAGTGGTATCTGAGCTTTGTTTAACAAATTGAATCAAAGTTTTATAAACAGCAAGAATATATAGACATGGTGAGGTGAAAAGTGAAGTGTGAGTGGACTGAGGACATCTGGCCCAAGGAACAGTATGAGTAAAATGAGGAAGGCATGAAACAACATGATTTTTTTTTTCTTAATCCGCGAGCAGTTGGATGCTTTTGGATTGCTGGGGTAGCAGAATCTGGAATTAGCCTGGGAGGAGAGTCCAGAGACCCAAGGGCCTAGGCTGGCCACCTGGCTACACTTCTTAGATTTTTCCCAGAAATGATGGAGAATTATGAATGGCATTAGATAGGGGATCTTTCTGGCACTTAGAGTGGGGAGTGACCTCTGCTGTCCCAGGCACAGTGGAACAGATACAGCTAGCCCAGGGGGCAGAAACCCTGACAGGCACTTGCTGTGGTTAGAAATCCTGGTTGCAAAGAAGAAAAGCTAACAAATTGCAGTGTAATGGAAAGGAAAGGTGTGTATTGGTTCAGGACATAGAAAATCCATGGTTGTCTGGCTTCCAGGATAGCTACACGTAATAGTTCATTTCTCCAGCTTGACTCGGTTTTTTTTCTGTATTGACCACATTCTCAGGCAGATTCTATGTCATGCAGAAAGGCCACCAGAAGATTCAGGCTTACGTTTTAACCAAGTACACAACCCCAGAGGAACAGGAACTGTCCTACTGATGGCATCCAGAGTCTCAGGACTGGCTCATCTCGTTCAGCCTGGATCATATTTTATTTCCTTTGGCATGTTTGTCATGGTTTAAGGCCACATACTGTTTTCAAATACTCTTACTTTATGGGGAATGGTGGTGCCATATAGTCGAGGGAGAAGCCAGATGCTCTCTGTCCATCTCCCTACCAGTTGTGATTCAGTCATGTGCTGTAGCCATTTACAGAGCCTCTGATGTGTGGTACTTGCTATCAACAGTCCACACTATGGAGTATGGTCCAGAGGCTGCAGTAGTTTGACTTTTCTGGAATAATCCTGAGATTCTTAACCTAACTCTGTTCCTCCCAGATCTTCTATAAGCTACCAGAAAACCTTTACAAAGCCACTTTTGGGCCTAAACTTGCTAGAGTGGCAAGCCAGGATTCTGTCCACATATGCCTTCCCTGAACTAATCACCATGACCATGTTCTGCTGATTTTTCCAGCCTTGAAATTAACACTGAGTCAGTCTGGGACTACCAGACAACCTGACCTGCCTCTTGAGAAATCTGTATGCAGGTCAGGAAGCAACAGTTAGAACTGGACATGGAACAACAGACTGCTTCCAAATTGGGAAAGGAGTATGTCAAGGCTGTATGTCGTCATCTTCCTTATTTAACTTATATGTAGAGTATATCAGGAGAAACACTGGGCTGGATGAAGCACAAGCTGGAATCAAGATTGCCAGGAGAAATATCAATAACCTCAGATATGCAGATAACACCACCCTTATGGCAGAAAGTGAAGAACTAAAGACCCTCTTGATAAAAGTGAAAGAGGAGAGTGAAAAAGTTGGCTTAAAGCTCAACATTCAGAAAACTAAGATCATGACATATGGCCCCATCACTTCATGGAAAATAGATTGGGAAACAGTGGAAACAGTAGCTGACTTTATTTGGGGGGGGGGGGCTCCAAAATCAATGCAGATGGTGGCTGCAGCCATGAAATTAAAAGACGCTTACTCCTTGGAAAGACAGTTATGACCAACCCAGACAGCATATTAAAAAGCAGAGTAATTACTTTGCCAACAAAAGTCTGCATAGTCAAAGCTATGGTTTTTCCAGCAGTCATGTATGGATGTCAGAGTTGGACTATAAAGAAAGCTGAGCGCTGAAGAATTAATGCTTTTGAACTGTGGTGTTGGAGAAGACTCTTCAGAGTCCCTTGGACTGCAAGGAGATCCAACAATCTATCCTAAAGGAGAGCAGTCCTGAGTGTTCCTTGGAAGGACTGATGATGAAGCTGAAACTCCAATAGTTTGGCCACCTGATGGGAAGAGCTGACTTATTTGAAAAGATCCTGATGCTGGGAAAGATTGAAGGTGGGAGGAGACCCATGACAGAGGATGAGATGGTTGGATGGCATCACCGACTCAATGGATATGAGTTTGAGTAAACGCCTGGAGTTGATGATGGACACGGAGGCCTGTCGTGCTGCGGTCCATAGGGTCTCAGAGTTGGACGTGACTGAGCGACTGAACTGAACGGAACAGTCCTGCTTAAACCATAGTGGAGAAGGAGGTAAATGGTGATGCCCTGAAGGAGAATGAGATTCTGGTGCAAGAAGAGGAGAGTCATAGCAGAGCAGACAAAAACAGCAGATGTCTACTCATTCCTTCCTTTCAAGGTCATCTTCAACCTCTTGTAGTAATGGACAGATAAATTCTTTACTCCATGGTCTGCTTCTAATAGGTTTTCTTTCTTTCAAAAGCTGAATTAGATAATACATTTCTGTGCTGTCAGCACCTTCTCAAGGGATTCTCTTGTTTCCTTCAGAAACTTAGGCTTGGCTCCTTCTCTAAATGGCTAGTTGGAAGCTTCCCACACAGCTTGAGCACAGAGGCTGTGCACTTCATAGCGTCACTTTGCTCTCTCTCTCCAAGAGCTGATGCTATTTGCACACGTAGCATAGTGCATCTTAAGGAGATTTGGTCCCTGTAACTGTGACATAAAGCAACATGGGAGAAAGGCAAAAATCTTACAGTTAACATAGCTAAGCCACTTTCTAGCTTTTTAGGAAGAACAGTAACCTCTCTGGAAACTTCATTTCTAAGCTGGGTTACTCAGTTCCAGAACACCTGTAATATGTCACAAAATTGAAGATGAGGAGAAAGGTCACAACAGAAAAATTATTGGCACTGTAGTGCCATCTGATGATTACCAAGATTTTAGAACTTGAACATTTATTTTTGGGTGCCCAATTTTGTTTCACTGCATTCTGTCTTAGAATGTTGTTTGTGGTATACAATGAACAAGTTTTGTTGGGTTCTTTTATTTTTACTGTGTTTTTATATCTACCAGACACTGTCCCTGCACAACAAGATTTCAGTGGTTCTAAATATCTGACTTTCTCTAAAATTCAATGCCTCATGAGTTAGTGGTTTAGCACCCTACAAGGTTGTCGTATCAAAGCTTCTTGTTAATTGAAGCCAAAGGGGCTGCCAGATGCAATAACATCTTTTGTGTTGCTGTTGTTTTTGTTTTGCTTTGTCTAATAGAAGCCTATGAAACAGAATGCAATGGGGAAACAGTGATCTACATGAAAATGGAGTTCCCTTTTTTATTGTCCCGCAGAGATGTATCCTTTTCGAACGCATACTATTATTCAGCTTTCTAAGTGTTTTTGTTCTTCATGGCCATGACCCAATGGCAGCATATCCAGAAGGTGTGGACAGCATTGTCTTTGACTCTTGCATAAGCATCTACTAAAGCTGTTACTTCTTGTGTAGCTTTCGGACATCTCAGTGTGATTTCTGGGTCTGACGACATGCAGCATCTATAATTGTGGGAAGGCAGCTCATACTTTCTTGAGAATTTTCCTAGAAAATCCTTGTACCACAGACTTTTGGGCCTGAAAGCAACTTTCCGTTAAGAGTATTCAGTACACTCCCTCAAGACTGAGGAGTAAGTAGAGGAGGAAGCTGGGACCCAGAGAGTTAAGGTGACTGTGGCGCACAGTCAGGCAGTTAGTAGCCGACTCGGGGATGGAACTCAGGCCCCGCATTTCCAGCTCTCTCCACCGCCCCTCCTCCCCCAGTATTGGCTCTGGACTCTGTGTGTGTTTCTCCTGCTCAGTTTCTTAAAATTGAATTACCTTCCCTGAAATAGTGCCATAGACATAGTGGCTGGTCTGTGAATCTTTATTGAGATGAAATTATTATATTACTCTTGGTGAACCTGAACCAGAACCATTGAGGACATTTGCCTACTAATATTTGTATATGTACATATCTTTCTGTGGTCACCAGGTGTAAGTAAGCTTGCCTGACCATCCTCTGTGCCCAGAGGTCAATGATTACGGCTTAAAGGGGGGGACAGAGAGCAATGGCCCCATTGTTTCCTGAGTGAGATTCTGCTCCAGTCTTTCTCCAATGCCCCCACCAAGCCTGTCTACAGACAGTGTTACTCTCTTCTTACACAGTGAAAGTGAAAGTGAAGTCGCTCAGTCATGTCCGACTCTTTGCGACCCCGTGGACTGTAGCCCACCAGGCTCATCTGTCCATGGGATTCTCCAGGCAAGAATACTGGAGTGGGTTGCCATTTCCTTCTCCAGGGGATCTTCCCAACTCAGAGATCGAACCTGGGTCTCCTGCATTGCAGGCAGACGCTTTATCCTCTGAGCCTCCAGGGAAGTGAAGTGAAGCCGAATCTCAGAAAAATTAAGTTACCCAGGATCACAGCTGATAAATGACCAATCCTCTGAGACCTCATTGTTTTATTGGAGAAAAGAGTAAGGGGTTTCCCTCATAATCAGAGCAGCAAGGAATCATTGACAGGTAGGTAATGCATGCTCTTGAGCTTCCTAGGTGGCTCAGTGGTGAAGAATCTGCCTGCCAGTACAAGATATGCAGGAGCGGTGGGTTTGAGCCCTGGGTCAGGAAGATTCCCTGGAGGAGCACCTGGCAACCCACTCCAGTATTCTTGCCTGGGAAATCCTATGGATGGAAGAACCTGTCAGGCTACAATCCATGGGGTCACAAAGAGTCAGATACCAGCTGGGAACTGAGTATATACACCTTGCCTGCTATGAAAACAGAACACCAGGTGGGAGGTGACAGGACTCTGCAGAGAAGTTAGGCAGACCAAGCAGGAAGTGAACTGACAGTTTAAGGGAGCAAACACCAAGTGGAGGCAACAAAATAATTGCCTTTTGCTTCTGACTTGTGGCTTCCCGGGATCCAGCACGGGAGATCCCACCCATGACAAAGGTCATGAGGAAGAGGCTTGACAGGCAAAGGTGAGTCAGGACTCGAGGGACCCCTGGACCTGCTTGAGCATCTACCCCCAAACCAGAATCTGTCTGTCTTACTATTTTATGACTTTCACCAACCCCTCTGACATTAACAGGGGGCTACCCCCAACCACCTTTCTCTGGACAAAGTTAACTTAGAGCTCCAGTTAATAGTCTCCTGCATATAAAAGGAGTGTCTCAGCTCAAACCTCTTTGATGACTCTCTAATTTGCCTGAGAGGTTTACCTGGACTTTTACAGCTACACATGTGATTTTTCACAGCCTCCATACCGCGAGAGGCACAGGAAGCTTAAAACATCTTAAAGATATAGAGCCTTTTAAAGAGCTAAGAATTATTTTGGTGAATGGTTTCATTGTTGAGTTAATGATTGATGCCAGGCCTCCATATCCTTTATCTTTTAGGCACCTGGGAGGATATTAATCAATGTAATTGGGATCCAAAAAAAGGAATATAGTAGTTTTGATGTTAGCAATAATAAACTTTTGAATTAATGAATTTTCTCTTTGTTATAAATCACTGTACTCCTCTTTCTTTGTTATAAATCGTTGTATCCTTGCTATGTAAGAACGTAACTTTATTTAGTGCTTTCTGAGAGTGGTACTAGACTTTGGAAAGAACAACGCTTTTAGGGCAAATAAGTTTTCTGGTTGACGGACCCTTATCAGAAATGGGTCATAAAATGCTAATGGGCCTCCTGGCCAGAAGATGATGTAAATCACCTAAGACCTGTGTATACAGATACGTATGCAGAAAGAAAGTAGTCTTGATAAGAGTCAGAGCTGCTGACTCTGCATGACTCTGTTTCTTACATTTATCTCTATGTACAACTTAAAATATAAAAGCTTCCCTGAAAAATAAAGAGACGGACCAGGATCAGTTCAATGAAAGCCTTGTTCCCCCGTGTCAATTCTTTTTTTCTCTCTCTTACTCTCTTTTTCAGGCTGATCCCTTTGTTCACTTCTCTGCACGGGCTTCTAAGACCCATGTGAGAGGGAGCCCAAGGTGGGGCACCCTCGGCGATTCAAGAGAGTGCCTGTGGCCTACATGAATGCTGTAAGTCCCTTGTCTTGGGACTTCATTGGCTTTCTGTGTAAACCAAGGAATATCAGCCTCTTTTCTCTCCTCTATTTTCTTAACTGAAAAATTCTTTCCTTATCTCTCTATCTCTCTCGCCACACCATCCATGATTTGGATACCCTGGATCCAACTGGGGCTGGACCCCAGTATGGGCTTTCCTTTTATCCATCTGAGAGGTTTTACTCTGGTCTTGCCTTGACTGGCAGTGTAGTGCGTCTATGTGCAGCAGCGGCGAGAACTGGACTTCAGAGGGCAGAAAATTCAGGTGGTCCTGGCCAAGAGCACCTCAGTGCCACAGTTTCCAGAGAGGTCAGACTTCATCCGAGTGAGGCAGTGCCAGGTGAAGCTGGCTGCGGAGAGCGATGGCAGTAACCAGAGCAAAGGTAAAAGGAAGGCAGCTGTCGGTGTGCTGGTGCGCCCTGTGAAGGCTGCGGTGATTGTGAGGCTCAGAAATGCATGATGCGTTTTCCCTGAGGTCAGAGAACTGGGCATGGGTTCCAAGGAAACAGAGGAGACTCAATTCACCCCTGAAGTTTGGCTACAATGCAAGGTGGATGTTTAAATCTGATCAATCTATTTTTCACTTACTCTTGCATTGTCCAAATGAAATCATAACATCAAAGTGAACCAAAAGGCTTAGGAATTCACTTCAGGCTGCTCTTGTATTGCACATTCTGGCTGGAGGTGAGCAGGCAGGCTAATGGGACCATCTCTGAGGAGGTACCTCTCACTTAGCAAAAACTAAAGGACTCAGGACCTGTCTGCCTTGAGTTGCATACTCAGGAGAGAATCTGGGAGGGGTTCATGTGGACACCTGCTGAACTGGAATGGGTGCGGCCTTGAGACTTCAGTAAAATCTGAACAGTTGTTCTGATGTGTGTTAGATCTGCCACCTTGGATGCATCGCCCCCTATCAAATTTTATAATTAAGATAATTGAGAGAAATAACTAAGTGAGATATATATCCAAATATCTAGCACTTATGCTATGCTATGCAATGCTATGCTAAGTCTCTTCAGTCGTGCACAACTCTATGGACTGTAGCCGGCCAGACTCCTCTGTCCATGGGGATTCTCCAGGCAAGAATCCTGGAGTGGATTCCCATGCCCTCCCCATCTAGCACTTGCCATGGGTTTAATAAATATCAGCAGAATGTGCCTTGACTGTTTGCCAAAGTGTGAATATAAGTCTCCCATAAAGGAGATGAGAGAGTTCACGTAAATTGTGATACTTCCCTCCTTAATTTCCTGGCCTGAATATAAACCTGGATGTTTGCTGCTGTATTTTTCCTCCTTTTGAATTGTCCTTTCTTTCCCTCTTTAGTATTAATTTATTGCTTCATAAGCCCTGGTGGCCATATTCCATCCTGGATCATCAACTTGGTTGCCAAGGTGAGACCTCCAGAGGCAGGAGGGGAAGTGTGTTTGACAAATGTTGACTTAGCCTGTGGGGCTGTTTGACTGAAGAGATGTGCAGTCTCAGGCCTCATGATGCTCTTTTATGAAGCAGTATGCTTGACTGACTCTGGTTAGGACTGGGGTTGCCAACACCCAGGACTAAGGTTGGGACAAAAGACCGAAATCTTTACCTGGAATATCAGCTCTCCCACTACTTTCCCACCAAGATCCTGCCAGCGTCACTTTCTGGAACCTTTGGCCAAAATGGCTTGGGAGACAATGAGATATGTTCAATCCTGGGGAAACCTCCAGTTTCATTTTTGTGTTTTCTTTCTATAAGGAGAAGGGACTTCAGTGGTGTGCAGATCACCCATGGACACCATTCAGTCTCCTTTGTGAGATTCTACTTATGGGCTGGTGGGCTCACCAATTCCCAGGGAGAGTGAAAAAGTACACAAACTTGAATAAAATACATCATAGTTTGAATTCTGGTTCCTACTTCTGACTATGTAATCTAGGGAAGCTATCTGTTTCTTCCCTCAAAAAAAAAAACAAAACAAAAAAAAACGGGAATGGATATTTCCACAATGTAGAGAAGGAGTAACCAAAACAATATTTGGGGAAAGTCTGGGCAATGTTCAACACTAACTAAGGGATGACATATCCTGCCTCTTGCTCCCAATTCTTACCAATTTCTAAGTTTGTAAAGCAAGTCCTTTCTTTTATCTTTTTGGAAGAATCACACAGCCCAGCCCAGTCCCATTTCCTGAGTTTTTCTTTTCAAAAATAGTGTCTTAGAATTGTCTTCGCTTTCTACTAGCAGAAGCTAAAATATGCAAGGTCTGACAACTGTGGCCCCTACCTTACCTGAGCCCCGAGTCTTACCTTTTACACCATCAGTGACAACATTCTGCTGAAATCTTATCAGGAGCCCTATTGTCATATTTATTATTCCCCAGGGCATATTCCTTCACCTTTGCCGCATCTGAGAATCGACAGTAGTTGCTCTGAGGACAGAGTAAGGACAATCTCCGTTTCTTTGCAGAATGGGATTCCTGGCTTCCTGGCTGACCTGGAGGATGCCTGCCTGAGGTACCGGAGGACAACCTAAGAGAGATTTGGGAGCTTTTTGTTCATGAATGATGTCCCTGGAAGTGCCACAACTACTGATGTTCAGCATGTCTGTCATTTTTCCATCTCAGAAGCCTGCATACTCTCCAGCACCTTGTGCCCAAGTGTGCCAGCCTGATGCCTAGCTTCCTTTCCCATTCTCCGCACTCTGGAACACACTGCTTTGTTTCACTGTAGAATGTGGGTCAGATTCGGAAAACCCTTGATTGTTTATGTTTTTAAAGGGGAATCCTCAGGAGGGAACCCAGTCATTCCATTGTTGCATTCTCAGGGGATGGTTGGTGGAGGAGTGGTAACACTGCCTAAGAGTGACTGAGCCGAGCAAGTTGTCTCCTTCCCACATGTGAGTTTTTTTTTTTTTTTTCTTTTTCACATGTGAGTTTTTGAGGGTGACTTCTTGTTGCAGGTGCATTACCTTCAGAGTTGACTCGTAGTACAAAAAGAATGGAAGACTCATGTCCATTTCCCTTTTGCTTTGCTGACTTGATTTGCCTGATTTGAGATAATAATCTACTAAGCCTCTCACCATTTCTATTTGTAGAGGATCATGAGCAGTGTCGACTTCAAATCATTTTGAAAAATGATGCAGACCTGACTACATGTATGGTGTGGTGACAGTTATCTCAGTACTGGTGTCTAGGTTTTTCTCTGCCACTGGAGAAGGCTGTCTGTACCTCATTAGCTCTGAATTTCTGGACACTGAGGCATCAAGACAGCTCTGGCAGTTAACAGAAACCAACCTGTTCTACACACAGCATTGAATAAATTTTCTTGTAGGCAAGAAATGGATTTCTCTTCTAGAATGTTTGGAGATGTCAGAGGGATAATTGTTGTTGTTGTTGTTGTTCAGTTGGCTCAGTTGTATTTGACTCTTTTCAACCCCATGGACTGCAGCATGCCAGGCTTCCTGTCTTATACATCTCCCAGAGTTTGCACAAACTCATGCTCATTGAGTCAATGATGCCATCTAGCCATCTCATCCTCCGTGTCCCTGTCCTCCTCCTGCCCTCAATCTTTCACAGAATCAGGGTCTTTTCCAATGAGTTGGCTCTTTGCATCAGGTGACCAAAGGATTGGAGTTTCAGCTTCAGCATCAGTCCTTCCTAAGAGTATTCAGGATTGATTTCATTTAGGATTGACTGGTTTGATATCCTTGCAGTCCAAGGGACTCTCCAGAGTCTTCTCCAATGCCACAGTTAGAAAGCATCAATTCTTTGGTGCTCAGTCTTCTTTATGGTCCAACTCTTGTATCTGTACATGACTACTGGATAGAAAACATAACTTTGACTAGACAGACTTTGTCAGCATACTAATGTCTCTGCTTTTTAATGTACTGTCTGGATATCTCGCTGGGTTGACAGTGGCCTGCTGCAGGTTCAGGAGCACTTGCAGCAGCAGTCCTGGGAGGCACGGAAGGGATACTGGCATAAGTCCTTTAGGAGGAGGCTGCCATTACCCCTGTCATAGAGCCTATAGCCTACCATAAAGACTGAAAATTCTAGGACTGGGCTGCCTCAGGTCAGACTACAGGAAGGGAGCACAGACCCATCTACCAGCAGAAAATTGGACTAAAGATTTACTGAGCATGCAAGTCCCAGTTTTCCCCACGCTGGTCCCTCCCACTAGGAAGCTTGCACAAGCCTCTTATCCTCATCTATCAGAGGGCATGCAGAATGAAAACCACAATCACAGAAAACTAACAAAAATGATCACATGGATCACAGTCTTATGTAACTCAGTGAAACTGAACCATGACATGCAGGTCCACTCAAGAAGGACAGGTCATGGTGGAGAGTTCTGACAACATGTGGTCCATTGGACAGAGGAATGGCAAACCACTTCAGCATTCTTGCCTTGGAAAGGGATAATAGTTCCCTTATTATTGAATTAGTATTGTGGTTGACTCTACAGTTTTTTTCTCAGGAATCTACCTAAGTTATCCACTTCTCCCACCACCAGAAGACTTTCCCATTTTCTAATTTTCTCTTGAAATTTGGAAGGAAAGATAGTCTGTGTACAAAGGGACAGTCTTAAAATCTTCAGTAACATTTTAATTACTGTGTGTGATGGTACTACACCTTGATCAATGGGCATAAAATTTCAGCAATTAATTCCCAGAAGCAGCAAAATTATTAATGGGATACCTCAGATTTTGTCTTTTCTCTTTAGAAGGGGTAGTGTATTGAATACCATATAAATAGTGACTTATACTTGTCCTTGACGTACTCCTTTTCCTATTTGAAATCAGTCTGTTGTTCCATGTCCAGTTCTAACTGTTGCTTCCTGACCTGCATACAGATTTCCCAAGAGGCAGGTCAGGTGGCCTGGTATTCCCATCTCTTTCAGAATTTTCCACAGTTTATTGTGATCCACACAGTCAAAGGCTTTGGCATAGTCAATAAAGCAGAAGTAGATGTTTTTCTAGAACTCTCTTGCTTTTCCCATGATCCAGCAGATGTTGGCAATTTGATCTCTGGTTCCTCTGCCTTTTGTAAAACCAGCTTGAATATCTGGAAGTTTACGGTTCACGTATTGTTGAAGCCTGGCTTGGAGAATTTTGACCATTACTTTACTAGCGTGTGAGATGAGTGCATGGCATCACTGTGTGGTAGTTTGAGTATTCTTTGTCATTGCCTTTCTTTGGGATTGGAATGAAAACTGACCTTTTCCAGTCCTGTGGCCACTGCTGAGTTTTCCAAATTGCTGGCATACTGAGTGCAGCACTTTCACAGAATCATCTTTCAGGATTTAAAATAGCTCAACTGGAATTCCATCACCTCCACTAGCTTTGTTCGTAGTGATTCTTTCTAAGGCCCACTTGACTTCACATTCCAGGATGTCTGGCTCTAGATGAGTGATCACACCATCGTGATTATCTTGGTCTTGAAGATCTTTTTGTACAGTTCTTCTGTGTATTCTTGCCACCTCTTCTTATTATCTTCTGGTTCTGTTAGGTCCAGACCATTTCTGTCCTTTATTGAGCCCATCTTTGCATGAAATGTTCCCTTGGTATCTCTAATTTTCTTGAAGAGGTTTCTAGTCTTTCCCATTCTGTTGTTTTCCTCTATTTCTTTACATTGATCATTGAAGAAGGCTTTCTTATATCTTATTGCTATTCTTTGGAACTCTGCATTCAGATGCTTATATCTTTCCTTTTCTCCTTTGTTTTTCACCTCTGTTTTTTTCACAGCTATTTGTAAGCAGAGACATTATTTTGCCGACTAAGGTCCGTCTAGTCAAGGCTATGGTTTTTCCTGTGGTTATGTATGGATGTGAGAGTTGGACTGTGAAGAAGGCTGAGCGACGAAAAAATAATGCTTTTGAACTGTGGTGTTGGAGAAGACTCTTGAGAGTCCCTTGAAATGCAAGGAGATCCAACCAATCCATTCTGAAGGAGATCAGCCCTGGGATTTCTTTGGAAGGAATGATGCTAAAGCTGAAACTCCAGTACTTTGGCTACCTCATGCAAAGAGCTGACTCATTGGAAAAGACTCTGATGCTGGGAGGGATTGGGGGCAGGAGGAGAAGGGGACGACAGAGGATGAGATGTCTGGATGGCATCACTGACTCATGGACGTGAGTCTGAGTGAAGTCCGGGGAGTTGGTGATGGACAGGGAGGCCTGGCGTGCTGCAGTTCATGGGGTCGCAAAGAGTTGGACATGACTGAGCGACTGAACTGAACTGATACTTGTCCTGCCTTCAGTCTCCTTCCTGTTTTGTTCTTTTTGTGTGAATGCATCTGTTAGGTCTCTTCGGTTTGCAAGTCACATCCTATCTAACTCACGTACTTGAATATAAAAGATAATTTAGACTCACTTACAGTTAAGATCAAATATAGAGTGGTCTCACGTAGGGGTTTATAGGTGCTCAAACTGGCATTTGGAATAAACTCTGTTCTTCTTTAAGCTTTCTTTAATGTTAGGCTGTTTTTGCTGGCAGGATCAATTCTGTTACCAAAGGGTAGGCCTGCATCTTCCCAGGTTCATGCCAAGTCAATAAAAGACAGCATTTCTTTCCAGTAGATCCAGAACCATCCTATGCTTCCCTCTAAACATATGTCAATCCCTGCTACAGTCACTGTGGGCACATAGATAGAACTGTGCAAATTAACAATTACTTCATAAATGTGTCATTAAAATATCACTATCAGTAAGGTGGCTGGCATTTAATTTCAGGTAAAGTAAATGTGAATGTCTCAGGTAATTGAGGTCAAGTTACCAGTTATTTGTCATTGAAAAACAAGTACTGAAATTATAGCCTTTGAGTAGAGAGTTGACATGAAATGCTGCCAGGCAAACTGTATATTTAAACAGTATTTGATGATTTGCTAAAAACACTGAGATTACTAAGAATGCTAACATTCTAGGTAGGAGATTTTTTTTTTTTTTTGTCACTAAGCTTGCTCTGATTAGTAGAATTAAGGCCTTTTTGGCATTCAAGATTTCTGAATCAAGGAAGACAGTCCTACACAGCATTGAAATTTGAGGTTACGTGGGAAACTGAGAACCCCTGAGCAAACAGGAAACTTCTTGTTGTTCAGTCATTAACACATGTTTATCTCTTTTGACCCCATGGACTACAGCATATCAAGCTCTCCTGTGCTTTACTATCTCCTGGAGTTTGCCCAAACTCTTATCCATTCAGTTATTTGATACTATCCAAATATTACATCCTCTGTTGCCTGCTTCACCTCCTGCTCTCAAAAGCATCAGGATCTTTTTCAATGAGTCAGCTCTTTGCATGAGGTGACCAAAGTATTGGAGCTTCAGCATCAGTCGTTCAAAGAATATTCAGTGTTGACTTCCTTTAGGATTGATTGGTTTCATCTCATTTCAGTCCAGGGGACTCTCAAGAGTCTTCTCTAGCACCACAATCTGAAAACATCAATTATTCAGTGTTCAGCCTTCTTTCTAACTCTCACATCTGTATATTACTACCAGAGAAGCCATAACTTTGACTATACGGATTTTTGCCAGCAAATAATGTCTCTCTTTTTTTTAAATTTTACTTTATTTTACTTTACAGTACTGTATTAATTTTGCCATACATCAACATGAATCTGCCACGGGTGTACACGTGTTCCCAATCCTGAACCCACCTCCCACCTCCCTCCCCATACCATCTCTCTGGGTCATCCCAGTGCTCCAGCCTCAAACATCCTGTATCCTGCATTGAACCTAGACTGGTGATTCATTTCTTATATGATATTATGCATGTTTCAGTGTCATTCTCCCAAATCATCCCACCCTCTCCCTCTCCCACAGAGTCCAAAAGTCTGTTCTATACATCTGTGTCTCTTATGCTGTCTTGCATGCAGGGTTATCGTTACCATCTTTCTAAATTCCATATGTATGTGTTGGTATACTGTATTGGTGTTTTTCTTTCTGGCTTACTTCATTCTGTATAATCGGCTCCAGTTTCATCCACCTCATTAAAACTAATTCAAATGTATTCTTTTTAATGGCTGAGTAATACTCCATTGTGTATATGTACCACAGCTTTCTTATCCATTCGTCTGCTGATGGACATCTAGGTTGCTTCCATGTCCTGGCTATTGTAAACAGTGCTGAGATGAACATTGGGGTACACGTGTCTCTTTCATTTCTGGTTTCCTTGGTGTGTATGTGCAGCAGTGGGATTGCTGGGTCATAAGGCAGTTCTATTTCCAGTTTTTTAAGGAATCTCCACACTGTTCTCCATAGTGGCTGTAATAGTTTGCGTTCCCCCCAACAGCGTAAGAGGGTTCCCTTTTCTCCATACCCTCTCCAGCGTTTATTGCTTGTAGACTTTTGGATCACAGCCATTCTGACTGGTGTGAAATGGTACCCCATTGTGGTCTTGATTTGCATTTCTCTGATAATGAGTGGTGTTGAGCATCTTTTCATGTGTTTGTTAACCATCTGTATGTCTTCTCTGGAGAAATGTCTATTTAGTTCTTTGACCCATTTTTTGATTGAGTCACTTGTTTTTCTGGAATTGAGCTGCTGGTGTTGCTTGTATATTTTTGAGATTAGTTGTTTGTCAGTTGCTTCATTTCCTATTATTTTCTCCCATTCCAAAGGCTGTCTTTTCACCTTGCTTATAGTTTCCTTTGTTGTGCAGAAGCTTTTAATTTTAATTAGATCCCATTTGTTTATTTTTGCTTTTATTTCAGGTATTCTGGGAGGTGGGTCATAGAGTATCCTGCTGTGATTCATGTCGGAGAGTGTTTTGCCTATGTTCTCCTCTAGGAGTTTTATAGTTTCTGATCTTACATTTAGATCTTTAATCCATTTTGAGTTTATTTTTGTGTATGGTGTTAGAAAGTGTTCTAGTTTCATTCTTTTCAGCTTGTTGACCAGTTTTCCCAGCACCACTTGTTAAAGAGATTGTCTTTTCTCCACTGTCTATTTTTGCCTCCTTTGTCAAAGATAAGGTGTCCATAGGTGTGTGGGTTTATCTCTGGGCTTTCTATTTTGTTCCATTGATCTATATTTCTGTCTTTGTGCTAGGACCATACTGTCTAGATGACTGTGGCTTTGTAGTAAAGCCTGAAGTCAGGCAGGCTGATTCCTCCAGGTCCGTTCTTCTTTCTCAAGATTGCTCTGGCTATTCGAGGTTTTTGTATTTCCATATAAATTGTGAAATTATTTGTTCTAGCTCTGTGAAAAATACCACTGGTAGCTTGATAGGGATTGCATTGAATCTGTAGATTGCTTTGGGTAGTGTACTCATTTTCACTATATTGATTCTTCCGATCCATGAACAGGGTATATTTCTCCATCTTCCAAGGAGCAAGCATCTTTTAATTTCATGTCTGCAGTCACCATCCACAGTGATTTTGGAGCCCAAGAAGATAAAATCTGTCACTGTTTCCACTTTTCCCTTTTCTATTTGCCATGAGGTGATGGGACTGGATGGCTTAAGCTTTGTTTTTTGACTCTTGAATTTTAAGCCAACTTTTTCACTCTCTGCTTTCACCTTCATCCAGAGGTTCCTTATTTCTTCTTCACCTTCTTCCATTAAAGTAGTATCATCTGCATATCTGAGGTTGATGATATTTCTCCTGGCAATCTTGACTCCATCTTGTGCTTCAACCAGCCTAGAATTTCACATGATGTACTCTGCATAGAAGTTAAATAAGCAGGGTGACAATATACAGCCTTGACATACTCCTTTCCCAATTTTGAACCAGTCCATCTGTTCCATGTCTAGTGTTAGCTATTGCTTTTTTACCTGCATACAGTTTTCTCAATAAGGCAGGTAAGGTGCCTATTCTGGTATTCCCATCTCTTTCAGAATTTTCCACAGTTTGTTGTGATCCACACAGTCAAAGGCTATAGTATGTGAAGCATAAGTATATATACATATATATATATATATTTTTTTTTTTTTTTTCTGGAATTCCTTTATTCTCTCTATCATCCAATGAATGTATCCAGGTTGTATATCTGGATGTTCTTGGTTCGTGTACACTGAAGCCTAGCTTAAAGGGTTTTGAGCATTACCTGGCTAGCATGTGAAGTGAGTGCAATTGTGTTGTAGTTTAAACATTGGCATTGCCCTTCTTTGGGATTGAAATGAAAACTGACTTTTTCCCATCCTGTGGCCACTGCTGAGTTTTGCAAAGTTGCTGCCATTGGGAGCAGCACTTTAACAGCATCATCATTTAGGATTTGAAATAACTCATGTGGAATTTCATCACCTCCACTAGCTTTGTTTGTAGCAATCCTTTCTAAGGCCTACTTGACTTCACACTCCAGGATGTCTGGCACTAAGTGAGTAACCACACCATCATGGGCATCCAGGTTGTTAAGACCTTCTTTGTATAGTTCTTCTGTGTATTCTTGCCACCTCTTCTTAATCTCTTCTGTTTCTGCTAGGTCCTTACTGATACCTTTCTGATACCTTACTGATACATGTAGAACTCATCTTCTATTGTCATATCTTTTTGCTTTTTCATGGCACTCATAGGGTTCTTTGGTCAAAAATACTGGAGTGATTTGCCTTTCCTCCCTCTAATGGACCACATTTTGTCAGAACTCTCCACTATGTCAGAACTCTCCACCTGTCTTGGGTGGCTCTGCATGGCATGGCATAACTCAGAGCTTTTTTGAGTTATGCAAGTCCCTTATGCAAGACAAGATTTTGATCCATGAAGGGGCATATAGAAAATGTCAGGGGCCTAAAAAACATAGAACTGGTGTTTTGGAGGTTGACCTGTATTCCTCAGGGTCTGCCTCTCCTCAGGGGCTGAAAGTATCATTTGGAGCTCCTTTCTATTGCTAGGATGGATGCTGCCAATTCTAATTGATTTTTGCTCAAACAAACTCGTAAAAATCTTAATATTCTTCAGTTTATCTTTTAACAGCTCTGGTGTCAGAAGAATGAACTGAGCCAAAAGGACCTCAGCAGCACAAGCGAGGACACTTGGATATCTGCTGAGGTTTTGAGCTCACTGCTCTCCCACTGCTTCTGGAAGTGGTGAGCAAGTCTTTCTCTAATTCTAGCTCTGCAGTTTTACATGAGCATTCATACTTTATTTTAGCATTTGTTTCTCTGGACTGGGGCCCCAAAGTTGTCCAGAAAGAGACTAAATCTGACTTAGAAATTGGTCTGGGTCTCGGATTGGACTTGGTCCAGCTTAGAAACTGGAGTCAGTCCAGAGTCAGACGAGGTCTTATTCAAGTTGGACTGAGTCCAGTGTGAGGCCTCAGGAGAATAAACTTTTGTTTTAAGGCTGGACAAATTTGCTACCCTAACCAAAAATAATCTTGATCTTGGTGGCCAAAGGGGAGAAATTTTACCCCAGATTTTCTTATCATTTATGATGTTATCTAGAACAGAAGTGATCTCATGATAAAGGATAGAGGAAAAATGATTTTTCCTTCTCTAAAAATGTTCAGTGATCCCCACTGGGACATCCTTCTTACTCCAGAGCCTTCAGATAGCACAGGTAAGGGTTCTTACCAAAGTCAGCTCTCTCATCTCTATCTCCACCTGTGGTGCTTATTTAACAGAGCAAGGTTAAATTGCACTTTCTCCCTTCCTTTCCAAATTTAGATTGACAGGGAGAAACATTTAAATGTATCAGATCTTTGAACTGTGACTCTCAAATTTGCTTTTGAGTCCTTATTCATTATAGATCCCTTCTACCCCAAAGACAGTCATTTCCTTCTTATTTGTCTAACTTTTGTCATGAGAACTTGGCTTAGCAAAAGCCAGGTTGGGATCCCCAAAATGTTTGACTTGGAAGGAATGTGGGTTGCACTCCATGTGCAGCTGTGGTTTTATCCCTGTTGCCAGCTCTCAGTCCTTTCTTCATTTTGCTTACCCTTGGGACTTGCTCTAGATCTTGGGAGGATAATGTCTTCTGCAATCTCTTTGGGGGCTTCTCTTGTTCTCATGGGATTGTTCAATACTACCAGAAATATGTGCTGTTTGTCCCGCTCAAACTTGACAATATATTTGGCAGGGTGGTGGTGTTTTGTTTGTTTGTTTTTTTTAAGTAGCTCTCTTGTAGGAAACTAGCCAAATATGAAGCTGATAATAAGTGCCTGATGGGAATTTGTTTTTAAGTCTTCTCCACTAAGCTAAAATTAAACTTTACACCAAGAGGGCAAGAAAAACTCTGAAATCTTTGTGGATGGAGATGCTCCAAAGACATACAATTCTAATCAAGAACATAGGAATCTTTTTTCATATATAATTTATTTTCTTATTAAAAGATAATTGCTTTACAGAATTTTGTTTTTTGTCAAACCTTAACCTGAATGACACATATATATATTCCCTTTAACGGAGAAGGCAATGGCACCCCACTCCGGTACTCTTGCCTGGAAAATACCATGGACGGAGGAGCCTGGAAGGCTGCAGACCATGGGGTCGTTGAGGGTCGGACATGACTGAGCAACTTCACTTTCACATTTCACTTTCATGTATTGGAGAAGGAAATGGCAACCCACTCCAGTGTTCTTGCCTGGAGAATCCCAGGGATGGGGGAGCCTGGTGGGCTGCCGTCTATGGGGTTGCACAGAGTCGGACACAACTGAAGTGACTTAGCAGCAGCAGCAGCGTCCTCCCTTTTGAACTTCCCTCCCATCTCCTTCCCCATCCCACCCCTCTAGGTTGAGAACATAAGAATCTTTTGATTTCCATCTTAGTTGAAGATCTTCTCCCTGATGTAAAGAAGCAAGCTGAGGGTAATAAAGATGGGTGGGTGGGTTGGCCTCCATATTGTTCAAGTTGTCACTCAATTCTGTGAGGAATTAAAGAAACCTATATTATCTTACAAACCAGGCCTTTATTATAACTGAAAAGGAGGCTCTAGGAATAATTCAAAGCCCACTTGTTCTTTTTACCAATGCCCAAATATACCCTTTTCATATCAAAATGTTTGCAGATATTCTAAAAGTTATGAACTTAAGGATCAAAAGTCCTTGGTGCAACTTACATTCTTTCTTTGTGTCTTGGAGAAATAAATATTCTACATAGTCTTCTCTAGGATACAAAGGAATCTCATAAAAAGGAGAGAAAAAAGTCCATTTTGATAATTAGGAGTAGGAAACATCTTAAAAGTCTCACTCGGAAATATTAGTAAAAAACTATCTGAGCAGATAACCTTAATATATTCCATCTTCCAGAATCACATGGGCCAAAACTTTTTTTTTATAAACCATTGAGTTTCATATTATCATGCCTGTTAATTTCTTTCTCTATCTATATGCTATAGTGAGTTTTTTGTACTTCTGAATGATATTTCCAAAGTTATTTTTAAAGACTCCAGTTAACTGACTTGAAGTTCAACAAGAAATATACAAATCAAGTGTACTATCAGAAATATAGACACTAACCCAAATGTTTTCTAGATTCATGTGATCTAGGATAATATTTGGTAAATAAACCTATTTTACAAGGACAACTGAGTGGTGCTACAAAAACAGTGGAAAATTCCCTCATTTTAATCTGGTTATATGCCCAAACTTCTAACCAAGAAGTGGTTCAGCAATAGGAGCCAATTAATTTACTATAAAACATTCCTTCATCTATAAAACAAATCTTTTTTTTTCCTTTGCCAACTAAAAATTGTCACTCACCAGCTGGCACTACAAGAATGAAGTCCCCAGCTCCTGCAGTCATTGACCTTCAATAGACCTTGAAAGGAATTTGGGACAGAAATTAGGAATGAAGCATTCAGTGCTCTGGGAAGTTCTGGCAAAACAGATTTTTGCATAGTTGGATATTTTCAGGAGAAGATTTTATTAGACCAATTTCTTGCTTCTTCTTATATTTACTTCCCTGGTGGCTCAGATGGTTAAGTGTCTGTCTACAATGTGGGAGATCTGGGTTCTATCCCTGGGTCAGGAACTAGAAAATCACTAAAACTATTATTGGGCATCTGCTCCACATGAATAGCAGCAATCTTCCTGAGACTAGTGGAAACCCTCTGCCAAAATGTTTGCTTGACTGCATGTATCCCTCTTCACTAAAATCACATATATACTGACCTCCCTTGCCTACTTATCAGAGCAGTTCCTCAGAGCTATCTGAGAGGCTGAACCCTGGGCTATAGTTCTCATTTTGTCTCAAGTAAAACTTAACTCACAGCTCTCGCACTGTGCTTTTTGTTGTTGTTGACAACTTTGGTAATCAACAAAGAGACCCAGAGCAGACTTCTTTCCTTCTTCTGAACATTATGAAGAACCAGAGGTTGGTACCAATAGAGACCTCCTGTGCCCATCCACCTTCTCAGAGAGTTCAGATGAATTTAGAGTGAGTCTCTCTTGGTTCTTGCATCTCTCTTATCGGTTGATGATCCTGAGTTCTGTTTGGTGGTCTATAACAGGTATCTGGCCCCCAGTTGAAAGATACTGGGGGTGGGGGGGGCAATTGATAGACACTGGGGAAATTGCCTACCCAGTTGAATGAAATTAGTTTGCTCAGTTCAAAGACACTGAATGACCTGGGACTGAGAGGTGAGATAGGAGGCTGATCTGACACATTTCCTCAACTGGGTGCCTCAACAGAATTCACTGGGATACAGTGAAGATATTAGATGTTAACTTTTTTCCAAATAAGAGTGACAAGATTCCTCCCAGTTAATTATGGCTTTCAAGGCAACTGAGAAATTTACAAGAGTGCTGGAGGCAGAGTCCTCATACCTTGCAATGGTACCATAGGGAAATTCATTCATTAATAAAAAGGGATCATGAATAATATATATGAATATAATACAGAAATTAAATGGAACTCCTAAAACTCTCATATTTCCTAGTAAAATATTATCTGTCATAATTCTAGTCATTATCTGAAAATGTTGTATGTCACAGCAGTAAGCAGATTTCTTTGTCGAATGCGTTGTGAACAGGCCTTCAACTGCACCTTTTTAAATAGTCATTCATACAGTTATTGTTTTATTTTGATGCTTTTACAAAAGTCAATTTCAAATAGAACTGCCTTATGACCCAGCAATCCCACTGCTGGGCATATAGACCGAGGAAATCAGAATTGAAAGAGACACGTGTATCCCAATGTTCATCTCAGCACTGTTTATAATAGCCAGGACATGGAAACAACCTAGATGTCCATCAGCAGATGAATGGATAAGAAAGCTGTAGTACATATACACAATGGAGTATTACTCAGCCATTAAAAAGAATACATTTGAATCAGTTCTAATGAGGTGGATAAAACTGGAGCCAATTATACAGAGTAAAGTAAGCCGGTAAGAAAAACACCAATACAGTATACTAACACATATATATGGAATTTAGAAAGATGGTAATGATAACCCTGTATGCGAGACAGCAAAAGAGACACAGATGTATAGAACGGACTTTTAGACTCTATGGGAGAGGGAGAGGGTGGGATGATTTGGGAGAATGGCATTGAAACATGTATACTATCAGGTAAGAAAAGAATCGCCAGTCTATGTTCAATACAGGATACAGGATGCTTGGGGCTGGTGCACGGG
>SJYQ01010853.1:202477-213733 GCA_006410935.1 Redunca redunca
GGGGGGGGCGGTCAGGATTGGGAACTCATGTACACCTGTAGTGGATTCATGTCAATGTATGGCAAAACCAATACAGTATTGTAAAGCAAAATAAAGTAAAAATAAAAAATTTTTTTAAAGGCAAAAAAAAGAAAGACTCTTAGCAAGGACTTTTTGACAGGTACAAGATTCTGACAACTTTCTGATCATACCACTGAACTGAGTGAGAAATTAAATAATTCTAATGGAAAATCTGATGGCTTTATAAAGTTGTTAACTAAAAGGATCACTTATATAGGACTGTGGGAACTGAAATGTCATTATAAAATTTATGGTTTCTGTGTGAAATATTACTGACTTTTAATCTGTGTTATATAGATATAAAGAGAGATTTCCTCTCAAGCTAATTATTACTTACAACAATTTGGTAAATTATACTTTTGTAAGCAGAATCAAAAGTTTTGTCTTTTTATGTAACTGATCTTTCCTTTGATTGGAAACTCTTAGGTTCCCAACAACTTTAAAAATCAGATAAATTAAGAGGTTCATCTCCCAACATGTACAAGAATCCTAAAGCATTTGAGGTACCTTGAAAATGGAGGAATTTGCCCAAATTTGTAGTTATTGCAGGTGAAATCTGTGAGCCTTTAGTGTGGCTTTCCTGGCCTTGATAAACATTTTAAAAATTCACTGTGAGTTTCCCTGTAAAAGACTCCCACAAAACTAGTTTTAAAACAGCCTGTATGATCAATTACACTTCTGTAGCTCATCAGGCCAAGTACTGAAGCCAGAATTATTTTGCAAAAAAATTCATCGAAATTTGGCTATATTTAGTAGAAATTAGGATTATTTTAGAGAGAAAAAGATTATGTTTCAGTGGATATTAGATTCAAGGTTTTTGATTTTGGGATTTTTGGTGGTTGGGGGGAAGGGGTAGGGACACTTTACTTTGTGTTTAGAATCCTCTGTACTTTTCAAAATTTCCACAAAGAATTGCTTTCATAGGAAGGTTTCAAACAAAGTCGAGAGAAATGTCAAAGCCTTGGAGAGACCCCATGGATGCATGCACCCGCTGCCCCTTCTCTCTCTGTGGTGCCTTTGAGAGATAAAGGGTGAAGGAAACTTTGTAGGGTCTCCAGGCCTCTGCCTTACCCACCCACATTTGCCAGCCGAGGGGAAGCCTGCCAGTCACCTCCCCTGCCCTTGGCTGCAGCAAGCAAATCTTAGATGCTAGGCTGGGCTCCTCCCTGCCTCCTACATCTGATCTATCCATTGAGCTTACTGACCTGAAAGAAAAAGCAGTCCAAGCATTTGCCAAGCAGGCATCTGGCTGTTGCTTTCATTTCCCATCTTGGTTCAAAGAGCAACAGCTAAGCTTTGATCACCTCCCAGCACCTGGTACCATGCTGAACATTCAGCACCAACCGATGCTTTTAAACTCACACTGATCTGGTGACATCCGACTGCCAGGACCACTAATTTGCAAAAGCCGCACAGAGAAGGCACAGAGCCTGAGTGCATGGAAACCAGAATTTGAACCCAGACCACAACTCCATGCAGACACCAGCCATTCCATGCCCTTGTTTTATTTGCTTCACACATGTGTTCTCTGAATGATATTTCTTCACTTGCTTCCAGTGGGCTCTTGTTTATTGTTAAGGTCTTTATCTGTCTTGTTCACTGCTGTGTCCCCAGTGCCTGGAAGAGTCTGGCAAATAGCAAGTACTCAATACATGTTTGGAGGATGAGAAGATATTGAAGTGAATTAGCACATGCCTGTTCTGCCCAAGGCTGTATATTGTCACCCTGCTTATTTAACTTATATGCAGAGTACATCATGAGAAGTGCTGCACTGGAAGAAATACAAGCTAGAATCAATCTTGCCAGGAGAGACATCAATAACCTCAGATATGCAGATGACACCATTCTTTTTTGGGGGGGGAGAGAAGTGGAGGTTTGTTTACAACTTTTAATATTTTCTTCAAAGCTACTAGTTTATTTATATCTTCCCATTTTTATTAATTTTATTCATTTGTATTTTTCTTGAATCCATTTCATCTAGATTTTCAAATTCATTTCCACTGTATTATAATATCAGTTCAGTTAAGCCACTCAGTTGTGTCCGACTCTTGGCTACCCCATGGACTGCAGCATGCCAGGCTTCCCTGTCCATCACCAACTTTCAAAGCTTGCTCAAACTCACATCCATCGAGTCAGTGATGCCATCCATTTTTATGGCAGAAAGTGAAGAGGAACTAAAGAGCCTCTTGATGAAAGTGAAAGACGAGAGTGAAAAAGTTGGCTAAACCACTACAATATTCTAAAGCAATTAAAATAAATTAATTAAAGTAAATTTAAAAATATAAATTAATTTAAAAAAATAAGATTCAGAAAACTAAGATCATGGCATCTGGTCCCATCCTTTCATGGCAAATAGATGGGGAAACAGTGGAAACAGTGACAGACTTGTTTTGGGGGGCTCCAAAATCACTGAAGATGGTGACTGCAGCCATTAAATTAAAAGACACTTGCTCCTTGTAAGAAAAGTTATGACCAACCTAGATAGCATATTAAGAAGCAGAGGCATTACTTTGCCAACAAAGGTCCATCTAGTCAAGGCTCTGGTTTTTCCAGTAGTCATGTGTGGATGTGAGAGTTGGACTATAAAGAAAGCTGAGCGCCAAAGAATTGACGCTTTTGAACTGTGGTGTTGAAGACTCTTGAGAGTCCTTTGGACTGCAAGGTGATCCAACCAGTCAATCCTAAAGGAGATCAGTCCTGAATATTCATTGGAAGGACTGATTTTGAAGGTGAAACTCCAAAACTTTGGCAACCTGATGTGAATTGACTCACTTGAAAAGACCCTGATGCTGGGAAGGACTGAAGGCAGGAGAAGGGGATGACAGAGGATGAGATGGTTGGATGGCATCACCGACACAACGGACATGAGTTTGAGTAAACTCTGGGAGTTGGTGATGGACAGGGAGGCCTGGTGTGCTGCAGTTCATGGGGTTACAAAGACTCAGACACGACTGAGCAACTGAAGTGAACTGAACTGAACTGTTCTTCCCAAGCAAGGCATAGACTGGGTCTGGTTACAGCGAGAGGGAGTTAAGTGGGACCAAAGATTGAATTTTTGGAGACACCAGTTTGCACAGGATGGGAGTATAGCTACGTCTGTGTACCCTGCAGGCAGGAGGCCCCATGGCTGCCATGGGAGGCAAGTCTGGAATGGAGGCTGACTCTCAAAGATTCTGAAGCTGGGCTGGGTGGGGTCTGTGGCTGGGGGCCAGAGTCTTAAGGCTGGGTGTTTTTTGTTTAGTATAAACACAGAACAGAGGGGTGGCGTCTGAAGCTGGCCAGGAATAACAGAGGAATCACAAAAACAGAGCTGGTTCCCTGCCCTCCAGCTTGTGCCCTCTGGTCCCTCCATGGGGCTCTGGCCTGACATTCAAGTCTGGGGTGAGGATCCAGGCTCCAACTTTGAATCCTTCTGGGGGGTCTGGCTGGCCTGGGCTTGAATCCTGACTGTGTGATACAAGTAAAACTTCTCCTCTAGTCTGTTTTCTCAGCTATAAATATGTGACCTTAAAATGATCAGTAGACTGGATGGGGGGAGGGGGGAGGAAACAATGTATAAAAAGAGAAAGCCAAGACAGACTGAGGCCTTTCTCCTTTGGGGTCTGATCGCCCCATGCCTGGAGGGTGTACTTTCGTTTGCTTGCTGAATAAAACTCTGAGCTGTAACCTGAAATAAAAAGAAAAATGATCAGGGGAAATAGCAACAGTTACAATGTGCTAGACATAAGCACATTCACTTAACAGACACCCAGTTTCTTCACATGGTTGCTAGAGGCACTGAGTCAACTGCACAACCGTCCTTTTTTTCTCAGATGAAGAGACCAAGGCTCTGAGAGCTGGCTGAAGGTCTTAGGGCTGGGGCTAGAACCCAGCACTCAGAGGAACAAGAAAGGAGCCTCCACTATCTGACCCATCCAAGTGTGACTTGCCTCCCACCACACTGCAGCTGTGCTCTGTGATGCTGATCTTCACCGGGTGGCCATTGCTGGTGTGTGCAGTGGGCGATGCATACCTACTGTCTCCACCACCTTGTGACTACCCAGCGGGACTCAGCCCTGCTAACATTGCCAAGCCTTCCCCATAGGGGTGCAGACTCTGGGGCTGCTCTGCAGGGGCCCCAGCAGTTGTGCTGGTCACCATCTCCACCTCCCTCAGCCCCTCCACCACCCCAACTGTGTCTGCAGGAACTGGGCTGTTCGGGGGTGGCCAGGTCTAAGGCTGGAGGTCAGCCTGCCATGCATGAGCTGCTAGCGGTTCCTGAGCATTTTCTTGAGCTGAGTCTCTAGCACAGCAACCTTAGCAGCAAGTTGCCTCAGTTTCCGGCATGCCCAACCCTGCTCTTGGACCCAGGTGCCCACACTCCAGGTCTAGAGGGCCACTGGGTTCCTGGGGGCCTCAGGGAGGTCCAGGCAGAGCTCACTTCCCCCCACATCTTTGCGGGGTACCTATGAATTTCCAGCTCTTGAGCTGCACCATGGGCTGCCACTTCTGCAGCATCAACTGCTTCACTCAGAACACAGAGATCAGCTCACCTGCTCCTCTAGCTGCTACATCTTCTCTGGCCATCTGTTCCCACACATGGCTCAGCATAGGAGCGCTGGGTGGCAGAGGTGTGGACAATCCCTATCCGCATGGTGTCATCGGCGGCAGCCCCTCACTTACCAGCGAGCACGTGAAGCCTGCTATGCTGGCAGTCAGGCAGTCCAGGCCAGTGGGTGTGGTCTTCTGGTCCTCAAGGTAGTGACAGGTGTCTAACGGCTTGTGCTGCACAAGCAGGTTGAAGCCGGCACTAGCAGCCAGGGTGCCTTACACGGGCAAAAGCAGCAGCTGTGGTAGGAATCCACCAGGAGCCAGGGCTGTACCCTGGCAGGAAGCTGAGTCCAGGCCCCATGCTGCACAACCGCCTGCCTTGGCATGTGGCCCTTTTCCCCATGTACTTCAAGTACTTGTTTTTGAGAAAGTCCAGATAAAGGTGGTAACCTTAAGGCACCTCCGCAGAGTAGGGCAGGTCTGGGCACTTTGGAGGGGAAGGCCCGAAGAGAGGGTTGGGCTGGGAGTCCCTGGGCAGGGGGTTGAAGCATGCAGGACTTGGGCCATCCTCTTGCCAGGAGACCCTCCTGAAGAGTCACTTGGGGACAGTGAGTCAGACCACCTGCAACAGGGGCTGAGGCTTACCTTGCCCTCTTTGGCTGTCTCAGATTCCCACCACCCCACCTACCCTGTTTCATGCAACCTGCTGAATCATTGAATTTTGATAATTAAAATCTGCAGTTTACTAACAGTTACTTCCCAGTTAGCTCCTTGCTGTTATATTATTGTAAATTTCAACTGAATAATTTAAAGGACAATCAAGTTTGCTTCTGAAGTTCATCTCATTAATCTAAACTTTGATGAAGATCAGAAACCCTATGATTTGCAAGCAGCAGATTATGCATACTGAAAAAGACAACATTTAAAGGACTATCTCCAACCTAGGGAAGGAAATTGCAACCCACTCCAGTATTCTTGCTTGGAGAATCCCATGGACAGAGGAGACTGGCGGGCTGCAGTCCATGGGGTCACAAGAGTTGGACATCACCACCCACCTCGATGGAAGGACTGTTATCAGGTATGCTTAACTTGCTCCTGCACAGCAGCACTGAAGGGAATTGACTCTTAGATTAATATTTCCACTCAAAAAAGGTCCCTGGACTAAACTGGTCTATGGAGAAGATTGCTGACTTCAAAATCTCCTGAAAGGAATGCTCAAGCAGAGGAGATTCTAGCAGACCAAGATGAGGGGAAAAAAAAAAAAAACAAAAACATATATATATATATATCTGAAGTAGACAGTTGACCCAAGTTGCCAGACCAAGTGTGTATACTATTTTGATATTAGCACACTGAGTGGCCTATCAATGAAATCTTTGTCCACCTTAGGAATAAGCATTCCTAGCACCATGGGACAAAATGATCATGACATGTCTCCAAACCCATGGTTCAATTTATAATCATGAGGGAGTATTGCAAACTATTAACTGGCACCACCTGTTATTACAAGAATGAAGTACTAGCTTCAGTTGCTGATCTTCAACAAATGCTATAAGGAATTTAGAGTGGAGGTCAGGAGTGAGGCACTCTACGTTCAGAAAGATGTGACAGAATAGGCTATCAGATGTATATTTTTTAAAATTAATTTACTTTTTATTGAAGGATAATTGCTTTACAGAATTTTGCCGTTTTTGTTTTCTCAAAAGACTTTATGAGCCCAATGTCTTCCATCTTCTCATATATATAAAAAAAATTAAATTACTTAAAAACAGTTTCCAAAATATTTTTGGACTTTTCAGTCAGCATAATCATGTGAGCCAGTGTCTTGTGATAAATGTTGAATTTGGACAGAAATTTGAAAAAAACGTGCAGAGGATTTCCTTTGAAACCTGAGGAGGTAAAAGGGATATCTAGAGTAAAAGCACAGAAATAGATAATACCTAATAACAGAGAGTGTATATTAACCAATTTCTAAATCTTGTGAAGTGTTCACCCTGTGAACACTTAGATCATTTCATGTTCATCCTTGTATATGCATAAAGACTCCAAGACAGAAGGGAACTTTGTCTTGTTTACAGCTATGCACTGGATATAGAGAACACAGAGCATTTAAACTCTCTGCTGAATGAATGAATGAATGGTGGTGCAACAATCCTAAGCCCTAGGATCTCAATTTGAACCTACAGCAGAAAGATGATATAAAAATGTATACTTTATTTTTCAATTTACACTAAAGTTTTATTTATACTAAATTTACTTGTGTTCCACCCATTTCTTAACAAAAGAGTGAGCTTTTAGAACACATTAATTTTTAGAATTTTTCTTTAAAATGTTTATTTGGAGCATAATTGTTCTATAATATTGTGTTAACTTCTACTATACATCAACATGAATCAGCCAGAGGTATACATATTTCCCCTCCCTCTTGAACCTCCCTCCCACCTCCAGTCCCATTCCAGCCCTCTACATTGTCACAGAACACTGGTTTTGAGCTCCTTGCATCACACAGCCAATTCCCACTGCTATCTATTTTATATACGGTAATGTATATATTTCAATTCGTCCCTCCCTCTCCTTCCTCCACTGTGTCCACAAGTCTGTTTTCTCACAAATCTGTATCTCCATTGCTGCCCTGCAAATATGTTCATCAGTGCCATATTTCTAGATTCCATATATATATGCATTAATATATTGTTTTTCTCTTTCTGACTTACTTCAGTCTGTGTAATAGACTGCAGGTTCATCCACCTCATTGCATCTGATTCAAATGCATTTCTTTTTATGGATGAATAATATTTCACTGTATACTTTGATATGTACCACAACTTCTTTATCCATTAATCTGTCGATGAACATCTAGGTTGTGTCCATGTCCTAGCTATTATAAACAGTGCTTCACTGAACACGGGGATACATGTATCTTTTTCAATTATGTTTTCTTCAGGGTATATTCCCAATGGTGGGATTGTTCGGTCATATGGTAGTTTTATTCCTAGTTTTTTAAGGACTCTTCACACTCTTCTCCATCTATTTACATTCCCACCAACAGTGCAAGAGGGTTTCTTTTCCTCCATACCCTCTCCAGCATTTATTTTTTGTACATCTTTTGATGATGGCCATTCTGACCAGTGTGAGGTCATTGTAGTAGTTTTGATTTGCATCTGTAAATGCATTGTAGTTTTCATTTGCATTTCTCTAATAATGAGTAATGTTGAGCATATTTTCATGCATTTATTAACCATCTGTCTTTTTTGGGGAAACGTCTGTTTAGGTCTTCTGCCGCCTTTTTAATTGGATTCTTTGTTTTACTGGTATTGAGCTGAATGAACTACTTGTATATTTTGGAGATTAATCCTTTCTCAGTTGATTAATTTGCTATTAATTTCTCCCATTATGAGGGTTGTCTTTTCACCTTATTTATAGTTTCCTTTGCTGTGCAAAAGTTTTAAAATTTAATTAGGTCCTACTTGTTTATTTTTGTTTTTATTTCCATGATTTTAGGAGATGGGTCACAGAGGATCTTGCTGTGATTTTTGTCAAGGAGTGTGCTGCCTATGTTGCCCTCCAGGAGCTTTATAGTTTCTTGCCTTACATTTAAGTCTTTAATCTATTATGAGCTTTGTGTATGGTGTTAGGAAATATTCTAGCTTCATTCTTTTACATGTAACTGTCCAGCTTTCCCAGCACCATTTATTGAAGAAACTGTCTTTTCTCCATTGTGTGTTCTTACCTCCTTTTTCCAAGGCAACGTGAGTATAGGGGCATGGGTTTATCTCTGGGCTTTCTATCTTGTTCCATTGGACTATATTTCTGATTTTGTACCAGTATTATTCTGTCTTGATGACTGTAGCTTTGTAGTATAGCCTGATGTCAGGCAGGTTAATTCCCCCAGCTCTGTTTTTCTTTCTCAAGATTGCTTTGGGTATTGCTTTGGGTCTTTTGTGTTTCCATACAAATTGTGAAGTTTTTCACTCTAGTTCTGTGAAAAATACCATTGATAGTTTGATAGGGATTGCATTGAATCTTAGATTGGTTTGGGTAATACAGTCATTTTCACAAAATTGATTCTTCCAATCCAAGAACATGGTGAATGTGAAAGTCGGTCAGTGGTGTCTGACTCTTTAAGACTCCATGGACTATACAGTCCCTGGAATTCTCCAGGCCAGAATACTGGAGTGGGTAGCTGTTCCCTTCTCCAGGGGATCTTCCCCACCCAGGAACTGAACCGGGGTCTCTTGCATTGCAGGCAGATTCTTTACCAGCTGAGCTATTAGAGAACCCTAAGAATATGGTATATCTCTCCATCTATTTGTGTCATCTTTGATTTCTTTGGTCAGAGCCTTATAGTTCTCTGCACAAAGGTCTTTTGTCTCTTTAGGTAGATTTATTCTTAGATATTTTATTCTTTTTGTTGCAATGGTGAATGGAATTGTTCCTTAATTTATTTCTGATTTTTTGTTGTTAGTATATAAGAAAGCAAGGAATTTCTGTGTATTAATTTTATATCCTGTGACTTTACTATATTCATTGATTAGCTCTAGTAATTTTCTGGTAGAATATTTAGGGTTTTCTGTGCATAGTATAAATTCATGTCATCTGCAAACAGTGGCAGTTTTACTTCTTTTCTGATCTGGATTCCTTTTATTTCTTTTTCTTCTCTGATTGCTGTGGCTAGGACTTCCAAAACTATGTTACATAATAGTGGCAAGAGTGGTCACCCTTATCTTGTTCCTGATTTTAGAGGAAAGGCTTTCAGCCTTTCTTCACTGAGAATCATGCTTGCAGGGAGTTTGTTGTATATGGCCTTTATTAGGTTGAAGAATGATCCTTCTATACCTACTTTTTGGAAAGTTTTTTTTTTTATCATAAATTGGTTTTTAGTCAAAAGCTTTCTCTGCAATGATATATAGTTTTTAATCTTTTAATGTGTTAATATAGTGTGTCATATTGATTGATTTGTGTGTACTGAAGAATCCTTGCATCCCTGGGAAAAGCCCACTTGATCATGATGTATAATCCTTTTAGTGTGTTGTTGGATTGTTTGCTAGAATTTTGCTGAGAATTTTGGCATCTATGTTCATCAGTGGTATTGGCCTATAATTTTCTCTTTTTTGTGTGTGGCAACTTTGTCTGGTTTTTGTATCAAGGTGATGGTGGCCTCATAAAATGACTTTGGGAATTTTTCTTCATCTGCAAATTTCTGGAAGAGTTTGAGTAGTATAGGTGTTAGCTCTTCTCCAGACTTTTTGGTAGAATTTGTCTGTGAAGCCATTTGACCCTGAGTTTTTGTTTGTTGGAAGACTTTTTTTCATTATTATTATTATACTTTTGATTTCTCTGCTTGTGATTGATCTGTTCATATTTTCTATTTCTTCAGTTCAGTTCAGTCACTCAGTCGTGTCCGACTCTTTGCGACCCCATGAATCACAGCACGCCAGGCCTCCCTGTCCAACACCAACTCCCGGAGTTCACCCAAACTCACGTCCATCGAGTCAGTGATGCCATCCAGGCATCTCATCCTCTGTCGCCCCCTTCTCCTCCTGCCCCCAATCCCTCCCAGCATCAGTCTTTTCCAATGAGTTGACTCTTCGCATGAGGTGGCCAAAGTACTGGTTCACTATTCTAAGAACTCTTCGATTTCTTCGAGGTTGTCCATTTTATCAGCATATAGCTGCTCATAATAATGTCTTATGATCCTTTGTAGTTCTGAGCTGTATTTTCTAACTTTTTTGTTTCTAATTTTATTGATTTGAGTCTTCTCCCTCATCAGCTCATTTTTTGATGAATCTGGCTAAGGGTTTCTCAATTTTGTTTATAGTTTCAAAAAACAGCTTTTAGATTTATTGATCTATGCTATTGTTTATTTCTTTTTCATTTATTTCTGCTCTCATCTTCATGATTTTTTTCCTTCTACTAACTTTGAGGGTTTCTTTGTTCTTTTTCTAGTTGATTTAGGTGTAAGTTTAGGTTGTTTATTTGATGTTTTTCTTGTTTATTGGGATAGGTTTGTATTGCTATAAGCTTCCCTCTTAGCACTGTTTAATTGCATCCTGTAGGCTTTGAGTTGTCTTGTTTTCATTGTCATTTATTTCTAGGTATATTTCTTTAGTGATCTATTATTTTTCAGAAGCATATTGCTTAGCTTCCATGTGTTTGTATTTTTTATAGTTTTTTCCCCTGTAGTTGGTGTTTAATCTTATAGTGTTGTGACCATAAAAATGCTTGAAATGATTTCAGTATTTTTAAATATGACAAGGCTTGATTTGTGACCCAAGGTGAAGTCTATTCTGGAGAATGTTTCCCGTGCACTTGAGAAAAATAGTGAAATCTACTGTAATTGGATGAAATGCCCTGTAGATATCAGTTAGGTTCAACTGATCCAATGTATCTTTTAAAACTTATGTTTCTTTATTAATTTTCTATCTGGATGATCTGTCCATTGGTGTGAGTAGGATATTAAAGTCTCCAACTATTACTGTGTTATTGTTATTGTTGATTACCCCTTTAATTAGAATTTGCCTTATGTATTAAGGTGCTCCTATGTTGGGTGCATATGTCTTTACAATTGCTATATCTTTTTATGGATTTATCTTTTTTATCATTATGTAGCATTCTTCTTTGTTTTTTGTAGTGGTATTTATTTTAAAGTCTATTTTATCTGATGTG
>SJYQ01010853.1:213980-257064 GCA_006410935.1 Redunca redunca
TGCAATCCAAGGGACTCTCAAGAGTCTTCTCCAACACCACAGTTCAAAAGCAACAATTCTTCAGCACTCAGCCTTCTTCACAGTCCAACTCTCACATCCATACATGACCACAGGAAAAACCATAGCCTTGACTAGATGGACCTTTGTTGACAAAGTAGTGTCTCTGCTTTTGAATACACTATCTAGGTTGGTCATAACTTTTCTTCCAAGGAGTAAGCATCTTTTAATTTCATGGCTTCAGTCACCATCTGTAATGATTTTGGAGCCCTCCAAAATAAAGTCTGACACTGTTTCCACTGTTTCCCCATCTATTTCCTATAATCTCTTCAAATATTTTATCATGTCCTTTCCTTTTGTATTCTTCTTCTGGTACCCCTAATTCTAATGTTGTTATGCTTAATGTTGTCCTAAAGGTGTCTGAGACCTGTAATCGTTTCTTTTTATTCTTTTCTTTAATCTGCCCTGCTTCAGTTATGTCCACTATGCTAACTTCCAGCTCACTTATCCATTCTTCTGCCTCAATTACTCTGATATTGGTTCCCTCTAGTATATTTTTAACCCCAGTTATTATGTTTTTCATTGCTGGTTGTTTATTCTTTAATTTGCCTAGGTCTTTGTTAAACATTTTTTGCATCTTCTCAATCCATGCCTCCAGTCTATTCATCGATGCCTCTATTTAATTTTCAAGATTTTGGATCATCTTTACTATCTTTACTCTGAAATGTTTTCAGATGGATTGTGATTTCCTCTTCGTTTGTTTGGTCTTGTGAGTTTTTACCATGTTCCTTCATCTGATGCATATTATTCTGTCTTTTCATTCTGTTTAATTCACTGTGTTTGAGGTCTCCTTTCTGCAGGTTGGTAGGTTGTATTTTCTCTTGTGGAGTCTGTTCCCTGTGGGTGGAGTTGCTCAAGTGCCTTGCGAAGGTTTCCCAGATAGTGAGATTTGTGCCTATATTTTGTGGATGGAGCTAGATCTTTTCTCTCTGAAAGGCAACACCATATCCAGTAGTGTGTTTTGAGGTGTTTAAGGGTTCTGCTTTATTGACTATGCCAAAGCCTTTGATTGTGTGGATCACAATAAACTGTAGAAGATTCTGAAAGAGATGAGAATACCAGACCACGTGACTTGCCTCTTGAGAAACCTGTATGCAGGTCAGGAAGCAACAGTCAGAACTGGACATGGAACAGACTGGTTCCAAATAGGAAAAGGAGTGCGTCAAGGCTGTATATTGTCACCCTGCTTATTTAACTTATATGCAGAGTACATCATGAGAGATGCTGGGCTGGATGGCACACAAGCTGGAATCAAGATTGCCAGGAGAAATATCAATAACCTCAGATAATGCAGACGACACCACCCTTATGGCAGAAAGTGAAGAACTAAAGAGCTTCTTGATGAAAGTGAAAGAGGAGAGTGAAAAAGTTGGCTTAAATCTCAACATTCAGAAAACTAAGATCATGGCATCCGGTCTCATCATTTCATGGCAAATAGATGGGGAAGCAGTGGAAACAGTGGCTGACTTTATTTGGGGGGGCTACAAAATCACTGCAGATGGTGATGGCAGCTATGAAATTAAAAGACGCTTACTCCTTGGAAGGAAAGTTATGACCAACCTAGATAGCATATTGAAAAGCAGAGACATTACTTTGTCAACAAAGGTCTGTCTAGTCAAGGCTGTGGTTTTTCCTGTGGTCATGTATGGATGTGAGAGTTGGACTATAAAGAAAGCTGAGTGCTGAAGAATTGATGCTTTTGAACTGTGGTGTTGGAGAAGACTCTTGAGAGTCCCTTGGACTTCAAGGAGATCCAACCAGTCCATCCTAAAGGAGATCAGTCCTGGGTGTTCTTTGGAAGGACTAATGTTGAAGCTAAAGCTCCAATATTTTGGCCACCTCATGCGAAGAGCTGACTCATTTGAAAAGACCCTGATGCTGGGAGGGATTGAAAGCAGGAGGAAAAGGGAATGACAGAGGATGAGGTGGTTAGGTGGCATCACCGACTCAATGGACGTGGGTTTGGGTGGACTCCGGAAGTTGGTGATGGACAGGGAAGCCTGGCGTGCTGTGGTTCATGGAGTCAAAAAGAGTCGGACACGACTAAACCACTGAACTGAACTGATGGCTCTGGTATGGCCTATCTGCTCATGTGTAAGGTTGTGCTCCTGTTTTGCTGATGTACTGGCATGAGGCATCTGGCACTGGAGCTTGCTGCACTTTGTGTGAGTCTTGAGTGTTGAGGTGTAGAGCTCTCATTGATTAATATTCCATCAGGGTCAGGAGTTCTCTGGTGGTTCAAAGTCCTGGACTCAGGTCTCCTACCTCAAGGGTCCAGGCCCAACCTCTTACTGATTACAAGCCACACAGTACAAAAGACAAAACCCCAAGACTATTGGTGAAAGCAATCCTCAAGAGCCCAGAACACTCAGAGAAACTCACACTAAAGTCCTCCAATTTTTTTAGGAAGAAATATTGTGTGCTTCTCTTGTGGGCAGTTTGAAGCCCACTCAGTCATTGATCTGGCCTTACTCCAGCTTGTGTGTGCATTCTAAGTCTCTTCAGTCATGTCTGACTCTTTGTGACCATATGTATGGTAGCCTTCCAGGTTCCTCTGTTCATGGGGATTCTCCAGGCAAGAATACTGGAATGGGTTGTCATGCCCCCCTCCAGGGATCTTCCTGACTCAGGAATTGAACCTGTGTCTCATATGCCTCCTGCATTGGCAGGTGAGTTCTTTATCACTAGTGCCACCTGGGAAGCCCACTCCAATTTGTACCTTCTCCCAAACCCTACAGTTGCCCCTAACTTCCACAGTCACATTAATTGTGGATATTTGATCTGCTGAACCTGTGGCTGCTGGAGCTAATTCTTTTTCCCTTCAGTCACATAGTCCCTAGTGTTCCGCTTTGGTTTTGAGCCCAGCTCTGCTTGTATGTCATCCTCCAGTGACTGTCCCCAGACATGAGGGGTCAAAGGCCAAGGCTTATTAGGGCTCACCTGTTCAATCCAGCTAGGGAGAAGGAGGGATATGGAAGCCACAGTTGGGATGTACTGGGAAATGCTTGTGCCCGTAAAGACCTGCTGGATGTTCTTACAGTCTGAGGGAGTTGGGCTCTCTCCAAGAGAAATTGGCCCCTGGTCACGGGTCCCTAGAAAGAGCCAAGCTACATAGGCTCCCAGCAAAGAGTGGTCAGCAACCTGTGCCTGCTCTCAGCCTGGTGGTAGCTGCCACCTCTGGGGTCAGGACTGCATCAGTGATATTTTGTCCACTGCCTCAGGCACTTTCTCTGGCTTTGGCAGTGGCTGAGGCTTATGCTTCTTCTTCTGGGATTGTAAACCACAGTGTCTAATTCCACCCACTGGGACTCAGACCAGTTTTGCCAGTTTTGGGTTTTGAAGTCCACTGCTGTGCACTCAGCTGTCTGCTAACACACAGAATTAGTGTGGCACCGCAACAATGACCTCTTGCCATTCTGGGATTCCCAGTCTCTTCCCTGTACTTTCTCAGCTGTTGCACTAGTCCCCTCAGATTATCCTCATGACAGCCAACTCTGGTCCTCTCCCTGGGGTCTGACACCAACACCCAAGCCTTGACAACCCGCCCCCATTCTCCACAGGAGGCAGAGGGACAAGAGTCACTTTTTGAGTGCCAAGCGCTGTTCACAACAATCTTTGTAGTGATTTCTCTCTATTTTGCCTTCTGAGCACCTGTTGTTGCTCTCCCCTCTGAGGTTCCGAACCTCCACCCTGACCTGGCCTGTGAGGGGATTTCTGAGGGTATGGAAACTTTTCCTCCTTCATGACTCCCTTCGTGGGGCACAAGTCCCTGTCCTGAAATCCTTTGTCTCCTTTTTTTTTAAGCAGATTGACTTGCCTATTTGGAAGTCTAGTGTCTTCTGCTAGCATTCAGACGTTGTTCTGTAGGAGTTGTTCCATATTTAGATGAATTTTTGATGAATCTATGGGAAGGAAAGTGATCTCCCTGTCTTAGTCACCCATCATCTTCTTCATTTCCATCAAATTTTTAGAATTTTTAACAACTAGAATTGTTTGGTCTTTGTTATTTTTGCTTAATTCTATTACTTAAAATTTTTACAGAAATTATTTTTGCTTCTTCATTCTGTTTGGACATCTTTGAAGGACTGATACAGGCTGTCTAGAAGTCCACACAGTAGAAAGGTGTTATTGATGTAGCTACTTAAAGGGAGAGAGGCAGGAGGTAATGCAGGATAAGAAGAGAGGAGCTTTTCATTTGCAGACCAAGATCCTGGAAGTTAAGAAAGCATGATTCCCCTATGGACAAATATGGAGGTTGATGAGGGTGGAGGCAGTGATTAAGCCCATTTTCTCCTATCCACTTTACTTGATTCCCTTCTAGTGGTTCATAAACTGGGAGAAAGCCAATGGAAACCAAGGAGGACAAAAATGATACTTAGAGCTCAGTGAAGGACACAGAGAAACTTTTGTTCTATGTCAAAAGCTTAGGAGGGTCTATTTCTAAGTGGTCATGAATTCTGCTTACTAATGAATGTGGAGTTTCATTTTCCCAGGGACAATGAATAGCACTCCCCACTGGGAGCCTGATTTCAGACCGGTGTTGAATAATTGCTGGGTTGATGAAAGCATCCAAGTAGGATCTCTCCCTCCACTTCACTGCTTGGCTTCTCTCTCCTCCCACCTATTTCAAGCTCTTGTAAACAGCATTCATTTTCAATTACAAGCTAAGAAATGTGATTGTGAAGCCAAGGTACAAGGTTCCTGGAGAGGGACTGTTGGGAGGCTGTTTCCTCACATCTCGTTTTAGTTTGTAACTTGCTGGTGGGGTTGAGTAATCACCGAAGAACAGATCAGAATGCCCCTGCTGTAAGGAGAGAAACTGATGGGATGTTACTCAGAGAATAGGCTGTGAAAGATTGTGATGTCCTTCTTGCTCACTCTGGCACTCCTCACTTGCTCTGATGAAGAAAGTTGCCATTTGTGATCTACTGTCTGGAGAGGATGATGTGACGAAGACCTGAGAGTGCCCTTTTGACAAGCAGCCAGTCAGGAGCTGAGGCCCTCTGCCCCACAGGCTGGGGTGAACTGAGTCCTACCAACAACCTTCTCAGTGAAATTGAAGAGAATCCTTCTCTGTCCTGCAGTTTTGCAAGGACTGCAGTCCCAGAAGACCCTGACTGCAGCCTCACAAGAGTTGCTGAGCCAGACACCAGGACCAGCTCAGCCTCACTCAGGCCCCAGACACACTGAAACCCTGAGATAAGAAATGTTGATACATTTGGTACAGAATGTAGGTGGCTAATCCTCCACCTCACTTCACTCAGGTCTCTTCTCAAATGTCTCCTAACACATCCCAAACCAACCAAACCCACAAAACTGATCACACGTTATCCTCTAGCCTCTTTCCCATCTTTATTTTCATTCTGGAAATTATCACCACTTACACTTACATATTTATTTATTAGCTGGATTCCCTACTAGAATGAAAATTCAGTGAATATCGTGTCTGTCAATTTTCTGGTAAAAATAAAGATTATATATTTGCACTGATGGTGGTTAGATTTATTTGAAAAAAAAATGGATATTGTATGGCTACTTTATACTAGATCCATTGATCATAGGTTATCTATCCCTTTTCCCTGGTATCTGGGTCAATTAATTTAGTCTCTTGGCTAATTATTTTTCTTGTTATTGTTACTAAATTGTTGTCTCTATGACTTTAACTGAGTTTTTAATTAAAATGCCAATATTTTGTCAAGACCAAAGCTTATGTGTACATGCTTGATTGAAGTCCACCATAGGATGATCATAATTATTTGAAAAATTCCTACCTTGCTTTGTGATGAAGTCTAACTTCCTGCTACTTTCCTCAATTGGCCTTAGCATTTTGTTCTCAGAAATAATAACATATCTATTCATTTTCCATAAGCGTAGTTCTTTTGTTGTTGTTTAGTTGCTAGTCATGTCCGACTCTTTTGCAACTCTGTGGAGTGTAGCCCACCAGGCTCCTCTGACCATGGAATTTCCCAGGCAAGAATACTGGAGTAGGTTGCCATTTCTTTCTGCACAAGCATAGTTCTAATTGTTCCATTAACTTTATTTCTTTGGGTGTAAGTTTTGCTTATTGAATTTATTGTCTCTCTCTTTTTTAATTTATTTTTTTAATTTAAATTTTATTTTTTTACTTTACAATACTATATTTGTTTTGCCATACATCGACATGAATCCACCACAGGGGTACATGAGTTCCCAACCCTGAACCCCCCTCCCACCACCCTCCCCATATCATCTCTCAGGGTCATCCTAGTGCACCAGCCTCAAGCAGCCTGTATCGTGTATCAAACCTAGACTAGCAATTCGTTTCTTACATGATAGTATACATGTTTCAATGCCATTCTCCCAAGTCATTCCACCCTTTCCCTCTCCCACAGAGTCCAAAAGTCTTTTCTTTACATCTGTGTCTCTTTTGCTGTCTCGCATATAGGGTTATCATTACCATCTTTCTAAATTCCATATATATGTGTTAGTATACTGTATTGGTGTTTTTCTTTCTGACTTACTTCACTCTGTATAATCAGCTCCAGTTTCATCCACCTCATTAGAACTGATTCAAATGTATTCTTTTTAATGGCTGAGTAATACTCCATTGTGTATATGTACCACAGCTTTCTTATCCATTCATCTGCTGATGGACATCTAGGTTGCTTCCATGTCCTGGCTATTATAAACAGTGCTGTGATGAACATTGGGGTACATGTGTCTCTTTCAGTTCTGGTTTCCTCAGTGTGTATGCCCAGCAGTGGGATTGCTGGGTCATAAGGCAGTTCTATTTCCAGTATTTTAAGGAATCTCCACACTGTTCTCCATAGTGGCTGTACTAGTTTGCGTTCCCAACAGTGTAAGAGGGTTCCCTTTTCTCCACACCCTCTCCAGCATTTATTGCTTGTGGACTTTTGGATCACAGCCATTCTGACTGGCATGAAGTGGTACCTCATTGTGGTTTTGATTTGCATTTCTCTGATAATGAGTAATGTTGAGCATCTTTTCATGTGTTTGTTAGCCATCTGTATGTCTACTTTGGAGAAATATCTATTTAGTTCTTTGGCCCATTTTTTGATTGGGTCACTTATTTTTCTGGATTTGAGCTGCATAAGTTGCTTGTATATTTTTGAGATTAGTTGTTTATCAGTTGCTTCATTTGCTATTATTTTCTTCCATTCCTAAGGCTATCTTTTCACCTTGCTTATAGTTTCCTTTGTTGTGCAGAAGCTTTTCATTTTAATTAGGTCCCATTTGTTTATTTTTGCTTTTATTTCCAGTATTCTGCGAGGTGGATCATGGAGGATCCTGCTGTGATTTATGTCGGAGAGTGTTTTGCCTATGTTCTCCTCTAGGAGTTTTATAGTTTCTGGTCTTACACTTAGATCTTTAATCCATTTTGAGTTTATTTTTGTGCATGGTGTTAGAAAGTGTTCTAGTTTTGACTTACCTTAGACATTTGGTGTTTCCTCGTTTGATGTTCACTTTTGCAATTGAGACTGCAATTCAACTTCTTGCTTCTTTAAAGGAGGTGTAGGAACTACTGCTGAGGTTCACTGTCCCCAGGTTTCCACTGGGAGGGGCCGGCCCACAGCACCATTAGCCAGGTCTCCAGGGATCATCTCCTACATCACCTAACCTAGAACTTTCCTGTGTGTCTGCCTGAAGCTCCCATAGTCACTCTTCTAATCTCAAAGAAGTTGCTTCTACCCCTGGTGTACATGTATGTGTGTGGTCAACAGTGATTAATTAGCCCGGCCACTTTTCTACTCTCATGAGAGACACCAGAGATAGATAAACTCTGAACATGGATCATCTGTACTGTTCTTCCCATCTTTACAGCTGGGTTCTTCCACAGGAATCCTGACTTCTAGCTCTCTCTCGTTTATCTCATTCATTTTCTGTCTGTTTCTGGCCCACAAGGTATAGCAATTGTCATATGAAAATCTTTATGCTTTAATTCTTATGTATGCATTTATGTGTATATATTTTACAAATATAAAATAAGACTATGTTACTATGTATACATATGTATATATAGTCAGCTTAGCTGCCATTTTGAAAGGCTTTTCTTTTACCCCTTCAAATATTTGAAGATAATTGTCATGTTCTCCTTTATTTTCACCTCCTTAGTCTAAAAATATCACGTTCCTTTAACAATTCTAATCGCCAATGATTTTCTGACTTTTAATCACCTCCCTTCTCTATTCCAGTAGACATATAAAATTCATTTAGTAGCACTATATAGATCCCAGTGTGAAAGGAATACTCAGAACACAGTGAGCCTATTGCTTCTTGTAATGTATATATTTTTCCTATTACTGCTAAGTCTGGTTTATCTTTTTAAACTACACATTCATACAACTGGCTCATAATAATCAATTTCCTTCCCACTCTTCTTCCACATTTTAAATACATAAACTCTACCAAGTGACAGCTCCCTTCCTCTACCTGTGTAATTGATCACTAACTAACATGAAAGACTTCACACTAATTTCTGCTGAGTTTCATCATGTTAGTTTAACCTCTTCACACTCTCTTGAAATGTATTAGGCTATGCAGAAACACTAGCTTAAGTTTTTCTTATGTTTATTAAGCTGACTATATCCTTTGATGAACTGATCCCTAGTGAATTGTTTTCCTTCCATCTACGGGACATGTTTTCCTCTCTTATTAACCTTTCCAGAGAGCATACTGTATTAGCTTCTTCATGTGAATCCCACTTTTGCTCACTTGGATTATATCATCCATTCATTGAACAAAGGTTTATCAAAGGCCAACTCTGTGACCAGAGTCACGCTGGTCACTGGATACACAGAGATAAACAAACAAACATGGTCTTGACCTCGTGGAACTTATGATGTGGTACTTACAGCTTTATAATTTTGGTAGACTTGATATTATCCCTATAATTTCTGGTTTTTACCCAGTCAGAATTTTATTTTTTTTTTAAATATAGCCATCTTTATAAAGGAAAAATAGTAAAATGTTAACTGTAGAATCTAGATGGTGGATAGATGTACATTCTATTTCACTGTACATTTCTTTCTACTTTTTTATACACTGGAAATTTTTCATGGTAAAATTTTGGGAAAAAAAATCCTTGCCTATCTTTCACAAGCTTTATTTCTTTTATAACCCTCAACCATGGGGTTGTACAAATCCCTTTTTTAAAGCTCTTTAGACAAATTTTCTTGATTTTATGAATGTCCAGGTATCACTGCTTTGATCTCCCAGGATTCCTGGGAGAAGCAGTCACATAATATCAATAGAAAGAACACTCACAGTGAAAATGACTGAAACACAGAACTCTGTGCACACTGACTGTGCACACTGATTTTTCTCTTCCCTTAAATGGGATAATGTTCACACCCTAAATTGTTGTGAATTAGAATATTTAAAATACATCTGCCCCTCTTCCACCACTTTCTCTGCTTAGCCACCTTGGACATAACCATTATTTCCTTCCTTACAAATTGGAATTATGCAATTAATGCCCATTCGTGTTTTCTTTCTTTCTTTAACTTTTGAAGAAGATTCTTAGAACTCACATCTGTAATGTATTATTAGAAGTTTTTGTCTAGCAGATAATATGTCAGAAGAAGTGAATTCATCTATCACCTTCAAGCTTATTTTTGTTCAGGTATGGGATTGATATTAAAGAAATGCCATTCATGCCCAAAGCGGGTGGTCTGAAACTGCTGCTACCTTGTAAAACTTACTGCCAATGGCTGTCTTAGTTCAGCATGTTTATACTATTGCTTGTGTTTTGATTCCTCTGTCTACAGTGTTAGCTTTTCTTTCTGAGACTACAAAAGTCTACAGACTGAGCTCAATGTCACATCCTCTAGTGAAAGCTTCCTGAGTCCCTTTCTCCAGCTATTACTCATGATGTTTCGACTGTATCGTGTCATATCTTGAAATACCTTACATCACTTAATACTAAACAGTCAGCACCATGTAGCCAGAGGAAAGCATTCTTTTATTTTTCTGGTTCCAAGTTATAGGATTGGGAACAGCCAGTAGGAATTTGTTAGAGATGAATGCTTGTGAGGAAAAATGACTAGAGTCCATTGTCCTTGGGCATCAGGTTTCATCCCCTAAGAAATGAGAGAGATATCCAGATATCTTAAAAAGCATATTTGAGCAACAAAATGCTATGATTCTTGGACTTTGTATTGTTGTTTAGTCACTAAGTTATGACCAACTCTTTGCAACAGACTTTCCTGTTCTTCACCATCTCCCAGAGTTTGCTCAAACTCGTGTCCATTGAGTCAGTGATGCCATTCAACTATCTCATCTTGTGTCGTCCCCGTCCCCTCCGACCTTCAATCTTTCCCATCATCAGGGTCTTTTCCTGTGAGTCAGCTCTTTGCATCAGGTGGCCAAAATATTGGAGCTTCATATTATGTTACTCAAATGCAGTAGACGTTTTCTTAATTTCAAGTATTAATCTTAATGCCAGAGCTTTCTGTATGGTCTGAAGTTTCTTGATATTTAAGCAACTGGGATTTGGATGTGCATACAGCCCCTTTCTCTGACTCTTTGCCTATAATTTCATCAAGGATATGACTGAGTTGATGTATTTACAGCTCCTGACATATCCCCAATTCCAAAGAAATAAATATCTTCTCATCGTCACCTTAACCTCCATCTCCCTGGTTACCTGCATTAGAACACTTCTTCTGTCTTGTGTCTTAACTCTGAAGAAGGTTGAGTGGATTCACGTATCCTGAAGGCTGCTATGTCTCTACAGAAGTATTACAATGATGTTGAATTTCTGAACCCCAGACCCTTTAATCCTCCAACTGTTGCTATGTCCAGCTGCTTGGGAAACAGTTAAATTTTAGTCTAAGATACTGTGTGTTCTCACTCATTATTGGAGAGAGTCAGCAACATTCAGTAAGAATGAGGAAGCATGCCATTAAGGTTTAAAATATCATATTCCATTCCTCTCTCCTCACCTTTAAATTCCAGCCATGCCAAACATACCAAACATTCTCAGTACTCTACGCTGTCACTCAATTCTTTTCCTCTACTTCTCACATTCTTTAAATCCTCTCTACCTTCTTTGTCTGCTAAAGCAGAGTCATACTCTGTGTCTCATCTAAAAATATAAACTCTTACAAAAGTCTGCTGATTCTCCTATTATAATACTTGATAATCTCTTTGGCAGTTATTTGATTATACGTATGTCCTCTTCACTTACCTATAAATTTCATGGAAGAAGATACTGTCTTTCTTATTTATTGTTTTATCACTAAAGCTCACTAAAATGACTGACAGGAGTACATTGCTGCTGTATCTACTGAAAGAATTAGTGAATCTAGGAGACCCTGCTCTCATAGGAGCTGAAATGTTATAGGATACAAAAGATAAGCACACAAATAAGCAGTATATTCATGCCTACTGTTTACACTTCCCAAATAATCTGTGTAGTTACCATTGTTTCTCCTATTTTCACAAAGGAAATTTTAGACTTAGAAGATGTGTCACTTACCAAGATGACTGTACAGGTAGAAAGTGGCCAAGCAAGGAGTTTTACTCTAGTCTTCAATAGCAAAGTAAGTGTCCCCTATATAATGTTGCAGCAATATATATGAAGCAAGTGTTACAAAATCTACTGCATTTTATAAATGAGAGAATTCACTTCTAAATGAGATGACATTTGAACTTGAACCCGAAAGATAAATAAGCTTTTTTCTTGAAGAATTATTTTCAATTATGAAAACATGATCAAAGAACCCCTATGTGTTATAATAAATTCAATGAATACAGACATATTTAATACAAAAGTCAAGGTTCACCTCACTTTTGCTTTAACTACCTTCCTAAGAAATAACAATCACAAACCATATCCATGTATATAAACATGACATGTTGGTTTTATTTGTTTTAAAAGAAATCACACTATGACTATTATTCTGCAGATTTTTTTTTTTTTACTTCAGTGCCACTTAGACAAACTTCTGTCTGACATATTTATACTTATCTACTGCGCTTTTAACTACTGCATTTCAATTTTTTGGGTAGGTATTTTCCATAATTTTCTTAATCAATCTGCTATTTAGATGACTTTTTGTTTCTCCTCTAAAAATATTTCTGCAATAATACTCTTGTATACACATCTCCTAAATTTCATTAAAGATTTTTTTCTCCATCGGTTCCTAAAAATAGAATTTCTTTTGTCATGTGTTACATACCTTTCAAATTTTGAACAAAACTGACAAAAATGCAGAGAATGTGAAAAGCTGGAATGGGAAGGCAAAAAAGATATTCAAGCTAGGGAAAGTCACATAAATAAAGGTACTGAGAAGCATAAGTTACAATCCTTTATTTCTCCCAAGAAGTTTCAACATTTTGTCCATTGACCCTGATGCTGGAAAGGATTGAAGACGTGAAGAGAAGGGGACATGAAGAGAAGGTACTTTTCAGCATTTGTCCAAATGACAAATTCCAGCTCCTGGCAAGTGATCACAAGTTATTTGTCAGTCTTTCTTTATCCTCTTCCTTTCTCTTCAGGGATGAAGTCCTCAGAGGTTAAACACTCTCATAAGTAATCTTACCAGTATAACTCCTGTTTGCTGCCCATTATTTTTTAATCTCAATGACTCCTCACCACACACAGACTCTCATTGTGCTATGCACACTTTTCAGATGAAACCAAAGGCTTAATTCAACTGTAGTCAAAGAAAAATAATTCTGTACAATTTCACATACATACACACACTAACAGTCCACATTTCAGCAACTGAACCTTAAAATTGAGTGATCATGACATGAAACGCTTTTAAAAGCTGTCCCCTTGCCTTCAGTTTTATTAAAGGCACAGATGTGCAGTCACACTTAATGGTGTTTACTTGGAAACACACAATGTTTATCCTTGGAAATGCATCTCTCACCTTACCATGAACAAAAGGGCATTGTAACTTCATGTAGTCTGACTGCCTGCTTAAATTTAGGTCTGCACTGAAATGAGAAAAATGCTTATGTATCAATCATCTTGGAATCCAAAGGACTTATTCACTGAGCATGTGGGACTCTATTTATACATGATTTATGTCTTCGCATATAAGGGAGTGGGGGCTGCTTGTGTGTTGCTCAGAGAACCATCAACTGCCTCTCCTGAGTAGTTTATATAATATCAATATTTATCAAAGTAAGCCAGGAATTGTAACATACTCTCAGAATTTTAAATACTACCTTTATATCAATAGTTCCTTCACCCATAGAAGGGAGCACAACAAATTAAAAAGGTTGTGCAAATCTAAAGTGGTTCTCTTCATCTCTGGTGCTTTTGATGCAATGTGAAGCATTGGCTGAAATTGCTGATTTCTGTCATGGACATTGTTCATGACTAACACATAGCAGGTCTTTAAAAATGTATTTGTGGCATAAACAGAAATAAGCAAACATTGCTGTCACTTTTCACAAAGGAAAAAGAGGTTTGCTCACTGACTGTATTCTTTTAAGATATATTAATTGATTAACCACTGGGCATTTTAACCTTGAATGACACAATTATTATTTGAAATGATCTTCTGGCCATATGTGTAAATAATAAAAGATATAACAATGAAAAGCTCTGTCTAAAGGTTAAATAAAAGCGTTCTGGAGATCCAGAAGAAGGATCAACTAATTCTGCACAGAGAAGTTTAGAAATGATTAAGTTTATAGGAGTTCAACAAGCTTGTGGTGAATGGAGAAGGGAATTTTAGGAAGAAGTGATGTCACAAACAAAAGAAACATAAAAGACCTTCAGATTGCAGAAATGGGATGTGTTGCCATGAATAATTAGATAACTTGCAGTAATGATAGATAAATCTGAAACTTTTCTGTTATAATTGAATTGTAAAAGGCTTTATACACTCAACCAATGAGGTATTAACTTCTTTTGAAAGCAAGAGAAGACCCTCATAAATTTTTAAACCTGGACATGGCATAATTAGATGACCCTTAGTGATGTATCTACATACCATCTGGTGAAGAAGGACAGAGAGATTACAAATGGAGTTGCACTGTTTATCAAGTCTAGTAATGTCTCTATGGAGTGCTACTTTGAGAAGGACTTCAGGAAAGCATATGGACTCAACAGGAAAGTCTACAATAATGAAAAAGTAAGCTTGTCATTCGTATAAGAAAGGAAAGAAGAGAAGGAGGTAGACAGCATAAGTCAAGCATTTGCCATCCCTGAATTAGCAGGATGTTGGGAAAGTTTAAGCAAGAGATCCTCAGTTTAGTTCAGTCTCTCTGTCATGTCTGACACTTTGTGACCTCATGGACTACAGCACACCAGGCTTCCCTGTCCATCACCAGCTTGTGGAGCTTGCTCAGACTCATGTCTATCAAGTTGGAAATGCCATCCAACCATCTTATCTTCTGCTGTCCCCTTCTCTTCATGTCTTCAATCCTTCCCAGCATCAGGGTCTTTGCCAATGAGTTGGATCTTTGCATCAGGTGGCCAAAGTATTGGAGCTTCAGCTTCAGTATCAGTCCTTTCAATGAATATTCAAGACTTATTTCCTTTAGGATTGACTTGTTTGATCTCCTTACCATCCAAGGGGCTCTCAAGAGTCTTCTCCAAAGCCACTGTTCAAATGCATCAATTCTTCAGTGCTCAGCTTTCTTTATGGTCCAACTCTCACATCCACACATGACTACTGGAAAAACCATACTAGGCCATAGAAAGATCTTACGTCCTAACTTATGATGATTTCAGTGTGTAACTGGAAGATGATTGGAACATATTTAAATATTTCATACTACATATAGTTAATTCATTAAATATTCTAATAATATTAGAGACATAGTAGACACAGATATGTACTCCTGCACATAGAGGACTTGAATCATTTGAGTTTAAGATAAAAGAACAAGATGACTTTATAAAGTTCATAGTTTAAGATGGAATCCAGAGGAGAGCAATCATCATTAATTAAGAAAAGGAATAGAGAGGTAGTCCCAAGATGGAGGAGGAATATGACAGGGAGACCACTTTCCCCCTGACAAATTCATCAAAAGATTATTTGAATGTTGAGAAACTTCCACAAAAGAGCCTCTGAATGCTGGTGGAGGACACCCAGGCACCCAGAAAGGCAGCCCATTCTCTTCAAAAGGAGGTAGGGTGAAAATATAAAAGATAAAAACAGACAAAAGATTTAGGGATGGAGACCCATCCTGGGGAGGGAGTCTTGAAGGACAACCTTCCACACAGTAGGAAACCCTACCACAAGTGGGTTTGTGGGGAGTTTTGGAATCTCAGAGGGCAACTTAACCGGGATCTATTCTAGATTTTTGATCTTTGAATTTTGGTGTTTTTAATCAATTTTGTACCTTTAAGAATGTAATCTTCAGTATACAATTTCACTTAGAGATTTGATTACTGGCTTGATTGCTGTCTCCCCTTTTGACTCTCCCTTTTCTCCTCCAGGTCACCTCTATCTCCTTCCTCTCCCTTCTCTTCTCTATTTAACTCTGTGAATCTCTCTGGGTATTCCAGGCTGTGGAGAACACTTAGGGAATTGATTACTGGCTAGACTGCTCTCTCCCCCTTTGACTCCCCATCTTCTCCTCCTGGTCACCTCTATCTCCCTCCTCCCTCTTCTCTTCTCCATGTAACTCTGTGAATCTCTGAGTGTCACTTGCCATGAAGAATTGTTTCACCGTTAACCTAGATGTTTTATTATCTATACTGTATGTATGTACTGTATGTCTTGATGTTACTGTAAGAGAAGGACTGATATTCAGAGGCAGTAGGCTTAACTCCAAAACATGAGAACATTAGAGAACCCCTGATTCCAGGGAACATTAATAGACAAGAGCTCACCCAAAAGTCTCCATACCTACAGCTGGAAACAAGCTGCATCGAAAAGCCAACAAGATCCAGTGTAAGACATACCATATTAATTCTCCAGCAAAACAGGAACACGACCCTGAGCATTAAAAGACAGGCTGCCCAAAGCCACACCAAACCCCAAAACTCACCACTGGACACTACATTGCACTCCAGAGAGAAAAGATCCAGTTCCACCCACCAGAACACAGATGCAAGCTCCTTCAACCAGGAAACCTTGACAAACCAATAGTCCAACCCCACCCACAGACTCCACAGTAAAGAGGAACCATGAGCTTCCAGGCTACAGAAAGGGCACCCCAAAAACAGTAATCTAAGCAAAATTAAAAGGCAGAGAAATATTCAACAGGTAAAGGAACATGATAAATACCCACCAAAGCAAACAAAAGAGGAGGAGATAGGGAGTCTACCTGAAAAAGAATTCAGAAAAATGATAGTAAAGATGATAGAAAATTTTGAAAACAAAATGGAGTTACAGATAAATAGACTAGACACAAGGATTGAGAAGATGCAAGAAATGTTTAACAAGGACCTAGAAGAAATAAAGAAGAGTCGATATATAATGAATAATGTAATAATGGAGATCAAAGCACTCTGGAGGGAACCAACAGTAGACTAATTGAGGCAGAAGAGAGTATAAGTGAGGTGGAAGATAGAATGGTGGAAATAAATGAAGCATAGAGGAAAAAATAAAAAAAAGAAATGAAAAGACATGAGGACAACCACCACAGGCAAAACACCCCAAAGCACATATTAATCAAACTAACAAAGCAAATATTAAAAGCAGTAAGGGAAAAGCAACAAATAACACACTAGGGATAAGGATAACAGCTGATGTTTCAATAGAAATTTTTCAGGCCGGAAAGGAATGGCAGGACATACCAAAAGGGATGGAAGAGAAAAACCTACAACCAAGATTACTCTATCCAGCAAGGTCCTCATTCAGATATGAAGAAGAAATCAAAAGCTTTACAGACAAGCAAAAGCTGAGAAAATTTAGCACCACCAAACAAGCTCCTCAACAATTGCTAAAGAATCTTCTCTAGACTGGAAGAACAGAAAAGGTTATAAAATTGAACCCAAACCAACAAAGTAAATGGTAACAGGATCATACTTATCAATAATTACCTCAAATGTAAATGGGTTAAATGCCCCAACCAAAAGACAAAGACTGGTCAAATAGATACAAAAACAAGACCCTTATATATGCAGTCTACAAGAGACCTGCCTCAAACCAAGGGTCACATACAGACTGAAAGTGAAGAAATGAAGAGCTGGAAAAAGATATTTCATGCAAATGGAGACCAAAGAAAGCAGGAGTAGCAATATTCATGTCAGGTAAAATAGACTTTGAAATAAAGACCATGAAAAGAGAAAAAAGGACACTACATAATGATCAAAGGATCAATTCAAGGAGAAGAGATAACAATTATAAATATGTATGCACCCAACATAGGAGCACCTCAATACGTAAGGCAAATGCTAGAAAATATGAAAGGGGAAATTAACAGTAACACAATAATAGTGGGGGACTTTAGTACCCCACTCACACATATAGGTAGATCAACCAAACAGAAAATTAGCAAGAAAACACAAGCTTTAAATGATACAATAGTCCAGCTACACCTAATTGATATCTATAGGGCATTTCATCCCAAAATAATGGATTTCACCTTTTTCTCCAGTGCACATGGAACATTCTGCAGTATATTTCATATTCTAGGCCATAAATCTAACCTTGGTAAATTCAAACAAATTGAAATCATTTCAATCATCTTTTCTGATCACAATGTGGTAAGATTAAATGTCAACCACAGGGAAAAAATAAAAACATATGGAGGCTGAACAACATGCTTCTTTTTTTAATATAAATTTATTTATTTTAATTGGAGGTTAATTACTTTACAATATTGTATTGGTTTTGCCATACATCAACATGAATCCGCCACAGGTATACATATGTTCCCCATCCTGAACCCCCTTCCCTCCTCCCTCTCCATACCATCCCTCTGGGTCGTCTCAGTGCACCAGCCCCCTTCTTAATAACCAACAGATCATGAAAGAAATAAAAAAGGAAATAAAAACATTCATAGAAACAAATGAAAATGAAAACATGACAACAAAAAACCTATGTAATTTAGGAAAAACAGTGCTAAGAGGAAGGTTCATAGCAATACAAGCTTACCACAAGAAATAAGAGAAACATCAAATAAATAACCTAACTTTACACCTGAAGCAACTAGAAACAGAAGAAAAGAAGAACCTCAAAGCTAGTAGAAGGAAAGAAATCATAAAAATAAGAGCAGAAAGAATTGATAAAGGAACAAAGGAGACTGGCAAAAATCAGCAAAACTAAAAGCTGGTTCTTGAGATGATAAATTATATAGGCAAACCATTAGCCACACTCATCAAGAATAAAAAGGAGAAGAATCAAATCAATAAAATTAGAAGTGAAAATGGAGAAATCACAGCAGACAACACCGAAATACAAAGGATTATGAGACTACTAATTATAGGCCAATAAAAATGGACAACTTGGAAGAAAGGGACGAATTCTTAGAAAAGATTAACCTTCCAATACTGAACGAGGAAGAAATAGAAAATTTTAACAGACCTATCACAAGCACAGAAATCGAACTGCAGTAAAAAAATCTTCGAACAAACAAAAACCCAAGACCAGACGGATTCACAGGTAAATTCTACCAAAACTTTAGGGAAGGGCTAATACCTATCCTACTCAAACTCTTCCAGAAAATTGCAGAGGAAGGTACACTCCCAAACTCATTCTACGAGGCCATCATCACCCTAATACCAAAACCAGACAAAGATGCCACCAAAAGAAAACTACAGAGCAACATTACTGATGAGCATAGATATAAAAATCCACAACAAAATTCTAGCAAACAGAATCCAACAACATATTAAAAAAATACATCATGACCAAGTGGGCTTTATTCCAGGGATGCAAGAATTCTTCAATATTTGCAAATCAATCAGTGTCATACATCACATTAACAAACTGAAAGATAAAAGCCATATGATTATCTCAATAGATGCAGAGAAAGCCTCTGACAAAATTTAACACCCATTTATGATAAAGACCTTCCATAAAGCAGGCGTAGAAGGAACATATCTCAACATAATAAAAGCCATCTGCAACAAACCCACAGCAAACTTTATCCTCAATGGCAAAAATTAGAAAGCATTTCCTCTAAAATAAAAAACAAGACAAGGGTTCCCACTCTCACCACTACTATTCACCATAGTTTTGGAAGTTTTAGTCACAGCAATCAGAGAAGAAAAAGAAAAGGGATCCAGATTGGAAAAGAAAAAAGTAAGGCTCTCACTGTTTGCAGATGACATGATCTTCTACATAGAAAACCCTAAAGACACCAGCAGAAAATTACTAGAGCTAATCAATAAATACAGTAAAGTTTCAGGATATAAAATTAACACACAGAAATCCCTTGCATTTCTATACACTAACAGTGAGAAAACAGAAAGAGAATTTAAGGAAACAATCCCATTCACCATTGAAATGAAAAGAAAAAAATAAACTCAAAATGGATTAAAGATCTAAATGTAAGATCAGAAACTAAAAATCTCCTAGAGGAAAACATCGACAGAACACTCTCTGACATAAATCACAGCAAGGTCCTCTATGACCCACTTCCCAGTGTAATGGAAATAAAAACAAAATACATAAACTGGACCTAATTAAACTTCAAATCTTTGGCACAACAAAGGAAGCTATAAGCAAGATGAAAACACAACCTTCAGAATGGGAGAAAATAATAGCAAACAAAACAACTAACAAAGAATTAATCTCCAAAATATACAAGCAGCTCATGCAGCTCAATACCAGAAAAAGAATCGACCCAGTCAAAAATGGGCCAAAGAACTAAACAAACATTCCTCTGAAGAAGACATACAGATGGGTTAAAAAAAAAAAAAACCACACACACAAGAAAAGATGGCTCAACACCACTCATTATCAGAGAAATGCAAATCAAAAACACAGTGAGGGACCATCTCACCAGTCAGATGGCTGTCAGCAAAAAGCCTACAAACAATAAATGCTGGAGAGGGTGTGAAGAAAAGGGAACCCTCTTACACTGTTGGTGGGAACGCAAACTAGTACAGCCACTATGGAGAACAGTATGGAGATTCCTTAAAAAACTGGAAATAGTACTACTATATGATCCAGCAATCCCACTGCTGGGCATACACACCAAGGAAATCAGAATTGAAACAGATACATGTATCCTAATGTTCATCACAGCACTGTTTACAATAGCTATGACATGGAAGCAACCTAGATGTCCATCAGCAGACAAATGGATAAGAAAGCTGCAGTACATATACACAATGTAATATTACTCAGCTATAAAAAAAGGATGCATCTGAATCATTTCTAATGAGGTGGATGACACTGAAGCCTATTATACAGAGTGAAATAAATCAGAGAGAAAAACACCAATACAGTATATTAATGCATGTATATGGAATTTAGAAAGATGGTAACGACAACCCTCGGAGAAGGCGATGGCAACCCACTCCAGTACTCTTGCCTGGAAAATCCCATGGATGGAATAGCCTGGTGGGCTGCAGTCCATGGGGTCGCGAAGAGTCGGACACGACTGAGTGACCTCACTTTCACTTTTCACTTTCATGCATTGGAGAAGGAAATGGCAACCCACTCCAGTGTTCTTGCCTGGAAAATCCCATGGACAGAAGAGCCTGGTGGGCTGCCATCTATGGGGTCGCACAGAGTCAGACACAACTGAAGCAATTTAGCAACAGCAGCAGCAACAACAACCCTATAATTCAGGACAGCAAAAGAGACACAGGTGTAAAGAAGACTTGGACTCTGTGGGAGAAGGCGAGGGTTGGATGATTTGAGAGAATTGAAACATGTAAATTACCATATGTGAAAGAGATCACCAGTCCAAGTTCAATGCATGAAGCAGGGCACCAAAGCTGGTGCACTGGGACAACCCAGAGGGATGGGATAGGGAGGGAGGTGGGAGAGGCGGTCAGGATGGGGGACACATGTACACCTGTGGCTGAGTCAATGTATGGCAAAAACCATCACAATATTGTAAAGTAATTATCCTCCAATTAAACTAAATAAATTAAAATAAAAAAGAAAGGAATAGAAACGGGAAAACAAGTTGAGAGTGGTAAGGAGCTTACAGGGAAGGTAATGATTTCGGTATTGGGCACAATAAGTTCTAGGAGAACAGAGGATATCCAGAGAGAGGTACTCAATAAAGTGTTTGAAATCTGGGGTTCCAGATTAACTTTATGGGATGGAGATATAAATTTAGGATTCTTCAAAATACGGGAAGCATTTCATGTACTGCATGGATAGTATCCCTCGTGAAGAAATCCTAATGAACACTAACATTTCAATAATAGACAGAAGAGAAGGAGGACCCATGTGGAAGACTCAAAACCTACACAAAGAGTATTCACAACATATGAAACATATGAAATTGTCTCTCAACTTTTCCCTGTCACATGCACAGAGAGAAACAAAATGAAATTTTATTATTAGCCCTTGTAGGCTAGCTTGTTTCAGACCTACTACCCTGCAGAAAATAATTGGAAAATGTAGATTTAATTTTTTACAATCTCATTAAAATCATGGGAAAATTATGAAGAAAGTGATTTAGGGGCTAAAAATTTCAAGAATAAATGCAAATAGATGAACATGATATTAAGGCTTCATATTTCTTCTTGAGGTTATTTTAGTGATTTATGTTGTCCTTGTTCAGACACTAAGTCATGTCTAACTCTTTGTGACCCCATGCACTGCAGCATACCAGGCTTCCCTTTCTTTCACTGTCTCCTGGAACTTGCTCAAACTCATGTCCATTAAGTCAGTGATGCCATCCAACCATCTCATCCTCTGTCATCCGCTTCTCCTCCCACCTTCAATCTTTCCCAGCATCAGGGTCTTTTCAAATGAGTCAGTTCTTTGCACCAGGTGGCCAAAATATTGGAATTTCAGCTTCGACATCAGTCCTTGCAATGAATATTCAGGATTGATTTCCTTTAGGATGGACTGGTCAGATATCCTTGCAGTCCAAGGTTCTCTCAGGAGTCTTCTCCAACACCACAGTTCAAAAGCATCAATTCTTCAGTGCTCAGCTTTCTTTATGATCCAACTCCCACATCTGTACATGACTACTGGAAAAACCATAGGTTTGACTGTTACAGAACTTTGTTGGCAAAGTGATGTTTCTGCTTTTTAATATGCTGTCTAGGTTGGTCATAACTTTTCTTCCAAGGAGTAAGCACCTTTTAATTTCATGGCTACAATCACGATTAGCAGTGATTTTGGAGCCCCCAAAAATAAAGTCTGACACTGTTTCCACTGACTCCCCATCTATTTGCCATGGAGTTATGGGACCAGATACCATGATCTTCTTTTTCTGAATGTTGAGCTTTAAGCCAACTTTTTCACTCTCCTCTTTCACTTTCATCAAGAGGCTCTTTAATTCTTCTTTGCTTTCTGCCATAAGGGTAGCATCACCTGCATATCCGAGGTTATTGATATTTCTCGTGACAATCTTGATTCCAGCTTGTGCTTGATCCAGCCCAACACTTCTCACGATGTACTCTGCATATAAGTTAAATAAGCAGGGTGACAATATACAGCCTTGACGCACTCCTTTTCCTATTTGGAACCAGTCTATTGTTCCATGTCCAGTTCTAACTGTTGCTTCCTGACCTGCATACATGTTTCTCAAGAGGCAAGTCAGGTGGCATGGTATTCTCATCTCGTTCAGAATTTTCCACAATTTATTGTGATCCACACAGAGCTATATGAGCTGTTTGTATATTTTGGAAATTAATCTCTTTTGCTCACATCATTTGCACATATTTTCTCCTATTAAGTAGGTTATCTTTTCGTTTTGTTTATGGTTTCCTCTATTGTGTAAAAGATTTTAATTAAGTCCCATTTGTTTATTTTTGTTTTTATTTCCATTACCGTAGGAAATGGATCCAAAAAGGTATTTCAGCTATTTATTTCAAAGAGTGTTTTGCCTATGTTTTCCTCTAGGAGTTTTCTAGTATCTGGTCTTACATATAGATCCTTAATCCATTTTTATTTTTTATTTTTTTTTTGTGGATGGTGTTAAAGAATGATCAAAGTTTATTCTTTTACATATAGCTATCTAATTTTCTGAGCACCATTGACTGGAAACAAAATTGCATCTTCTTTGATGTGTATTCTTTCCTTTTTTGTCACAAGTTAATTGACCATAGTTAGTGGCTCTATTTCTGGGCTTTCTATCCTTTTTCATTGTTCTATATTTCTGTAGTTTGTGCCAGTACCACACTGTTTTGATGACTGTAGCTTTGTAGTATAGTCTGACGTGAGGGAGCCTGATCCCTTCAGATCTGTTGTTGTTGTTTTTTTTTTTTTCTCCAGATTGCTTTGGCCATTTGGGGTCTTTTGTTTTTCCATACAAATTTAAAAAAAAATTTTGTTCTAGTTCTGTGAAAGAGAAACTTTTTAAAAATTGGGATTTGTATGGATTTAAAAACCAAACAAATTTAAAAAAAAAAATTCTTCTAGTTCTGTGAAAGAGAAACTTTTAAAAAACTGCTTAAAGACAAAACATTAGACAAGAAGATGAATATTAGATTAAAAAATTGCTGACACCATGGACTGTAGCAAGCCAGGGTTCCCATCCTCCACTATTTCCTGGAGTTTGCTCAAATTCATGTCCATTGAATGGATGATACTATCTCATTCTCTCCTTCCCCCTAGAGGTGGAAATTAATGTATGTGAAAATAAGTCTATTGGAAATAAGCAGACTCATGTAGGTAACAGAGGAATGGCTAAATTAGAGGAGTCTAAGAAAAATGGATCAAGGTGAAACAATTTAAAGTATGTGCAATTATGATACCTTAAGAGTGAGACATTTCATGCTTTATCCTAGTCATCAGTGAGTGGCCTGTGCTTTTCAGAATTTTGTTCACTGAGTGCAACTCTAAGGAGCTTTAATTACCTGCTACTTCAGGAAATCAATGCTGAATATTCATTGGAAGGATTGATGGTGAAGCTGAAGTTCCAATACTATGGCCACCTGATATGAAGAGGTGACTCATTAGAAAAGACCCTGATGCTGGGAAAGATTGAAGGCAGGAGAAGGGGGCAACAGAAGATGAGATGGTTGGATGGCATCACTGACTTAATGGACATGAGTTTGAACAAGCTCCGGGAGATGGTGAAGCACAGGGAAGCCTGATGTGCTGCAGCCCATGTGGTCATAAACAGTCGGACAGGACTGAGCAACTGAGCAACAACAATAGCTTCCTTGATCACAGGAATGAGCTAGATCTATTCATTATTCCACAGAACCAGAACACCTTACCCCCATCCTGAACTTGAGACTCACAGAGGCTCCTTGTGGGTGGAATTTTTGAAAAGGGAGGTCTAGAGACATGGATTAAACTACTTGGACTTTCCAGGAGTCAATTAGAGGAAACCGTAGTCTAGAGGGAAGTTGTCATGAAAAACTTAAAGACCAAACCACATATTGACCTTACAGGGCAAGACTTGTAGCCAGGTCAGGATCATGAAAACAAGGACTGAGGCAAGCTGCAGGGGGAAATCAGGTGGTTTAAGTTCACACTGTAAACCTTGTGTGTGTGTGTGTTTAATTACAACTTAGCTGCCAGAGCTCATCAGAGTAGGCTGGCAAGTTTTTATGAAGTTATTCACCCTTCTTTCCCTCTTACCTATTACTATAGTTCCTAAATTTACTACAAGCCTTAGCTCTAACTATTTTCTCCTGCAGATAATTATTCTGAGCCATCCAGATTACGGGGATCTTGCTCAGTTATCATGAATTCCAAAGAGCTCTATATCTTCATTTTATTTGTTATATACAAAATCTTTTCTCCAAAATGAATATAACTTTGTTAAAGAAGAAGTGTTAATGCAACGAATTTTAAAAGCCCCAAAGACCTTAGTAGAATAATTTCATTATAGCAGACACATTCATATCTTGCATGTGCCATGCTCTTTTCTGTGAATTTCTCATACGTCTCATTTGGCCTTGATGAAAACAACCTACATAGTTTCTCTAATTTTTTGCAATTCAAAACTGAGTCCTAGAGAGTTTCAAATGCTATTCCTGAGGTCACTGTGCTTAAACCACAGAGGTGCAACCTATGAGTTCTCCTCAGGCCCAGAACAATTCCTTGCAGATTCTCTTGCTTGGCTCAGGTACCAAAGAAGTAGATGTTACAGGCAATCTGAATACAGCACATGGATGGAGAGGGTTGCTTGTCTGATGAGTCATGCTTTTAAATAAAATAATAAAATCCTTGTCTGGACAGCTTCACTGCCCCAAGTCTGCAATGTGGTCACTGTGGTTCCAAAACACACTTGGATTCCCTCTCAAGTAGTCATTCAGCCATTGGAATGGAAGGGATCTGATTCCAGGTTCCCTGATCTTAAGGATCCATCAAGGGCTTCTAGCTAACTTTACAATGAATAAAGTGATGAATAGAGGGGGAATAAGATAAAGATGATGAACCTAATAACAAACATCATCATTAACATTTATTGAGTTCTCATCATGTGCTGGGCACCAAGAGAATACTTTCCAAGCATCATTTCTTTTTTTAAATTTTTAAAATATAACTTTAAAATTTAATTATATTATAAAATACAATTAATTTTTATTGTAGTAAAGTTGATTTACAATGTTTTGTTAGTTTCTGTTGTACAGCAAAGTAAATCTGTTATACGTATACATATATCCACTCTTTTTAAAAATTCTTTTCCATTTGATGCTGCAGAAATCATATGAAACAGGCACCAGTATTTCCTCCATGTCACAAAGAAAGAAAATAATATGCAAATATGTTGAGACATTTTAGTCCAAGATAACAAAAGATAGTACCAATATTTGAACCCAAGCATTTTGCCATAATATTAATAGTTTGTTATAACAGCTACACATAAATATATAATGTATGGGTTCTGGATCAGATTCTCCCCTACCCTAGATCTTGAGGGTAAGCACCAAGAGAGGGGTAAGATTTCAACAAATAAGTCAGACCTCCAACATTGCCAGTGGAATCCATTCAACCAAAGTCACAAGTTTCAACACTTACCTCCATGTTTCTAAGTCACCCTTCAGTTCAGTTCAGTCGCTCAGTCGTGTCCAACTCTTTGCGACCCCATGAATCGCAGCATGCCAGGCCTCCCTGTCCATCACCATCTCCCGGAGTTCACTCAAACTCACGTCCAATGAGTCCGTGATGCCATCCAGCCATCTCATCCTCTGTCGTCCCCTTCTCCTCCTGCCCACAATCTCTCCCAACATCAGAGTCTTTTGCAATGAGTCAACTCTTCGCATGAGGTGGCCAAAGTACTGGAGTTTCAGCTTCAGCATCATTCCCTCCAAAGAAATCCCAGGGTTGATCTCCTTCAGAATGGACTGGTTGGATCTCCTTGCAGTCCAAGGGACTCTCAAGAGTCTTCTCCAACACCACAGTTCAAAAGCATCGATTCTTTGGCGCTCAGCCTTCTTCACAGTCCAACTCTCACATCCATACATGACCACAGGAAAAACCATAGCCTTGACTAGACGGACCTTAGTCGGCAAAGTAATGTCTCTGCTTTTGAATATGCTATCTAGTTTGGTCATAACTTTTCTTCCAAGGAGTAAGCATCTTTTAATTTCATGGCTGCAGTCACCATCTGCAGTGACTTTGACAGCAAAATTGCAGACAGACATTGGGGCAGAGGATAGAGTTACTGAGATGTAGTCTCACCTGGTCTGGAGGCCAGGATGCTCAGGTTAGGTGCCTATGTCAGGAAGTCCTTGTTATCCCGAATGATTGGGAGTCAACTGAGGAGGAAATTTGGGTGCCTGGCCTAGCCTTGGAAAATTCACAATACTGTCATTGAGATATGAGAAGGCCCTTTGTTTCTGATACTCATTCTGGAAAAGAACCAGTTATATGCCCCCTGCAGCCATGCGGGTTGTCACTCTTCCCCACAAGAATAGGGGAAACTCTCTGTGGAATGAGCATGGAGTCATGCCTGACAAGAGAAAAAGAGAAGAAAGTGGAATGGCAGATTGGGGACTAGTTTTATGTTAGTTTGCCTTGAGCACATTATTTCTTATACATTTTCCTTTCCCTCCTCATTAAAATGTCATCCTTTAAACAATATTATAGCATCATTAGAAATTTAGCAAAGAACTACTCATGTTCTACTTTTGTCCTTTATGTTTGTTGCTGCTGCTGCTGCTGCTAAGTCGCTTCAGTCATGTCTGACTCTGTGCAACCCCAGAGACGGCAGCCCACCAGGCTCCCCCGTCCCTGGGATTCTCCAGGCAAGAACACTGGAGTGGGTTGTCATTTCCTTCTCCAATGCATGAAAGTGAAAAGTGAAAAGTGAAAGCGAAGTCATTCAGTTGTGTCCAACTCTTAGCGACCCCATGGACTGCAGCCTTCCAGGCTCCTCCGTCCATGGGATTTGTCAGGCAAGAGTACTGGAGTAGGGTGCCATTGCCTTAGACTTTGCTCATATCCTGTCCATTTTCATGTGACTCTGATCAGACTGGAGTGAGTGTTTTTCCATATTGTTTCATAGCCTTAAAAACATATTATTAGCAGTAATGAGTGGATTACTCAGGCCTATTACCGTTTTCTGTCTTCTCTTCATTTATATCTGAGTCTGTGTCTCCATCCTATGTGTCTTTGTACAATTGGATATGACCTTATTCATATCAATTCCAGAGAATGCAGAAAGCCTGAAAATCCAGGGCAATATGAAATTTTCTACTCTGTCATATAATCATGACTCCCATTGAAAATAAGACAGGTGTCAGAAAGAAGAAGGGAGAAGGAAAATAAAATGGGTCAAAGTAGTTTATTAAAATGAGTTTCATTCTAAATATTTTCAAGTTATAAAAACCAAAGGTAAGACAGTCACCAACAAGCTGACAAGCAGCTCTGCCCTCTGCAGCCTTGGCAGTGACCCAGCAGCTACTCCCAGGGCTGGGCACCTCTGGCAGTGCCAGCAGCCTTGCCAAGGCTGGATGAGGGGGAAAAGATGCCTCACATTCCTTTTTCTCTGTTCATAACTGACTCAGGAAATAGGTCTGTGTTATTCAGCTGGTAGCTTCACTACCTTTTCTGGAAGGCCAAGAGTTCAAAGCCCACACCAGAAATTTGGCCACTTCTCAAAGACAATGCTTGCCTTGTCACGGAAGATGGTTAGAGACACTCACTGGAAAAGGGAATTCATTCTCATTCGTTCTTCCAGGTAAACAGGGATCAGAGGAGCAGGAATGACCGCACATCACTCAACTGAGTTTGACCCAGAAACTCCAAATATCTCCAGAATGAAACCTGCACAACTGTCACCCAGTGCAGGCACTTCCAAGAGGAGAGGGAAGATTGGGCTACCTGCTCCATGTTCCAGCATCTCCTTAACTCAACACTCACCTCAGCCTTTGTTTCCACCACAAGAAGGTAGAGACAAGCGCATAAAACAGTGGTAGATCAGCACTGCCACAGTGAGAATGCAGAAGTCCACAGGTACAGAGGACACCAAACCCGGGACTCAGAGTCATATTTGTGTAGAAGATTCTCCTTAAAAAAACAATAATTAAGTTATCTTAATTGGAAGACAATCAGTTTGCACTATTGTGATAGCTTTTGCCATACATCAACATGAATCAGCCATCGGTACACATGTGTCCCCCTATCCTGAACTTCCCTCCACTCTCCCCCCACCCCATCCCTCTGGTTGTCCCAGAGTATCAGCTCTGAGTGCCCTGCTTCACACATCGAACTTGCACTGGTCCTCTATTTTACATAGGGTAATGTACATGTTTCAGTGCTATTCTCTCAAATTATCCCTTGATGAAGTTTTTTCTTTAAAATGCTTATACACAAAACTGCCCGACAGTTTAATATTATATAGGAAAGCAGTTTATCACTTATAATATCTATGGTCTAAAAGTTTAAAAACTATGATTACATTTGAAATTATTTGGACTCATTTGTATTAAACATATGTGATAAGTTTGCTTTTGATTAAATACTGGAAATTGGAAAACAAACAAAAATGGTTGCAGAAAGAGGATATGAAGGTGAAGATGGTTATGGATCCTTTAAAATAAAATAAAATCATTTCAATAAAAAAATAAATGCCTTAAGCGAGGAGTAAAATTTCTTCTTCTGCCTATAGAATTTCTGTGGTAATCTGCATGGCCTGTAATACAGGTTTGTGTTTGTGCATCAGGCAATATTTAGGCTGATACATTGCTTAAGGACTAGTTCTTATTGATTTATTTTGTGGACAGCCCTGATTTCAGAAACCTTTATCACAGGAGTATGGAAACCTGAATGGGGGTGGAGATGGTATTCTTCTGAAAAATTGTCTTTAGGATGGAGAGTCTAAGGGAACAGAGAGCTCTCAGCTGATGGACTAACCCTCCCTCCTTTGAACCAGCTGTTTGTGACAGCTGTCCAGGAGGTAGGACCTGTAATGGGACTCCAACAAGAGGCTCAAGTCTGCTGTTTCCCAGGACAACCTTGCCATCTCACTGTGGGTTTCCTTTCTAGTCAGTTGTTAGAAGCTCTCCTCTTGCTCCTGGAAGTCCCTCTCTCCCACCCTCCCAGACCTACACCTGTGCCAGAAGAGAGGGTACAGCCTCCAGAGGCAAGGAAAGCCCAAAGTCAGAGGAGAGCTGTGCTGTGTGGGTCTCCCTCAGCCCGTGATAGCTGACTTTAGTTCCTCGTGTTTCCACGTGAAATTGATAATGTGTCCTCTCTTTCTGAGGACAAGGTTTTATGTTTTCTTTAACAGCTTTATTGAGGTATTAATATAACTCACAATAACCTCAGATATGCAGAATGACACCACCCCTATGGCAGAAAGTGAAGAGGAGCTAAAAAGCCTCTTGATGAAAGTGAAAGAGGAGAGTGAAAAAGTTGGCTTAAAGCTCAACATTCAGAAAACAAAGATCATGGCATCCGGTCCTGTCACTTCATGGGAAATAGATGGGGAAACAGTGGAAACAGTGTCAGACTTTATTTTGGGGGGCTCCAAAATCACTGCAGATGGTGACTGCAGCCATGAAATTAAAAGATGCTTACTCCTTGGAAGAAAAGTTATGACCAATCTAGATAGCATATTCAAAAGCAGAGGCATTACTTTGCCGACTAAGGTCCATCTAGTCAAGGCTATGGTTTTTCATGTGGTCATGTATGGATGTGAGAGTTGGACTGTGAAGAAGGCTGAGCACCGAGGAATTGATGCTTTTGAACTGTGGTGTTGGAGAAGACTCTTGAGAGTCCCTTGGACTGCAAGGAGATCCAACCAGTCCATTCTGAAGGAGATCAGCCCTGGGATTTCTTTGGAAGGAATGATGCTAAAGCTGAAACTCCAGTACTTTGGCCACCTCATGCAAAGAGTTGACTCATTGGAAAAGACTCTGATGCTGGGAGGGATTGGGGGCAGGAGGAGAAGGGGACGACAGAGGATGAGATGGCTGGATGGCATCACGGACTTGATGGACATGAGTCTGAGTGAACTCCGGGAGTTGGTGACAGACAAGGAGGCCTGGTGTGCTGTGATTCATGGGGTCGCAAAGAGTCGAACACGACTGAATGACTGAACTGAACTGAACTGAATACAACTCACATGCAGTACAATTTGTTCATTTAATGTGTACAGTTCAAGGGCTTTCATATATACACAGGGTTATGCAATCCTCACCACAATCAATCTTTTTTTTATTTTTATTACCCTTCAGAGAAACCCCACATCCTTTAAGCTGACACTCTCTAGTTCTTCCATCCTCCCAGCTCTAGAAAGCTACTAATCTAACTTTTGTCTTGATGTATTTGCCTGTTCTGAACATGTGATAGAAATGGAGTCAATGATCATGTAATGCTCTCACTTTTCTCCGGCAAAAGACCCTGAACCTAGCAGTGTTTGAGTAAGGTTAAAATAGTAACTTGTATTAGATATACCAGATTACCTGGTTTTAGTATTAACAGAACCCATGGTATGGGCAACTAGTCTTAGTTAAGAAGACCTTAAATGGTATACTGAGTGGATTGATGGTCTGTACATCACCACAACTGGTGGAAACCTATGGTTCATAGCTCCCCTCAGTCAGCTCCCACAGACACGCTGCCTGTGTGCCTAGCCTATTCAACTTTCCAACAAGGGTGTCATATGCTCACCAATTTAGAAACTTATCCCTTGGAAGACTGGCATTCACCCATCAGCTGGCACACTTTATGCATGTTAATAGTGAACAATACAAAAATGCACTAAATACCATGCATTTATTCCCAACAAGTAGTTATTCTTTCCAAAGCATCACCTTTGGAGGAGAATGTTTGCTAAATGTTGTCTTTGTTCCCAAAGCTTGGGGGTAAAGGTCATATGCAACCAATAGCTGAGAGAAAATTAACCACTTTACAGTTTCAACCCCCAGATGAACTCTCCCCCACCATCTGTGATAAATCCCCCAGTTTATAGAATGTGAAAGCTTCCAGAAAGATGGAGCTTACAGATCACAATATAATCTGTTAGATAAATAACCAGAAGTACTATTTCTTAAAACCACATCTTGCAAACAAAGTTATCAGAAAGTACCCCTCTCCAAATACCTAGAGGTTCAGCATTCATGCTTAAATGAAGATAACACGTATGCCTCCAGCCCAAGATGTGCCAGGGCTTGGAGGGAAATTGGGGAGGACTAATAGCAAGGACCCTTCAGGGTTGTTAGGCATTGTTATCCTGGGTCTGACCTCAAAGTCTTCTCTTGTAGGAGAAAGCAAATTGTGACTGACTACATCAAGGCTTAGCTCTCAGAGTTGTCACAAATGATCCAGAAATACCCTGTCTTGCAGCTAGCTTCTTTTCACTGAGTTGACACTTAGTCAGAAGAGAAATTATCATTTTGTTCAATAGCTGAAGACATAAATGGCTTATGCTTTTTAACCTAAAGGTTGTCTTTGGCACTGATTCTGGACCCCTGGATGTTGAAATGTACCTGAGAAGGTTAGGGAGATCGTGGCCTATGATTTAAATGAAGCCCACATTTTCTTCTTTTGTATCATTATCTTTTCAAAGGTCTGCCCCATGGTGACTTGGTGAGCATGAGTGGAATTTTGCAGAGTGAGAAGTTGGATTTACTGTGCTAAGTTCAAATTTCACAGGCTTGAGCCTGGTGATTTATGATTCAGATTCTGCATAAAAGAAGGAAACAGGAAATTGTCCCAGCATGTTATTTACTTAAATAGAGAGGGGGTTGAAACCAACTTCCAGAGAGAGTATTTGTCAATAGGAGCTCATTTAATATTAAATTAGTAATTTGAGAAGTATTGGGCCTGGAATTATCATATGAGTCCTGGGAGAACTAACCATGGCTACTGGCTGCAAGGTGCTTATGTTTTACTGATGATAAGTTGTGGGGGAGGAGGAGAACTTGAATGTGTAAGCATTAGGACATAAGGGATGTGGAATATGATGGAGCACAGCTTGGGAAGAGTCAGAAAGACTCCCCAGGGTAAGTGATTCCTCATTGGGTCTTGAAGTAGTAGTAGGATTTGGCCAGTCATGTGTAGAAGAGACACGCAGAGATATGAGCTTATGGGGGAAAAAATAGCAATAGAGATAACCTGACATAATTTACCGTGTCTTGCATGGATACGTGTGTGATTTTTGGAAGATGGCTGGACAGGCTGTCAAAGGCCAGAAAATAGAAGCCTTGTATTTGAAATGATATGTGGCATGTTCCTAACTCGTCCTGGCTCTTCCAACATGACAACTGACGTTCTGAGTTCTATATTAGCAATTTCAGCTCTCTGCATGTCCCCTCTTTTTCCCAAAACAGACAGGTCTATAAGTAATGTGTGGTTTTGCCAATTACTATGTATGTAACCTCAGACAAATTAGCCACCCGAAGCCTCTGTTTTCTCTTCTGGAACACGAGACCAAACTAAGAGAACTATAGTGGGGCTGTTGTGAGTATTATCAGTATCAAAAGCCACAATGCCTGGTATTAAAAAGTCTTCATGAAATATCTGTAGACTCAAACTAGGCATATGAGTAAAAAGGAAACTCTACAGCCTGGAAAACAGCCTTTGACTTTCCAAACACCAGTAGCTGCAAAAGCAGTCTAGGACACCTGGGAAGTGGTAGCAAGGGAATCTGAACACTGAGAAGGGTGGCAGGAAGATAATGACCCAGAACCAGGAGACAGTGGGTCAGAAAGCAAGTCAAAGTGGAGGCATGCAGCTTGTACCAGGACAACAATCACTAGGTCAGGAGTGCAGACAGGAGGGAGGGGTGGCAGATACTGCTCACAGGGCACGTCAGGGAATGGAAGCACAGCAGCCCATGGTTTCTTCTTTCTTGATGTCATCCTGATGTCCTACTAGGCTCTGGAAAGAAATCAAAAAAAAAGGGGGAACAAACAAGAGAGAAGAAAGGGAAAAGAGGAAACGAGGGCAAGATAGAACATCTGCATTTTTGTATATAATAAAAATAAAATTCTTTCATGATAAATACACTCAACAAACTAGAAATGGAAGGGGACTTCAACATTATGAAGACCATCCACGGACAACAGCTAATCTCATTCTTAATGATGAAACAAGCTTTCCCCCTAAGATCAAGAGGTAGGCAAGGTTGTCTGCTCTTTTCATTCAAAATTTGCCTTGGAGATTCGGATCAGTTAGGCAAGAATAAGAACTAAAAGGCATCCAGATTGGAAAGGAAGAAGTAAAAGTATCTCTTTTTACAAATAACATAACTTTGTATCCAAAAATCTTGAAATGTTGCAAAAGAAGAAAAATTTTGGAAGAGTCACAATTTCTCATTTCAAAATTTACTACATATCAACATTAATCAGTACAGTGAGATATTGGCATGAGGTTAATCATATATCGGTGGATTAGAACTGAGGGTCAGTAATCAACCTCAGTTAAAATCAATTGATTTTCCAAATGTCCATAGAGACAAATCCACAGAGAGTAGTATGCTAGTGGTCACCTAGGATTGAGAGATAATTGTGAATGACTGATAATAGGTATGTAGTTTCTTTTTGGAGTGATAAAGGGCCCTAAAATGACTGTGGTAATGATTACAGAGGTTTTCCTGGTGGCTCAGATGGTAAAGAATCTGCTTTCAATACAGGAGACCCAGGTTCAATCCCTGAGTCAGGAAGAACTCTGAATATATAAAAACTAAACTTGAGGTGCATAAATTGCATGGGATTTGAATTATATCTCAATAAAGTTGTCATAAAAATAATAGTAACAGTTGCATAGCCATCACTGAGTACTTTCCTAATGCCAGGCACAGTGTTAAGCTCTATAATCTTATCTTTAAGTGAAAGTGTTAGTCACTCAGTTGTGTCCATCAGGCTCCTCTGTCCATGGATTTCTCCAGGCAAGAATACTGGAGTGGGTTGCCATTCCCTTCTCCAGGGGTCAAACATGTGTCTCCTGCATTGCAGACATATTCTTTACTGTCTGAGCCTCCAAGGAAGCATTAATCTCACAATAAATATGCCAGGAAGTTTTTTTTAAATCATATTTATTTACAATGAAAATNAGAATACTGGAGTGGGTTGCCATTCCCTTCTCCAGAGGTCAAACATGTGTCTCCTGCATTGCAGACATATTCTTTACTGTCTGAGCCTCCAAGGAAGCATTAATCTCACAATAAATATGCCAGGAAGTTTTTTTTAAATCATATTTATTTACAATGAAAATCCTAAGTTCAGAGATATTAAGGAACTTTCCCATGGTCACAAAGTTAGTATGTACTATAATAAGAAGTATCTCTTTGACACAGTTTTGTCTCATCTTGAGGATCAGGGTCTTATTAAGAGGTCTTAGATGGATCTTGTGAGCCTTCTTGTGCTCCAAGTCCAGTGTTTACAACATGACCAAGAACAGAACAGCAAGATTTAGTGAAACCTCTGCTTTCAACTTTCTCACCAGGAGGAAGAATCTTTTTAATTTCATGGCTACAGTCACCATATGCAATGATTTTGGAAACCAAGAACATAAAGTCTCTCACTGTTTCCATTGTTTCCCCATCTGTTTGCCATGAAGTGATAGGACCAGATGCCATGATCTTGATTTTTGAATGTTGAGTTTTATGCCAGCTTTTTCAATCTCCTCTTTCACTTTCATAAAGAGGCTCTTTAATTTCTCTTCACTTTCAGCCATAAGGGTGGTGTCACTGTATGTCTGAGGTTATTGCTGCTGCTTCTGGCAATCTTGATTCCAGTTTGTGCCTCACCCAGCCTGGCATTTCACTCTGCATATAAGTTAAATAAGCAGGGTGACAATATACAGCCTTGACACACTCCTTTCTCAATTTGGAGCCAGTCCATTTTTCCATGTGCAGTTCTAACTATTGCTTCTTGACCTGCATACAGATTTCTCATGAGGCAGGTAAGATGATCTGGTATTCCCATCTCTTTAAGAATTTTCCACAATTTTGTGATCCACACAGTCAAAGGCTTTAGCATAGTCAGTGACACAGAAGTAGATATTTTCTGGAACTCTTGCTTTTTCTATGATCCAACAAATGTTGGCAGTTTGATCTCTGATTCCTCTGCCATTTCTAAATCCATCTTGAACATCTGGAAGTTCTTGGTTCACATACTGTTGAAGCATGGCTTGGAGAATTTTGAGCATTACTTTGCTAGCGTGTGAAATGAGAGCAATTATGGCCTAGTTTGAATATTCTTTGGCATTGCCTTTCTTCAGGATTGGAAGAAAACTGACCTTTTCCACTCCTGAGGACACTGCAGTGTTTTCCAAATTTGCTGGCTTATTGAGTGCAGTACTTTCACAGCATCATCTCTTAGGATTTGAAATAGCTCAACTGCAATTCCATCACCTCCACTAGCTTTGTTGGTAATGATGCTTCCTAAGGCTCATGTGACTTTGCACTCCAGGATGTCTGGCTCTAGGTGAATGATCACACATCATGGTTATCTAGTTCATTAAGATCTTTTTTGTATAGTTCTTCTGTATATTCTTGCCACCTCTTCTTAATGTCTTCTCCTGTTAGGTTCATACCATTTCTCTACTTTATTCTGCCCATCTTTGCATGAAATGTTCCCTTGGTATCTCTAATTTTCTGGAATAGATCTTAGTCTTTCCCATTCTATTGTTTTCCTCTATTTCTTTACATTGATCACTGAGGAAAGCTTTCTTATCTCTTCTTGCTATTCTTTGGAACTCTGCATTCAAATGGGTATATCTTTCCTTTTATCCTTTGCCTTTCACTTCTCTTCTTTTCTCAGCTATTTGTAAGGCCTCCTCAGACAACCATTTTGCCTTTTTGCATTTCTTTTTCTTGGGGATAGTTTTTTTTTTTTAATTTAAATTTATTTATTTTAATTGGAAGCTAATTACCACCATCTTCTGTATATAACATTTTATGAACCTCTGTCCATAGTCCTTCAGGCACTCTGTCTATCAGATCTAATTTTTGAATCTATTTGTCACTTCCATGTAAGGGATTTGATTTAGGTCATACCTGAATGGTCCAGGGGTTTTCCCTTCTTTCTTCAATTTAAGTCTGAATTTGACAATAAGAAGTTCATAATTTGAGCCATAGTGAGCTCCCAGTCTTGTTTTTGCTGACTCTATAGATCTCTTCATCTTTGGCTGCAAATAATATAATCAATTTGGTTTCAGTATTGATCTGGTGATGTGTAGAGTCTTCTCTTGCATTGTTGGAAGTGGGTGTTTGCTATGACCTTCTTGGCAACACTCTTGTTATCCTTTGTCTTGCTTCATTTTGTGCTCCAACACCAAACTTGCCTGTTACTCCAGATGCCTCTTGACTTCTTAATTTTTCATTCCAGTCCTCTATGATGAAAAGGACATCCTTTTCTGGTATTAGTTCTAGAAGATCTTGTAGGTCTTCATAGAACCACTCAACTTCAGCTTCTTCAGCATTACTGGTTGGGGCATAGACTTGGATTACTGTGATATTGAATGGTTTGCCTTGGAAATGAATGATCATTCTGTCATTTTTGAAACTGCACCCAAGTATTGCATTTCAGACTCTTATTAACTATAAGGGTTACTCCATTTCTTCTAAGGGATTTTGTCCGACAGTAGTAGATGTAATGGCCATCTGAATTAAATTTGCCCATTCCAGTCCATTTTATTTCACTGATTCCTAAAATGTCGATGCTCACTCTTTCCATTTCCTATTTGACCACTTTCAGTTTACCTTGATTCATGGACATAACATCCCCAGTTCCTATGAAATATTGTTCTTTACAGCATGGGACTTTACTGCCATCAGCAGTCACATCCTCAACTGAGCATTGTTTTGCTTTTGTTCAGCCTCCTCATTCTTTGTGGAGCTATTTCTCTACTCTTCTCCAGTATCATATTGGATAGCTGCTGATCTGGGGAGTTCATCTTTCAGTGTCATATCTTTTTGCCTTTTTGTACTGCTCACAGGGTTCTCAAGGCAAGAATACTGAAGTGGTTTGCCATTCCCTTCTCCAGTGGACCACATTTTGTCAGAACTCTCAGCCATGACCTATCCGTCTTGGGTGGAACTACACAGCATGGCTCATGCTTTCATTGAGTTAGACAAGGCTGTGATCCATGTGATCAGTTTGGTTAGTTTTCTGTGATTGTGGTTTTCATTCTGTCTGCCCTCTGCAGGAGAGGGATAAGAGGCTTGTGGGAGCTTCCTGATGGGAGGAACTGGCTGTGAGGGCATCAGTGTCTTGCTCTGATGGGTGGATAATTATTTAGTTCAATTTTCTGTTGGTTGGAGAGGCTGTGTTCCCTCCCTATAGTTAGGCCTGAGGTGAACCCCTTCAAAAGGACTTATGCCAGCCCTCCCCGAAGTTCCCAGTACTGTGGTATTCAGTGCCCCTGACCCTGAGGAAAAGTATCTTCCATTTCCTTCACGTCTAGAAGCCTTCCCACTTTCTCACCCCTCTGTCTTTCCCCAGATCAAGTCCTGTGCCTCTCTAGTTTTACTTCTTTTCCTGGATTCCTCCCTATTCTTTGGCTTAGCTAGGTCCACTTCTCCAGACCCACTCCTCACTGTCTCTGCTCCACATTAACTCCATCTCCCCTAAGTCCCACCTTCTACCCAACTCTTTTTGGGTCCCTGCCAATCACACAGGGCCACCCTCTTGCTCCCACCTGCAACACCCACACCAAGCATTTCCTGGGCCTCCCATGTAGGGAGAATTGCTGCATCAATGGAACAATGGCCTATGCTGCTTGCTGCTTCTCTGAGGTGCAGCTTAGGAATGTCTGCATGGAGCTCCAGCAGTCCGGGGTAGGTGGGGCTGGCTGGGGGCTCTTGGTGAAGAACATGGGCTGCAGCTAAACCAGGTAGCTTTTGGTGGGCTAAAGTCACGTGGAGCAGCAGCGGGAGGAGTGGGGTGGTAGGGTGAGAGGGTTGGGGCTCTGGGTATGGAGATTATTGGGCTGTAGCCAGAAGTCCAAACCCTGCAGGTCTTCTGGAGCCCAGAGGAGCAGGACTGAGGTGCCTCCAGCCGACCTTGCCCCCTACAGGTCTCAGGGAGTGCAGAGGTCATCAGAATTTAGTTTCAGGTCTGAGGCCTGGGAAAGTAGTTTGTTTGAGAAGGTTAATAATAGAGTTAAAACCTGGATGGGCTGATTCTTAGCCCTATGCACTTGCCTGCAAAGAACGTGGAGCCGAACTCCTGGTGGACAGCAGTGCTGTTTGTGTTGCAAGGAGTATTTTAGGATTAAATTTAGGTAGAAAAGAGACTGGACTATTCAGACAGAGAGCTGATGTGCAGGGTGACTTGTGGGGTGAGGAGTATTGCTGAGAGGAAACCTACTGTCATCTCTAGTCATTTTACTGACTTGCCACATTTGGCAGTTGCCCCTTTCCTTGTAAATTACACTTAATAACTTTAGTCTGAAGCTTCTTCAAGAAAGATTAACTAAAAGGATAGGAGGAATGACGTTGGGAGCATGCCTGCAGGCCTTTGGAGCCAGGTAACCGGCCAGGTGGAATGATGGCCTGTCATCGGTTCCTTTGAGTGCTAGCTGCTGCATGGTAAATAGGTAAAAAGTCACGTTTAGGCACGGTAAATGCAGGTTTCCTGGCAGAGATCAGAGTATTATCTTTTAGAGTAGGGAGGAGCTCTGAATTTCTGTGTGTCCCAGGGTCACTGCGTACAACAGGAGGAGCAGGAAGCTCAGATTAGAATTAATTTCTGAGAGTCATTTCAGCAGTTGCCTTGCTGCAAAAATGAACATGTTTTCAGACAACTTCCTTTTATCTTCCCTCCACTCGTTTTCCATACCAGCCACACCCAGGTGTTTACCAAGTGTCATTTCACTGCTCAGATGTGTCTGATGTCTAGTCTGTTTATCTTCCTTTTTTTCCCTTTTCCTTTGCCACTTTGGGTGGCACCTCTCGCCTAGAATTGCTGTGGCCTTTTAATTAGCTTCTCAGTCTTCCATCTTTCTGATCCCTTCCATCCTATGCATTTACAGCCCAGTCAAGCACCTGAAAGAAAGATCGTAATCTTATCAAGCCTCTTCCAGTGTCCCTGTTGATTGCAGAGTTAATAATAATAATACCTACAGTAAAAACTAACACATTTCATGCTTTCTTAAGCTCTGGGCACTAAATGCTTTGCAGATGTTGACTTACTCAATCTTCATGTCAACCCTATATTTTAAGGTGCTATGCACCATGTTGTAAGGTCCTATGTATGTGTATATTAGGTACTGTGCTTATTCCCTATTTACCACTTTGGAAATGGGTATGTAGAAAGATTATGTTGATTGCTAAAGACTCAAACAGGGACTGGAACTCATCTGTCTAGGTCCAGACATATGCCAAAAATACACTCCTGCATTGACTCTTTTAAAGAGGGCAAATGCTGGTAAGTGGGCTATGCCCACTAACCTGTGGTCCAGTTTTACTGCCTATGACTCATCCACATCCATCCTCTCCTCCAGTCAACACCAGTTGTATCAGTCACATAACACATGCCCCCCAACAGGTTTGCATTCATTTGCTTTTGTGCCTTTCATCCCATAGCATCCATTGCTGAACTGAGAAAGAGTGACTGGCTTTGTTTTGTGTATTGTTTCCATTGTGTATTGTTATGTAACAGGGTCCTCCTCCTTCCTGTAGGTAGGATATGAGTGTATTTAGAATAGTTTCTGTTCCTACCAACCATAATATAAGATACATCTTATTTCTGCCTGTTCTGGACATGAGGGCAGTCATGAAACACTGATGTAAGCCACAAGTATTTGCAGGGAATTTCATAATTTGGAGGTCATATGATTCTCTTAGATGTGCCCTTGAGCCTTCACAGCTAGATGGAGGGTCATTGCCCCATGGCCACAGTGATCTTCATCTGAATTAAATGTCAGGAGGCCCTGTTGTCTTGAGTACAAGCTCTTTCCTAGAACCTTCACTGGATTCTAGCATATTGAGTATTATTATTTGCTGCCTGACCCATTTTGCTATAACATCATTTTTTGTCCAGGTTAACTCCCATCCTTTACTTTCTTCCTGGAAGAGAATTTCCTCAAATAGCCATTTAATAAATCTTGTCTTCAGAATACCACTTTACATCAAAGGTGCATTCACTTGTCCCACACTCTGCCTAGACTTGCACTTGCCTCCTTTAAAGCCCTTTGATCTCCTCTTTGTCTTATGAGCCCATGTGGTTTCATCCACCATGCATGTTTTTGCATTGTTCACCCCTTCCTCCTCCACCCACTTCCCTGCCTGGAGTCATTTTACCATTTTACATATATGCGTATAGTTTTGGGTCCCCAGGTCCTTGACTGGAGGTCAGATCAGACCAGAACAACCTGGCCCCTCTGTCAATCTTCACCTTGGCTAACATACTTGATTTAGTGATTCTAGGCCAGGTTTCTCATTGCAATCTTTTCCTTCTAGCATTTTAAATTCCTCCAACTGGAGCACATGGAGTGGATCTGTTTGGGACTCTTCAATATTGAGGGACCAGTGTGTGTGTAGGGGGTCTTATTGATCCACCCAACTTTTGATAGTGCTTCATTAAGACCTTTAATTAAATCCCATCCATAAGCACTTCATTAATCTTGTTTCCTAATAACAATCTAAGATTTCCACTCTGCTAGAATGAGCCCCTTGATTCTCCCTGTGTCTCCTGATTTCTTGTTAATGTAAGATCCATAGAAGAAACTAAGACAAGTAATCTGATAAGTCTTCTTGAATTGCTCAGTTTCACATCAGTGAGGTTTCATGTGATGCCCATGCAAAAGGAATCCTCTTCATCAACATTTTTGCCAAGGTTTTGCTGTGTCAGGAGCATATTTGATGGATGAATATCCCGATCACAATAATGGCAGTCCATCACAGTTTGATACAAATTATATTAGTTGTTTAATCTGGAATTTATAGAATAGGAAGAATCAGACAGTCCCTCTTCTCAGACTTTCTAGTGACTTTATCCAGCTGAAACAGGCTGGCTGTTCCTTAGAGGATAATCTGCTGTGAGTCTGGATCATGGATAGCTTAGAAGCCACAGTGAGGTATGATCATGATCTAAATGATGCTATAACAAAGTTGTTATCCCAAGATGTGAAAAGACTGTAAAAAATGTAGAGGCATTTGAAAGAGTTTGCAATGTAACAAATTATATTATATTTTATTTTTAATGTTTATTCATTTTATTTTATTTTTTAAATATAAATTTATTTATTTTAATTGGAGGTTACTTTACAATATTGTAGTGGTTTCACCATACACTGACGTGAATCAGCCAAAGGTGTACATGTGTTCCCCATCCTGAATATCCCTCCCACCTCCCTCCCCATCCCATCCCTCTGGGTCATCCCAGTGCACCAGCCCCAAGCACCCTGTCCCATGCATTGAACCTGGATTGGTGATCCCTTTCACATAAGATAATATACGTATTTCAATGTCATTCTCCCAAATCACCCCACCCTTGCTCTCTCCCACAGAGTCCAAAAGACTGTTCTATACATCTGTGTCTCTTTTGCTGTCTCGCATATAGGGTTCTCATTACCATCTTTCTAAATTCCATATATATGTGTTAATATACTGTATTGATATTTTTCTTTCTGGTTTACTTCACTCTGTATAATAGATTCTAGTTTCATCCACCTCATTAGAACTGATTCAAATATATTGTTTTTATTGTGTGAGTAGTATTCCATTGTGTATATGTACCACAGCTTTCTTATCCATTCATCTGCTGATGGACATCTAGGTTGCTTCCATGCCCTGGCTATTATAAACAGTGCTGTGATGAATGTTGCGGTACAGGTGTCTCTTTCAGTTCTGGTTTCCTCAGTGTGTATGCCCATCAGTGGAATTGCTGGGTCATATGGCAGTTCTATTTCCAGTATTTTAAGGAATCTCCATACTGTTCTCCATAGTGGCTGTACTAGTTTGCATTCCCACCAACAGTGTAAGAGCGTTCCCTTTTCTCCAGCATGTATTGTTTGTACACTTTTGGATAGCAGCCATTCTGACTGGTGTGAAATGGTACCTCACTGTGGTTTTGATTTGCATTTCTCTGATAATGAGTGATGTTGAACATCTTTTCATGTGTTTGTTAGCCATCTGTATGTCTTCTTTGGAAAAATGTTTGTTTAGTTCTTTTTTTTTTTTAATTTTTATTTTAACTTTATTTTGCTTTACAATACTGTAATGCTTTTGCCATACATTGACATGAATCCACCACGGTGTACATGTGTTCCCAAACGTGAACCCCCCTCCCACCTCCCTCCCCATAACATCTCTCTGGGTCATCCCCGTGCATCTGCCCCTAGCATCCTGTATCCTGCATCAGACATAGACTGGTGATTCGTTTCTTACATGATAGTATACGTGTTTCAATGCCATTCTCCCATCTCATCCCACCCTCTCCCTCTCCCTCAGAGTCCAAAAGTCCGCTTTATACATCTGTGTCTCTTTTGCTGTCTCTCATACAGGGTCATCATTACCATCTTTCTAAATTCCATATATATGTGTTAGTATACTGTATTGTTCTTTGGCCCATTTTTTGATTCGGTCGTTTATTTTCCTGGAATTGAGCTGCAGGAGTTGCTTGTATATTTTTGAAATTAATTCTTTGTCAGTTGCTTCATTTGCTATT
>SJYQ01010853.1:258285-321354 GCA_006410935.1 Redunca redunca
TACTCCTTGGAAGAAAAGTTATGACCAACCTAGAGAGCATATTCAAAAGCAGAGACATTACTTTGCTGACTAAGGTCCGTCTAGTCAAGGCTATGGTTTATCCTGTGGTCATGTATGGATGTGAGAGTTGGACTGTGAAGAAGGCTGAGCACCGAAGAATTGATGCGTTTGAACTGTGGTGTTGGAGAAGACTCTTGAGAGTCCCTTGGACTGCAAGGAGATCCAACCAGTCCATTCTGAAGGAGATCAACCCTGGGATTTCTTTGGAAGGAATGATGCTGAAGCTGAAACTTCAGTACTTTGGCCACTTCATGAGAAGAGTTGATTCATTGGAAAAGACTCTGATGCTGGGAGGGATTGAGGGCAGGAGGAGAAGGGGACGACCCAGGATGAGATGGCTGGATGGCATCACAGACTCGATGGACGTGGGTCTGAGTGAACTCTGGGAGATAGTGATGGACAGGGAGGCTTGGCGTGCTCCGATTCATGGGGTCACAAAGAGTCGGACACGACTGAGCGACTGAACTGAACTGAACTGAAGTGAGTATTGAAGCTCAGGGCTATGTTCCTGTGTTGCTGGAGAATTTGTGTGGTATGTCTTGCTCTGGAACTTGTTGGCTCTTGGGTGGTGCTTGGTTTCAGTGTAGGTATGGAGGCTTTTGATGAGCTCTTATCGATTAATGTTCCCTGGAGTCAGGGGTTCTCTGGTGTTCTCAGGTTTTGAACTTAAGCCTACTGCCTCTGGATTTCAGTCTTATTCTTACAGTAGCCTCAAGACTTCTCCATCTATATAGCACTGATGATAAAACATCTAGGTTAAGGATGAAAAGTTTCTCCACAGTGAGGGACACCTGGAGAGGTTCACGGAGTTATATGGAAAAGAGAAGAGGGAGGAGGGAGATAGAGGTGACCAGGAGGAGAAGAGGGGGAATCAAAAGGGGAGAGAGCAAGCTAGCCAGTAATCACTTCCTTATGTGCTCTCCACAGTCTGGACCCCTCAGAGATGTTCACGGAGTTACACAAAAAAGATAAGAGGGAGGAAGGAGACAGAGGTGACCAGGAAGAAAAAGGGGGGAATCAAAAGGAGAGAGACAGATCCAGCCGGTAATCAGTTCCCTAAGTGTTCTCCACAGCCTGGAACACACAAAGAGGCTCACAGGTTTGGGTAGAGAAGAGAAGAGGGAGGGAAGAGATAGAGGCGACCTGGTAGAAGAAAAGGAGAGTCAAAAGGGGGAGAGAGCAATCAAGCAAGTAATCTCACTCCCAAGTAAAAATGGGTACTGAAGATTGGGTTCTTAAAGGTACAAAATTGATAACAAATACCAAAAAGCAAAGATTAAAAATCTGGAGTAGATGTTAGACTCTCAAAAATACAATATTAAAAAAACAAAGTCACCAAAATTATAAAATATGTATATGAAGTTTGTTTTAAAAANTTTTTTTTTTGCAAGGTAATAGTAGATTATAAAAATGAAAATTAAAGGAGTAATGGAGGACTTGAAGATTAAAAGAAAATTAATTTAAAAAATGATAATAGTAAAAATATATCTAGGAATTTCTCTGGAGTTGTTGCCGACAGTGTGGGGTCAGTTCACTTTCAGAGAGTTCCTTGATCTGGCTTATACTTCCCAAGATCTATAGGTCCCTTCCAATGTAGTCAGTGCTAACTACTGGGTTTTAATCTGTTGCACGTGTCATTTCCAAAGTGGTTCCCTCTGTTTATTTTAGCTTCTTCTATTTGCTGGTCCCTTCAGTGTTTAATCTCCACCCTGACACAAGGGGGCAAAGGTGGTCACTTATTTAGGCTCACTTGTTCAGTCGTGCTGTGGGGTGAGAGGAACACTGCAAACAAATATCACTGGCGTGTGTGGGGAGTGCTCGCAGTGTTTCAGCCGCACTGGGTTTGCCCCTGCTCATGCTGTATGCTTTCATGGTCTGCAATTCTCAGGCTCTAGGCTGCTCTGCCAGGAACTGTCTGATGCGGGCCCTGGGTTGCATTCACTTTCCAGGTCTAAGCCACTCAGGTTCCGGTTCTCGAGTACTCTCCAAAGGTGTAGACTCAGTTGGGCCTGCGTTTTGTGCCCTTCCCAGGTCTGAGCAGCTCAGGTGACCAGGTGCTTGGTGAGCACAGTCACCCCCAGGTGGGTGATGTGTCTTATCGCCTCCCCCATCCCAGCCACTTGGTTTTCTGGGTGTACGATGGGCACATCTTCGCAGGTGTGCCATGTGTCTCTTCTGGGGAGCTGGTCTCTGGCTGTGACCCTCCCGGCAGATGTCAACCATTCAGAATCCCAAGAACTGTTGGTTAGCAACGGAGCCTGTTTGCAGTTTGGTAGAGGATACCTCTCTGGGGCTGCGATTGCCCCTTTCCGGTTCTAGTTGCCCTTGCCTGCCTGTCTCCGGCAGGGGATGGGCCAGTCCACAGCTAGTACTCAGTCCTTTGTTCTGTGAGCAGGCCTGGTAATGCCTCAGGTTAAGGCTTTTTGCAGGATAGTTCTCTCTCTCTCTCTCTTTTTTCCTCTCTCTCCTCTGGCTATACCTCAGTTTGGGTTGCTGTCTCACATTAGTTCCCTCAGGGCCTTGAGCCCAGTCCTTACCCCAAACAATGCAGCCCATGCCTCCCTTTTCAGCCCCCGCTTGCTGGTGGCAGCTGTGAGCCCTGGGAGTTGCCATTAGGCACATAATCTCTGGGGTTTAATTATTTATTTATTTATTTTTCCTCCCAGTTATGTTGCCCTCTGAGATTCCAAGATTCCCCACAGACTCACTGGTGAGAGTGTTTCCTGGTGTTTGGAAACTTCTCTTTTAAGACTCCCTTCCTGGGACAGAGATCTCCATCCCTACCTCTTTTTTCTCTCTTTTTAACTTTTATATTTTGTCCTAACTCATTTTGAAGACAACGGGCTGCCTTTCTGGGCGCCTGATGTCCTCTGCCAGCATTCAGAAGTTGTTTTGTGGAATTTACTCAGCGTTCCAATGTTCTTTAGATGAATTTGTGGCAGAGAAAGTGGTATCCTCATCCTATTCCTCTGCTATCTTAGGACCACCCCAACAAATTATATTTTAAAATGAAGAAGATTATGGCTTCTTAGTAGATGCAAATAATTCTGAATCTTGTTTTTGGACAATGACTATGTTTCACATACTACATTTTTATATCATTTCATTTTCTATTTTTCTGTTAAACCATATAATTTTAGATTTAGAAAGTCTCTTCCATACCCTCTGCCCTATACTATCACCTTTTCATTTTTCTAGTTTTTTTTTTTTCTTTTTCTCACTTTCTCTTTCTTTCTCCCTATATTGTAATGGTAATAACTTATCTTTATATGGTGTTTTAATATACAAAATGCTATTACATAGAAGTTTTCATTTATCCCTCTCAACAAATCAATATGATAGGCAGAGATGCATTTATTTTCCTATTTTATAGATGGCAATAAGACCTGGAGTTATTAAATGAGCCACACAATACCTCATAATTAGTAACTAGACATGAATCAGTCTACTTTGATAAACTCAATACCAAATATACAGCTTGCTTCAATTAAGAAGTACATTCTCTTTCCAGAAGCTAAGCAAAGCTAGAGCAAAGCTACTATGTGCTATCCAACATGATATGGCGAGAAGAGCATTGTTTTTAGAGGCAGATATTCTTGGATAAAATCTCTGCCCCATTCTATATTATTCATTTATTCAGGAGATATTCACTGAATGCCTCCCATGTAGTAGTGTCTTGACAGTCACTCGGCATAAGCAGGGAGCAGGAAGTTGGAGCTGATTCAGTGAATGAGCTTCTTGAACAACGAACCACATTCATTGATGAGAATAAACTCATAGACTATAATGAAATGGCAGCTGAAAAATACTACAAAGAAAGTGAAAGTGTTAGTCACTCAGTCATGTCCAACTCTGTGACTCCATGGACTGCAGCCTGCCAGGCTCCTCTGTCCATGGAATTCTCCATGCCAAGAATACTAAAGTGCGTTGCCATTCCCTTCTCCAAGAGAGCTTCCTGACCTAGGGATGGAACCCAGGTCTCCAACATTGCAGGCAGATTCTTTACCATCAGAGCCACCAAAGAAGCTCACAAAAAAAGTATAGTGGGATAAAAGAGGGGCTATGGCAGAGCGGGTATCCAGGGATGATGTGATGTACTTCAGACAAAGAGTATCTGGAAAGCTCCTTTTCCAGAGATAACACTGGAGTAGAGATAGATGTGATGAGATTGTATCCCACAAATATCTGGAAGAGAAATGGGCTAGAAAGTGTTCCTCAAAGCTCAATCACATTAGAATTGCCTGGCGGGGGGGTCTCTAAGGACATCACCAAGACCTACCCTAGAGCTACTAATTGAATTGAGCTGGCATAGAGTTTGGAAGATCCTTTGGAATAACTCTTCTTTAAAATAGATATGTATTATTCCATCCTTCCTCCTTCTGTGTTTGCCTGAGATGCTGGTGCACAAGAATCACATGCAGGGCCTGTTAAATTTCACTGGGAGTGAGACCCCACTCCCAGTTTCTGATTCTGTGGGTCTGGCTTGAAAGTTAGTATTTTACTTCTTTTCCCATCCTTCTCCTCCTCCTCCTCCCCCCACCTTTTTCTTTTTTTTTCCAGATAAGGAAGCTGAGGTTTAAATAAATTCTGAGAAATATCTGGAGAAGATAAATCTGTAGAGACAGGAAGTGACTTGGTGTTTGTGACTGGGAATGGAAATAAGGAGGTGACTGCAAATGAACAAGAGGCTTCTTTGGCAATATCACAAATGTTCTAAAATTAGACATGGGGAAGGATCCTCAGTCAGTCAGTCATGTCTGACTCTTTGTGATCCTTTGGGCTGTAACTCCTAAGCTCCTCTCTCCATGGAAATTTTAAGGCAAGAATAATGGAGTGGGTTGTCATTTCCTAATCCAGGGGACATTCCTGACCCAGAGATCGAATCCCATCTCCTGTGTCTCCTGCATTGGCAGACAGATTCTTTACCACTGAGTCACCTAGGAAGCCTGTGGAAGGATGCGTGACTCCATAAATTTACTGAAAATCATTGACTTAAAATGAATAAATTTTATGGTATTTAAATGATACTTCTTCTCCCCTTCTCTTTGCCATGAAGTGATGGGGCCAGATGCCATGATCTGAGTTCATTTAATATTTAGCTTTAAGCTGGTTTTTTCACACTCCCCTTTGCTGGGGTCCAGCCCCAGTGGACCCAGGGTAATTTGAAGCAGGGACGGAGTGGCAAGGAAAAACTTATTTATTTAGAAAAATAAAGAGAGATTAGGAAGAAATAGTGTAGTAGGAAAATTTAGTGGAGAAAAGAGGCTGAATAACTTGGTTTACGTGGAGAACTAATAAAACCTCAGGACAAGAGATGGTTTGCACTATCTACGTTAGGCCACCGGTGCCCATTTGAATAGTGGAGGGTGCCCCACCTTGGGCTCCCTCTCTCATGGGTCTTAGAAGCCAGGGAAAGTAAGTAGACATGGTGAGCCTCCACGCCCCAAATGAGAATTCAGCCTGAAAATAGAGTAAGAAAAGAAGACACGGGGGAAACCAGTCTTTCCAGTGACTGGCCCACCCTCTACTGTCTGGAAAGGCCTTATATACTTTTGATTTTACATAGAGATCAATGGATAATACAAAATTATGCCGTGTCAGCAGCCCTGACTCTTATCGAGACCAGGCTTTCTCTCTGCATACCTAGTTGTATACACAAGTCTTAGGTGATTTACATCATTTTCTGGCCAGAAGGCCAATTAACATTTTACGGCCCTTTTCTGATAAGGGTTTGTCAACCAGAAGACTTATTTGTGTTATTCTTCCCAAAGTCTGGTGCCACTCTCAGAATGCACTAAATAAAGTTACATTCTTACATAGCAAGGACACAACAATTTATAACAATGAAATAAGTACAGTGATTTATAACAAAGAGAAAAGCAATTAATTCAAAAGTCTAGTGTTGCTTACATCAAAACTACTATATTCCTTTTTCTATATCCCAGTTACATTGATTAATATCCTTCCAGGTGCCTAAAAGATAAAGGATACGGAGGCTTGGCAGCAGTCATTGACTCAACAGTGAAACCCGTCACCAATATAATATTTAGCTCTTTAGAAAAGGCTCTGTATCTTTAAGATGCTTTAAGCTTTGTGCCTCTCGTGGTTGGGGCGGGGCGGGGTGGGGTGGGGGCTGTAAACAATTCACAAGATGTAAAAGTCCGGGCAGACCAGAAAGCCATCAAAGGGGTTTAAACCGAGACATTCTTTTTATATGCAGCAGACTGTTAACTGGAGCCCTAAGTTAACTCCTTTTAGAGGCAAAAGAGTGGAAAGCACAGTACAAAAAGGCAGGCAGACTCTGGTTTTGGGGGGTAGACGTTCAGGAAAACCCAGGGGGAACTCCTGAAGCCAGATCATGCCTTCTTTGCGTATGTCTGGCTTCCTTCCTCATGACCTTTGTCACGGGTGGGATTCCTCATGCTGGCTCCCGGCACCCTTTCACCCTCATCAAGAGGTACTTTAGTCCCTCTTCTCTTTCTTAGAGTGGTATCATCCACATTTCTGAGGTTGTTGATATTTCTTCTGGTAATCTTGATTCTAGCTTGTGACTCATCCAGCCTGGCATTTCTCATGATGTGCTCTGTTTATAAGTTAAATAAACAGGGTGACAATAAACAGCTTTGAAGTACTCCTTTCTCAATCCTGAACTAGTCAGTTGTTCCATATAGAGTTCTAACTGTTGCTTCTTGACTGGCACACAGGTTTTTCAGGAGACAGGTAAGATGGTCTGGTATTCCCCCCTCTTTAAGAATTTTCCTCAGTTTGTTATGATCCACACAGTCCAAGGCTTTAGTGTAGTCAATGAAACAGAGGTAAATGTTCTTTCGGAATTCCCTTGCTTTCTCTGTGATCCAGAGAATGTTGGCAATTTGATCTCTGGTTCCTATGCCTTTTCTAAACCCAACTTGGACATCTGGAAGTTCATGGTTCACATAATGCTTAAGCCTTGTGTGCAGGATTTTGAGCATAACCTTACTAGCATGTGAGATTAGTGCAGTTTTCTGGTGGTGTGAACATTCTTTAGTACTGCCCTTCTTGGGAACTGGGATGAGGATTGACCTTTTCCAGTCCTGTGGTTACTGGTGAGTTTTCCAAATATGCTGAAAAATTGAGTGCAGCACTTTGATAGCCTCAACTTTTGAGGACTGTAAACAGCTCTACTGGAATTCCATTGCCACCATTAGCTTTATTGACAGCAGTGCTTCCTAAGGCCCAGTTGACTTTGCACTCCAGAATGTCTTTCTCTGGGTGAGTGACAACACCATCATGATCATCCAGTTCATTAAGATCTTTTTTGTACAGTTCTTCTGTGTATTCATTTATCAACAGTAGTCATATGTGCCTATGAGAGGTGGACTGTAAAGAAGGCAGAGTGCTGAAGAATTGATGCTTTTGAACTGTGTGGCTGGAGAAAACACTTGAGAGTCTCCCTGAGCAAGGAGATTAAGCTAGTCTATCTCAAAGGAAATCAGCCTTTGAAAGTACTGGTGCTAAAACTGAAGTTCCAATACTCTGGCCACCTGATGCAAAGAGTTGACTCATTGGCAAAGACCCTGATGCTGGGAAAGATTGAAGGCAGGAGGAGAAGGAGAGGACAGAGTATAAGATGGTTGGATGGCATCACTGACTCAATGGACATGGTTTGAGCAAGCTCCAGGAGTTGGTGATGAACAGGGAAGCCTGGCATGCTGCAGTCCATGGGGTCTCAAAGAGTTGGAAACAACTAAGTGACTGAACTGAGACATCTCATCAGAAGCCACCCTGCAAAAAACAGGGTGGAATGAAATATATAATGATTTGAAAGAACAAACCACTGACCTAAAACTCTATATCCAGTGAAACAGTCCTGCAAAATTGAAAACGAAATAAAAACTTTTTCAGACAAATAAAAACTGAGGGAATTCATCAGCAGCAGACCTGCTCCAGAAAAAAATGCTAAAAGAAGCTTTTAAGCGGGGGAAAAAGTGGTATAGGTCAAGAAGTAAGAGCATCTACATAGAATATAAAAAGTGCCTAATTACGTTGTCTTAAAGCTTATGTTGATGCTTTTGAACTGTGGTGTTGGAGAAGACTCTTGAGAGTCCCTTGGGCTGCAAGGAGATCTAACCAGTCCATTCTAAAGGAGATCAGTCCTGGGTGTTCTTTGGAAGGACTGATGCTAAAGCTGAAACTCCAGTACTTTGGCCACCTCATGCGAAGAGTTGACTCATTGGGAAAGACTCTGATGCTGGGAGGGATTGGGGGCAGGAGGAAAAGGGGACAACAGAGGATGAGATGGCTGGATGGCATCACCAACTGGATGGACATGAGTTTGAGTGAACTCCAGGAGATGGTAGTGGACAGGGAGGCCTGGCATGCTGTGATTCATGGGGTTGCAAAGAGTCAGGCATGACTGAATGACTGAACTGAACTGAACTGAATTTCCCCAAAGTGCATTTATTGATGACCATACGTCATATTAGCTCATTGTGTAGGTTAAGTGGGATGACCCCTGTGAGGTACTCAGCCCAGTGCCTGGTACTCAGTAGGCACTCAATGAACACTAGCTCTCACTGTTATCTTACTAGTTCTCTTTAGTCCTTCAGGATAAACCTGTCATGTGTTTTTGGAAAGACCTTAAATATTGAATCGGATTTAGTCACCTTTCTTCATACAGTCATGGTACACACTTCCCAATGGCAGCTGAAGCTTTGACACCTGCTATTGGGTGTGATTCTTGTTGGTGAAAAATGCTTACTTTTCATACCATCTGAGTCTGTAACTTGTCACAGAGGGCTGACAGTGGACAGCTCCCACAGTGGTAGATTGGAGAGGCTTCCTGGCCTCTGCAGAATGGAAATGAACTCTTCTATGAGAGGCAAATAGGATTCAGTGCACACTCGACCTGCATTATAGGATTAGAGAGATGTGAGTCGTAAGTGATGTAAATGCAGATAAACACGATAATTGAAAAGAATGAATGGTGCCTTTCTCCAGGTCAGGCTGTGGGCTGGGCATGGGAGAGTTGGGATTACTCCATTGTAGGAATTTATCCTGTGGAGTAATTGCAAATATTAAATGCCAACATTATAAGATTTTAACGTTTCTCATAAGTAAATGTATTAGCTTTTACATAATTTATTCTGCTTAGGACAAATAAGTGTGTTAGAGGCACTTTTGTTTCTCTAAATATATGTTAACCCTATGAATGCAGTTGAAAAAAATGCAGTTTTTTAATGCACTTGAACCACTACTGGTTATAAATATTCAGACTGATTTTTAGACAAATTAGATAAAACAGCAGAGCATCTCAAAAATTAATGATGACAATAGCAAATTGCTTAAACATGCCTCTATATCCCCTCTGTTCCTTCCCTGAAACAGTGGAGGTAATGAGATGCTTATTTCATCATTGTGAGTATTTACCTCCCAGCACAGTTATGAGCTTGGAAGAGGTGCTCCAAAGATGCTAGTTCTTCTCATATGTGCATTATGTTACAGTTCTGAATCCCCAGTTCTTTAATCTGACAAAAGATCATTTTTATACCTACACTGTTAGTGAAAATGATATATAATACATACTAGTTACTTGTAATGTACTAGGCACCAAAGTAAAAGCTTTAGATGGACTACCTAACTTAGCCTTCACAATCATTCCTCTACATAGAAACTCTTTTCAGACCCACTTTGAAGCTGAGGAAAGCAAGGCAAGCAGGTGGAAGAGTTTAGAACATATCTGAGGTGTGACTCTCTGCTCCTGCTATAATTACCATGCTGTATTCTTGGCTATGGGAGTTTTGAAATGACTCTGGAATAATATGAGAAAAGAAAACACAGCCTAATTCACTTAAGGTAATAATATTCTTACTTTATCCTTACTCCATTTCTGGCTTTTCTTTGGTCCTTGTATCAAGACCCCAGAAGCAGCACCTAAAAACTACCTCTTCTAGCTGTTGGAGGCCTATTGCATAAGCACACTAGGCTGGAGGACTCAGGGGATTATCTCAGTGGAAGGGCCATCCTGGGTGGTTTAAGGCAGGAACCCTGGCTTGGAAACTGGAAGGAACAGTTTCCCATCAGGCTTTGCCACCAAGAGTGTCATTGTCTTACTCTTGGCTAGGCAATGACATATTTTACATAAACATCTAAGATCCCTTACAACTCTAATATTCTGTGGTGTCTTTATCGGAATCATTAATTTATGATTTGGAACAATGGCTTGGAGTAAATGTGTGAAGAGACTAGAGCTAAATTAAGACACATTTGGGAAGAAGTGGCTGATGTCACCCTCTTTCTGGCTATCCCAAGCCCTGGTCAATATCACAGATCTTTGTTGAGATGACAGGAGATAATGAATCTAAAACTGGAAACTACATTGTGTTTAGAGAAATAAATGTTAGTATTATTGAAAGAATTTATAGCAGGTCAAATTAAAAGACATTTGCTCCTTGGAAGAAAAGCTATGACCAACCTAGACAGCATATTAAAAAGCAAAGACATTATTTTGCCAACAAATATCCACATAGTCAAAGCTATGGTTTCTCCAGTGGTCAAGTATGGATGTGAGAGTTGGACTCTGAAGAAAGCTGAGGGCTGGAGAATTGATGCTTTTGAACTGTGGTGTTGGAGAAGACTCTTGAGAGTCCCTTGGACTGCAAGGAGATCCAACCAGTCCATCCTAAAGGAAATCAGTCCTGAACATTAGAAGGACTGATGCTGAAGCTGAAACTCTGATACTTTGGCCACCTGATATGAAGAACTGACTCATTTGAAAAGACACTGATGCTAGGAAAGATTGAAGGTGGGAGGAGAAGGGGACGACAGAGGATGAGATGGTTGGATGGCATCACTGACTCAATGGACATGAATTTGAGTAAACTCTGGGAGTTGGTGATGGACAGGGAGGCCTGTTGTGTTGCAATCCATGGGGTTGCAAAAAGTCGGAAACAACTGAATGACTGACTGAACGGAATTGAAAGTGATTGGAAATTTTCAAATGCAGAATATATGGCTATCACAGTGACACTGACAGATCACCAAGAGAAATATATTCCCAATTGAAAAGTATTGTTTGGCAAAAGAGTTTGCTTGAATTTTTCCTTAACATCCCATAGGAAAACTCGAACAAAATTTTTGGCCAACACATTATAAGCCTATTCCTAATTGTTTGATTATGGCCAAGAATGTAGAGGGTCCCAGAAAGTTTATACTTTTTTTCTCAATTTCTTAGTGGAAAGAAGGAAGTGGAACTTTCTGTAACAGAGGGTATGGAGTTTCAGATGTGCTGTGCTGTGCTTAGTTGCTCCGTCAAGTCTGACTCCTTGCAACCCCGTGGACTATAGCCTGCCAGGCTCCTCTGTCCTAGGGATTGATTCTCGAGGCAAGAATGCTGGAGCGGGTTGCCATTTCCTTTTCCAGGGGATTTTCCTGACCCAGGGACTGAACTCGTGTCTCCTGCATTGTCAGGTGGATTCCTTACCATTGATCCACCTGGGAACCCTCTTTTGTCCTACTTAAGTTACCTGGATGGTGATTATAGCTCTCACGACCATCAATGCCTAAAGCCAAACATAAGACCTATGAAAGCAGGATTCTCATCTGTTTTTTTCACCGTTGTGTCATCAAAGCCATAGGGGAGCTGTGCCATAGTGGTCCTGCATGGCCAGCTGTTTTTCGTATGCTGTGTAATCTCAGCTTGGAAATAAATAGTCTGCATCTGTCTGTTCTATTTTTATAGCCAACCATACATTATGAGTATAAGGCCTTTGGTGTTCTGGAGGATTTGCCACCAGATCTACCTGCAGATGTACATAGGAACTTGAACTATAGGCGAACGGGATGGATTTGTTAAAGGTGAGTAACACTTGCAACTTTTCAAAATCAGTTATTGCGTAGACTCTATTGTCATTTACTTTAGCCAGTAGACAACAACAGGTTTGATTTCTACAGTGTTATATTTCATTTTAAATTTTGGCTTAAATGTCTGGAGTGCTGGGCTGAATTATGCCTTCACAACTTCTAGGGCTTGCCTTTGTATACTCATATTTACTCTCTGATTTGCTCTGAAGGCTACTTTACTCTTACCACAAGTTCATTCTTATCCCATGTACTTGGGTGGGCATGGAAGTCTTCTTGGAGGAGATAGTCCCCAAGCTTTGTTTTCGAAATCGAATCCAAGTTTTAGAGATAACAATGACACATATATGTGGGGAGGTAAGAGGGTGAGGGGCTAGTGGTATAACGGCATTCTAGACCTAGGGAACAGATGACTAAAGTGAGGAAGGCATTAAACAACATGAAATATTTTTTTAAAAAATTGTGAGTAGTGGAGTGCTGTTGGGTTGTTGGGTACCAGAATCTGGAACTAGGCTGGGAGGAGCATCCAGAGCTTCTAGAAAATCTAGAGTTATTAGAAAATCTAGAAAAATGGCCTTAAAAAATCTAGAGTTCTAAGATTTCCCCTAGAAATTATGGAGAGTTATGCTGCTGCTGCTGTTGCTAAGTCACTTCAGTCGTGTCTGACTCTGTGCGACCCCATAGACAGCAGCCCACCAGGCTCCCCCGTCCTTGGGATTCTCCAGGCAAGAACACTGGAGTGGGTTGCCATTTCCTTCTCCAATGCATGAAAGTGAAAAGTGAAAGTGAAGTCACTCAGTTGTGTCCAACTCTTAGCGACCCCATGGACTGCAGCCTGCCACGCTTCTCCATCCATGGGATTTTCCAGGCAAGAGTACTGGAATGGAGTGCCATTGCCTTCTCTGATGGAGAATTATAAGAGGCATTAAATAGGGTTTCTTCCTGCTACTTATAGCAGGGAGTGTTCTCTGCCATCCCAGTCGCAGTGGAATAGATACACAGCTAGCCCAGAGGCATAAAAATTCTGACAGACACTTGCTGTGGTCAGGAATCGTGGTTGCAAGAAATAAAAGCTTACAAATGTCAAAAAAAGAGTTTATTGGCTCATGGCATTGAAAATCCATGGGTGTCTGCCTTCTAGGTCAGCTACAATCCAATACTTCACTTCTCCAGCTCAACTCTGTTTTCTTCTATGTTAACCAGATTTTCAGGCAAATTCTTGTGCCATTGCAGAGATGTCACCAGAAGATGCAGGCTTACATTATACCAATGTATGTTACCCCAGAGGAATAAAACAATTCTATTGATGGTAGCCAGAGTCCCAGGATTGGCTCTCAAAACTTCAGCATGGATTATGTACTTACTTACTTACTGGGGACATTTGTCATAGTTTTGGGTTTCTTAGTATTTTTAGAAAGTCTTCTTAGTTAGGGTTAATTGTGATGCTCACTTATGGAAGGGAAAAACCAGGAATTCCCTGCCCATCTCCCTACCGGCTGTGATTCAGTCATGTGCTGTTGCCATTTGCAGAGCCCCTGATGTGTGATACCTGGCATCAGAAGTCAACAATACAGAGTATGGTCCAAGGCAGCAGTGGGTTGGCATCTCTGGAATAATCCTGACGTTCTGAACCTAACTTTGGTCCTCCTAGATCTTCTGTGAGCTACCTGAAAGCCTTTAATAAGTCAATTTTTCTGCTAAACTTGCTAGAGTGGTGGTAAGCCAAGCCTCTTTTCACGGGTGCCTTCCCTGAACTGATCACTGTGACCATGTCTGGCTCATTTTCCCAGTCCTGAGATTAATGCCAAGTCAGTCCTGCTGAAACCCACATAGTGGAGGAGGAGGAGAAGGGTGATGCCCTGAAGGAGAATGAGATGCTAGACTAAGAAGGGGAGAGTCACAGCAGAGCAGGCGAAAACAACGGATGTCGACAACTACCCTTCCTTTCAAGGGCATCTTCAGCCTCTTATACCAATGGGCTGGCAATCTTCACCCCATGATCTGCTTCTAATAGCTTTCTTTTTTCAAAAGCTAAATTAACACATTTCCACAGTCAGTATCTCCTCAAGGGACTCTCCTGGTTCCTACAGCAGCCTTGGCTTGGATCTTTCTCTAAATGGTTAGCTAGAAGATTCCTACACAGCTTGAAGGCAGAGGTTGTGCACTTTGTAGCATTTCTTTGCTATCTTCCCTCCAAAAACTGATGCTATTTGCATGCAATAGCACAGAAGATATTAAAGAGATTTGGTCCCTATAGCTGTGACAGAAAGTAACATGGGAAAGAGGCAAGAAATTTAGAGTTAGCATAGTGAAATTTCTAGCTGTTCAGGAAGGACACTAACCTCTATGGAAATTTCATTTCCCTACTAAACACACCAAACTGGGTGGCTTAGTCCCAGGATGCTTGTAATATGTCAAGTCTTAAGAGAGGAGTAAGGGCACAACAGAGCAACTGTTGGTACTCTACTGACATCTGGTGGTTAACCTGATTTTTAAACCAAAAAATTATTTTTCTATGTCTAATTCTGCTTTACTCATCATAAGAAAATTGTTTTGGTATATAATGAAAGTTTTGTTAGACTGTTTTTTTAAGTCTTTATTGAATGTGTTATAATATTATTTCTGTTTTATGTTTTGTTTTTTTGGCCATGAGGCATGTGGGATTCTAGCTCCTTGACCAGCAATCAGACCTACACTCCATGCATTGGAAGGTGTTGTCTAAGTCACTGGACAACCAGAGAGGTCCCTGGATTGTTTTACTTTTAATGTGTCTTTATATCTATTGGACATTGTCCCTGGGCCAGAAGCCTTCAGTGATAATAAATGTCTGACTTTTTCTAATATTTTGTGCCTAAGTTAGTGATTTATCGTTCCCTACAAACTCATCATATCAAAACTTCTTGTGTAATTGAGATCACAGAAGCTTTCAGATGCAGTAACTTCCTTTTTCTCCTTAAAACTTTATGAAAGAGAGTGCAACAGAGAGGTAGTGGTCTACTGGGAAGTGGAGAGCCCTTCTCACAAGTTCAGCAGAGATACATCCTTTACAAAGGTTCATCTTTACTCATCCTTCTAAGCGTTTCTGTGCCCCATGGCTGTCACCAATGGCGGTGTGTCCGGCAGGGTGGACAACATTGTCTGATTCTTTCAGAAGCATCTGCTAAAGCTGTTGCTTCTTGTGTGAATTTCAGAAACTCAGAGTGATTTCTGGGCCTGATCGCATGCAGTATCTGTAATTATGGGAAGGCAGCTCATATTTTTTGAGAACTTTTCTAGGAAATCTTTGTGCCACAATACTGGGGACTTGAAAACAACTTTTCATAAAGAGTATTCAATACATCCCCTCCCTGTATAGAGGACAAAGCCAGAATCCAGAGAGGTAAGGTGACAGGCACACAGACAGGTGGTTAGCAGCCAGCTGGGGGCTGGAACTCATGCCCACATTCCCAGCTCTCTCCTCCTACCCTACCCAACAAATACTGGCTCTGGACATTGTGTGCATGTTTTTCCCCTCACTTTAATTGATTATGATATGAAACAGTTGAATGGATGTGGGAAGTTTTAGCTGATACTCCAGGGTTCTGTGAAGCTTCCTTAGAGTCAGGCTAGGAAGGTGTAATGACCATTTACTGGGTGGGTAGATGGGATAGAATATAGGCAGGGACAGGGGAGATTTTAACTCCACTGTCCTCTTCAATCACACTAGCTGAGTGTTTTACACACTGAATTTCCATAAAAGTTCCTTTAAACAGAGTCTCTGTGATTTAAACGAAACTTTGGAACCGCTGTACTAGATTATTGCTAGACTATTTTCTAACTCAACCATTCTGTAAGTCTGTGTGTATTGTCCATTAAATATTGTCCATTAAAAAGAGATGGAGTGTGGGGGTGTGTTTGTGGGAATTGTTTGCATGTATTTTGTGTGTATACCCATCTGAATGCAGAGTTCCAAAGAACAGCAAGGAGAGATAAGAAAGCCTTCCTCAGTAATCAATGCAAAGAAACAGAGGAAAACAATAGAAAGGGAAGGACTACAGATCTCTTCAAGAAAATTAGAGCCAGCAAGGGAACATTTCATGCATTTAATGTGGTCACAATAAAGGACAGAAATGGTATGGACCTAACAGAAGCAGAAGATACTAGGAAGAGGTGCCAAGAATACACAGAAGAACTATACAAAAAGATCTTAATGACCCAGATAACCATGATAGTGTGATCACTCACTTAGACCCAGACATCCTGGAATGTGAAGTCAAGTGGGCCTTAGAAAGCATCACTACGAACAAAGCTAGTGGAGGTGATGGAATTCCCATAGAGCTATTTCAAATCCTAAAACACGATGCTGTGAAAGTGCTACACTCAATATGCCAGAAAATTTGGAAAACTCAACAGTGGCCACAGGACTAGAAAATTTCAGTTTTCATTCCAATCCCAAAGAAAGGCAATGCCAAAGAACGTTTAAACTACCACACAATTGCACTAACCTCACACACTAGCAAAGTAATGTTCAAAATTCTACAAGCTAGGCTTCAACTGTACATGAACAAAGAACATACAGATGTTCAAGCAGAATTTAGAAAAGGTAGAGGAATCAGAGATCAGAAAGGCAAATCCATTGGATAAAAAAGCAGGAGAGTTCCAGAAAAATGTCAACTTTTGCTTTATTGACTACGCCAGTGCCTTTGACTGTGTGGATCACAACAAACTGGAAAATTCTGAAAGAGATGGGAATACCAGGTGGTCTGGTATTCCCTTCTGAGAAATCTGTATGCAGGTCAAGAAGCAAAAGTTAGAACCGGATGTGGAACAACAGACTGGTTCCAAATTGGGAAAGAAGGATATTAGGGCTGCATATTGTCACACTGCTTATTTAATTTATGTGCAGATTACATCATGCAAAATGCCAGGCTGAATGAAGCACAGGCTGGAATCAAGATTGCTGGAGAAATATCAATAAACTCAGATAGGCAGATGATGCCACTCTTATGGCAGAAAGTGAAGAGGAACTAAACAGCTTCTTGATGAAAGTGAAAGAGAAGAGTGAAAACGCTAGCCTAAAAGTGAACATTCCAAAAGCTAACATCATGGCATCTGGTCTCATCTCTTCATGACAAATAGGTGGGGAAACAGTGGAAACGGTGGCAGACTTTATTTTCTTAGCCTCCAAAATCTCTGCAGATGGTGACTGCAGCCATGAAATTAAAAGATGCTTGCTCCTTGGAAAAAAAAAGCTATGACCAACCAGCATATTAAAAAGCAGAGACATTAGTTTGCCAACAAAGTTCTGTATAGACAAAGCTATGGTTTTTCCAGTAGTCATGTATGGATGTGAGAGTTGAACCATAAAGAAAGCTGAGCACCGAAGAATTGATGCTTTTGAACTGTGGTGTTGGAGAAGACACTAGCAAGTCCCTTGGACTACAAGGAGATCAAACCAGTCATTCCTAAAGGAAATCAGTCTTGAATATTCATTGGAAGGATGATGTTGAAGCTGAAATTCCAATACTTTGGCCATCTGATGCAAAGAACTGACTCATTTGAAAGACCCTGATGCTTGGAAAGATTGAAGGCTGGAGGAGAAGGGGACAGCAGAGGATGAGATGGTTGGATGGCATCACTGACTCAGTGGACATGGGTTTGAGCAGGCCCCAGTAGTTGGTGATGGACAAGGAAGCCTGGCGTGCTGCAGCCCATGGAGTCACAATGAGTCAGACATGACAGAGTGACTGAGATGATTTTGTGTGTATGTATCAATCCTAGTCCAGCTAGATTACAGACCCCATAAGGGACTGTTTCTGGCACAATTTGCACAGACTGCCAATTACTTTGTGTATAGGTGGCTGGTAATTCAAGAAATCATCATTACTTAATCTCTTCGATTTTATGTGGTTTTCTGTCATCCTGCCAACACCTGTGCAGTATCCCCATCATTCCCATCCGACAGGGAAGGAATCTGAGGCAGAGGGACGTTCCGAACTCTGCTCGGGTTCTCGTCAGGGTCTCACTGCTAGTTGTGGCAGAGGAAGTTGTGGATCCAGGTACAGCTGTGTCCAGAGAAGGTGATCTGGGCCAGAGCAAACCCACCTCTCTGACCTCACAGGAACACTGCAGGGGGGTGTTCTCAGGAGTGGATACTTGGTACTCCTTGAAGGTTTGTTCCATTGGCTTCCCAATGCCACACAATCCCATAATGAGTTTCTCAGTCTTTGTATATACGTATAGGTCACTTACATATACACAGTGGACTATCTGCAGAGTGTCTAGGGGAGGAGAAGACCGGTGTGGGTGCTGCAGGGATTTCGAGCTGGCCCTGGCTGTGGTTTTGGCTGTTGTAATGTAATTGTGTTACACTGAAAGAGAAGTTTTTGGATTATTTTAGGCATTGATTCTTTCTCCTGTGAAACCTAAAATTCTATGGTGGGACAGTCTAATGAACACATGAAAGAGCTGAGCCCTCTGCAGCTATGAAAGGAAGTCTCACCAGACTGCGGAGCCTCATCCGGTTCAGATTCAGGTTCTGTCACTTCAGCTGGGCAGTGGGACCTTCTCCAACTTTCTTTACTTTTCTTAGCCTCAGTTTTGTCATCCATAAAATGAGAATACTTATGGCAAATTCACAGGGAAAGTTTCAGCATCAAATTTGATGCTGCATAATATGGGTACATAGTAAGGGCTCAGTAAGATGTGATTCCTGCTGTTTCTTAAAGTCAAATTGTCTTCTTAATATTAGTACCATAGACACAGTTGTTATTCTGTGAGTGTTTATGGAGATGAATGTGAAAGTGTTAGTTACTCACTCATGTCCGACTCTGCAAGCCCATGGACTGCAGCCTGCCAGGCTCCTTTGTCCAGGAAATCCTCCAGGCAAGCATACTGGCGTGGGTGGCCATTTCCTTCTCCAGGGATCTTCCTGGCCAGGGATTGAACTGGGTCTTCTGCATTGGATGCAGATTCTGTACCCTTGGATCCACCAGTGAAGACCTTATGAGATGAGATGGCTTTATTATCCTTGGTGAATCAGAACCAGTGAGAATATCAGTCCACTAAATATTTGGGTATTCATGCATCTTCCTATGACCACCAGGTGTAAGCAACCATGTCTGACCATCCTCTGTCCATAGATGTCAGTGATTTGGGGGAGAACAGAGAGTAATGGCCTCATTTTTATTGAGTGTGATTCTGCTCCAGTCTCTCTCCAGAGCCTCCACCAAGTTCAGTAACTTACCTAGAATCACACAGCTAATAAGTGAACAATCCTCTGAGACCTCATTGCCTTCTTGGAGAAAGGAGTAGTTTTCCTACATAATTAAGTCAACAAAGAACCATTCACAGTTGCGTAACGCATGTTCTCAAATGAGAACACCAGGTGGGAGGAGCCATGGTTTTGCAGGGCAGGTAGGTAGACAAGGTATGAAGTGAAGTAACAATTGAAGGGAGCAAATACCACGTGGAGGAACAGAATCATGCCCCTTTGCTTCTGGCTTGTGAGCTTTCCTTCTGCTCATCTGACATGCTGGCCTTGATATTATGCTTTGACTGGTGGTGTAGTGTGTCTATGTGCAGCAGCGGCGATAGCTGGACATTGAAGAGCAGAAAATCCGCGTGTTCCTGGCCCAGAGTACCTCTGAGCCACAGTTTCCAGAGAAGTCAGGTGTGATCAGGTGAGGCAGTTCTAGCAGAGGCTGGAGATCCAGAGCGATGGCAAGAGGGGGAGCAAAGGTAAAAAGAGGGCACATGTTTGGGGTACCTGCCAAGGCCACCCGTGTGAAGGCCACATTGACTGCTGGCATGTAAAATGCAAGTTGCTTATTCCCTGAGGTCAGAGACTGGACATGGTGTAAAGAAACAAGGGAGACTGAATTTATCCCCAGAAGCTTGGGTAAAATGTAAGTGGATGTTTAAATCTGATCGGTTCATTCTTTACCCTTGCGTTGTCCAGGTGAAATCAGAACATCCAAGTGAATCAGAAAGCTTAGAAACTCACTTCGGGCTCATCTTACACTGCACACACCAGCCTCCTGCACATGGGCAGGAGAGTGGGACCATCTCTGAGCAGACACCTCTTCTCAGCAAAAACTCAGGGACTGAGGACCTGCTTTCCTTGAGTTCCAGAATCAGGAGAGTCTGAGAGGGCCACTTGTGGCCACTTGCTGGACTGAATGGATGTGGCTATGGGCTACAGCAAAATCTGAACAATAGTTCCGACGTGTAAATCTGCCACCTTGGACATGTCACCTCACTCCTCTGAGTCTCCAACTTATCGTATATCAGCTAGGGTCTATTTTATCAACTTCTTAGAACTGAGATAATTAACGAGCTGCAGCTGAAGTTGCTTCAGTCGTGTCTGACTCTGTGCAACCCACAGACGGCAGCCCACCAGGCTCCCCCGTCCCTGGGATTCTCCAGGCAAGAACACTGGAGTGGGTTGCCATTTCCTCTTCCAATGCATGAAAGTGAAAAGTGAAAGGGAAGTCACTCAGTCATGTCCGACTCTTCACTACCCCATGGACTGCAGCCCACCAGGCTCCTCTGTTCATGGGATTTTTCAGGCAAGAATACTGGATTGGGGTGCCATTGCCTTCTCTGTAATTAATGAGAGAAATAATTAAATGAGTGATATATCGAAGTGTCCAGTACTTGCCAGCCAATTCAGTCGCTCAGTCGTGTCTGACTTATTGTGACACCATGGACTGAAGAATGCCAGGCCTCCCTGTCCATCACCAAGTCCCAGAGTTTACTCAAACTCATGCCCATTAAGTCGGTGATGCCATCCAACCATCTCATCCACTGCTGTCCCCTTCTCCCCCTGCCTTCAATCTTTCCCATCATCAGGGTCTTTACAAAAGAGTCAGTTCTTCGCATCAGGTGGCTAAAGTATTGGAGTTTCAGATTCAGCATCAGTACTTCCAATGAATATTCAGGACTGATCTCCTTTAGGATGGACTGGTCCCTTGCAGCCCAAGGGACTCTCAAGAGTCTTCTCCAACACCACAGTTCAAAACCATCAATTCTTGGGCGTTCAGCTTTCTTCACAGTCCAACTTTCACATCCATATATGACCACTGGAAAAATCATAGCCTTGACTAGATGGACCTTTGTTGGCAAAGTAATATCTCTGCTTTTTAATATGCTATCTATGTTGGTCATAATTTTTCTTCCAAGGAGTAAGCGTCTTTTAATTTCATGGCTGCAGTCATCGTCTGCAGGGATTTTGGAGTCCCCAAAAATAAAGTCTGCCACTGTTTCCACTGTTTCCCTACCTATTTGCCATGAACTGAGGGGACTGGATGCCATGATCTTAGTTTCCCGAATGTTGAGCTTTAAGCCAACTTTTTCACTCCCTTCTTTCACTTTCATCAAGTCTTTTTAGTTCTTCTTCACTTTCTGCATTAAGGGTGGTGTCATCTGCATATCTGAGGTTATTGGTATTTCTCCCGGCAATCTCGATTCCAGCTTATGCTTCTTCCAGCCCAGCATTTCTCATGATGTACTCTGCATATAAGTTAAATAAGCAGGGTGACAATATACAGCCTTGATGTACTCCTTTTCCTATTTGGAACCAGTCTGTTGTTCCATGTCCAATTCTAACTGTTTCTTCCTGACCTGCATACAGGTTTCTCAAGAGGCAAGTCAGGTGGTCTTATATTCCCATCTCTTTCAGAATTTTCCACAGTTTATTGTGATCCACACTGTCAAAGGCTTTGGCATAGTCAATAAAGCAGAAATAAATGGTTTTCTGGAACTCTCTTGGTTTTTCAATGCCAAACATTTAATAAACAGCATTAGAATGTGCCTTATGGCAAAGCAGAGGAGAGAGTGCACTTGAATCTGTGTTACCTCCCTCCTTACCTTCTGTCCTGAATAGAGAGGTGAAAGGTTTGCAGGGTTTGTCCTGTATCTTTCGAACAGTTTCCCTCCTTCTGAATTGTCCTTTTTCCCCTCTCTAGTTTTCATGTTTTACTTCGATAACCTAAATTGCTCAGTTCCAAACTGGCTCTCAAGTGGGCTGCCAAGGGAAGACTCCAGGAGGCAGGTAGGGCTGTCAGCCTGAAAAGATACATTTCGCAGGCCTTATGAAGCTGTTTTATGGTCAGTTTGGTTGACTGACTCTGATTAGGACTAGGTTTGCCGACATCCAGGGTAGAGGCTAGAAGAAAAGACAAAACATTTTTGGCTTGAATCTGCTTTCTCCCAGAGATTCCACCAGGATCACTCTCTGGAATCTCCAGATAACAGTCCCTGTGGGTGCATGTGGACCCTGCATCTGCTTATGGAGGAGTTAGGCCAATCTGGCTTAGGAGACAACAGGCCGTATCCAAGCTTGGGGAATTCTCCGGCTTTGTTCTTGTTGTTTTCTTTTTCTGTAAGGAGAAAGGAATTCAGTGGTGCCCAGATCACTAGAGACTGCCTAGGATCTGAAAGCATGGGCACCATTCAGTCTGATTTGATTGGTCCTACTTACAGGCTGGGGACTAACCAATCCCTTGGGAGAGTGAAAAAGCACATAGACTTGAGTAAAACGTCATATTTTGAACCTCCACCCTGCTTCTGACTATGTAATCTAGGTAACCCAGCAATTTCTTCCTTCTAAAAATGGAGATGGATATTCCCACTCTGTAGTTCAGTTCAGTTCAGTCACTCAGTCATGTCCGACTCTTTGTGACCCCCTGAACCACAGCACGCCAGGCCTCCCTGTCCATCACCAACACCCAAAGTCCACCCAAATCCACGTCCATTGAGTCTGTGATGCCACCCAACCATCTCATCCACTGCCATCCCCTTCTCCTCCTGTCTCCAATCTTTCCCAGCATCAAGGTCTTTACAAAGGTCTTCACTGGTGGCTAAACTATTGGAGTTTCAGCTTCAACATCAGTCCTTCCAATGAACACCAAGGACTGATCTCCTTTAGGATGGACTGGTTGGATCTCCTTGCAGCCCAAGGGACTCTCAAGAGTCTTCTCCAACACCACAGCTCAAAACCATCAATTCTTGGGCACTCAGCTTTCTTCACAGTCCAACTCTCACATCCATACACGACCACGGGAAAAACTATAGCCTTGACTAGACAGACCTTTGTTGGCAAAGTAATATTTCTGCTTTTTAATATGCTATCTAGGTTGGTCATAACTTTCCTTCCAAAGAGTAAGCGTCTTTTAACTTCATGGCTGCAATCACCATCTGCAGTGATTTTGGAGCCCAGAAAAATAAAGTCTGACACTGTTTCCACTGTTTCCCCATCTATTTGCCATGAAGTGAGGGGTAAATAGGACATTTGCAGGAAGCCTTAAACCATGTTCAATACTAAGTAAAGGATGACATATCCTGCCTTTTGCTCCCGACTCTTGCCATTTTCTAACTTGGTAAAGCAAGTTCTTTCTCTCATTTCTTTGGAAGCATCCCTTAGTCCAAGCCAATCTCATTACATGCTTTCATTTTCCTTTTAAAAAATGATGTCTTAGAAGTAGCTTAGCATTTTATTAGCCAACTCTAAAATATACAGCAAGATTTTACAACAGTGGTGCCTGCCTTACCTATGCCTTGCGTCTTACCTTTTGTCATCATCTGTAACAACACTCTGTAGAAATCTGCTCATGCCCCCTATTGTCACATATATTTCCCTAGCCATCTTCCTTCACCTTCACCACATCCTGAGAGCCAGGAGCAATTGGTATATGGATAGAGAAGTGACAGTCTCTTTTCATTTGCAGAATGAAATTCCCACCTACTTGAAAAATGTGGTGAAAGCCTGCCTAAAGCACTGGAGGAGAATCTAAGAGAGAGATTTGGAAGCCTCATGTCCATGGAATGACGTCCATGGACTAATGCCCTCAGAAGTGCCACAAGCACCAATGCTCAGCCTGCGTTTCTCTTTTCCATTCTCAGAGGCCTGCACACTCTCCAGCACCTTGTCCTTGAGTGTGTTTGCCTGATTCTGGGCTTCCTTTCCCACTCTTCCCACCCAGGACCCACTGCCTTCCTCCACTGTTGAATGTGGGTCAGATTATGGAAAGCATTGTCTGTTTATTTCTAAAAAGGGGAGTCCTCAGTAGGGAACACAGTCATTCCATTGAGACACTCTAAGCTGGTCATGAGTGGAGGACTGACAGTACCACCTATGAGAAGCTGATCCCAGCTAGCAGGCGCCTTCCCAAATGTGAGTCATTGCCACACAGGAGGGTGATTCTTGCTGAAGTTACATTGCCTTCATAGCTGACTTAGTGCACCAGGACTGGAAGACTCGTCCTTTTGCCTTATGCCTTGCTGACTTGATTTGCCTGACTTGAGATGATAATCTGCTAAGTCTCCCCCCATTCCTGCTTGGGGAGGATCATTAACTGTTTTGATTTCAAACCATTTTGCAAAATAGTGCAGGCTTGACAAAGCATATAGTTTTCTTATCATTCATGTCTGGGTTTTTCTCTTTCCCATATGCCCCTGGAGAAGTCTGTCCACACCTCACTCAGTTCAGTTCAGTCGCTCAGTTGTTTCTGACTCTTTGTGAGTCAGTTGTGACTGACTCTTTGTAGCATACCAGGCCTCCCTGTTCACCACCAACTCCAGGAGTTTACTCAAACTCACGTCCATTGAGTCGGTGATGCCATCCAACCATCTCATCCTCTGTCGTCTCCTCCTCCTGCCTTCAGTCTTTCCCAGTACTTTTGGGTCTTTTCCAATGAGCCAGTTCTTCACATCAGATGACCATAGTATTGGAGTTGCAGCTTCAGCATCAACCCTTCCAATGAATATTCAGGACTGATCTCCTTTAGGATGGACTGGTTGGATCTCCTTGCAGTCCAAGGGACTCTCAAGAGTCTTCTCTAACACCACAGTTCAAAAGCATCAGTTCTTCAGCACTCTAGTTCTGCATTTTAACAGAAACTAAGGCGTTATGATGATGCTGGTGGTTAGCAGGAGCCAACCTGCTTTGTACAGCATTGACATAAATTTTCTTTTAGGCAGGAAATGAATTTCCCTGCTAGAATGTTTGGAGATGTTGAAAGGATAAAGTTCATGGTCAGGGAAATATGAATTAGTGTTGTGGTTGACTCTATACCTTTTTTTCAGTAATTCTGTTATCTGCCTCTCTCACCACCAGAATACTTCCCTTTTTCTACTTTTCTCTTGAACTTCAAAAGGGAAGCTATTCTGTGGCAAAATGCACAGCCTTAAAATAATCTCAGGGAAAAATATTAAATACTGTATGTGATAGTACAAATCTCGATTAATGGGCATAAAAATTCAGGACATAAAGGTAGAAACAGAGGGTTTATTCATGGTATATCTCAGACCATGTGTTTTCTCTCAGGAAAGGGAAGTATATTGAATACCAAATAAATACAGAGTGACTTGTACTTGCCCTGTCTACACTCTCCTCCCTACCTTGATCCTTCTGTGAGAATGCATCAAGTTAAGTCTCTGGTTTGCAAGTCCAAATGTGATCCAAGCACATTTTTAAAAATGTAACGGTAAAATGCCATTTTATATTTAAAAGATCATAACTGAGTTTTACTTCAGTAATAAGTATATATTTTTATTTGTTTATTTCTCTCCTAGAACTTTGTTCAAATGAGTTCTGGCAGTCAATATGAGCTTGTTCTAAGATCTCCACATTGAAATGATTGCTCATCATTCCTAACTGCTCTTCCTCTAAACCAAGTGATTCCAGGAGGAAGACTGTCCACCGGCAGCCCCTTCAATGACCACCTTGATGTCTGTGTCCTCCGTGGCTGCTTTGCCCCCCTAGCACCTGAGGGGCCATGTTTGGTGACAGGCAGAGCTGAAGTGCAGCCTTAGACAGCAGAATCTTGAGGTCTTGTCATGGACTGGAACATGAGATGGAATCTCAGGCTCACTTACATGCAAGGCCAGGGGTACAGTGGTCCCAGGTAGGGATTTGGTACAAGGGCTCAAATCTGACATTAGGAATGAGCTCTGTTCCCTAAGGTTTCTTTGATGTTGGGCCATGTTTGGTGGCAGGATGGCTTCTAAGAGCCAAAGGCAGGCTTACATCTTCCCAGGTTCATGCTGAGTCAAAAAAAGACAGCATTTCTTTCCAGTTGATCCCAAACTATCCCATGATTCCCACTAAACCATGTGTCAATCCCTGCCAGTCACTGTGGTCATATGGATAGAATTATGCAAAAAGGTGAATACTTCATCAGTTCAGTTCAGTTCAGTCATCTCAGTCGTGTCCGACTCTTTGCAACCCCATGAATTGCAGCACGCCAGGCCTCCCTGTCCATTGCCAACTCCCGGAGTTCACTCAAATCACGTCCATTGAGTCAGTGATGCCATCCAGCCATCTCATCCTCTGTCGTCCCCTTCTCCTCCTGCCCCCAATCCCTCCCAGCATCAGAGTCTTTGCCAATGAGTCAACTCTTCGCATGAGGTGGCCAAAGTACTGGAGTTTCAGCTTTAGCATCATTCCTTCCAAAGAAATTCCAGGGCTGATCTCCTTCAGAATGGACTGGTTGGATCTTCTTGCTGTCCAAGGGGCTCTCAAGAGTCTTCTCCAACACCACACCACAGTTCAAATGCATCAATTCTTCGGTGCTTAGCCTTCTTCACAGTCCAACTCTCACATCCATACATCACTACTGGAAAAACCATAGTCTTTGTATAATTAAAATATCACCATTTGTAATATAGCTAGAATTTAGGTAAATTGAATCTAAATGTCTCATATAATACAGGTCAAGTTGACTTTTTACGTATAGAGTCATTCAAACCCAAGCACTAGGATTGTAGTGTTTGAGCAGAGAATCAATATGAAATGCTGTCATAGAAACTATATTTTTAAACAGTGTTTGATGATCTTCTAAGAACTCTGAGAATACTGAGAATGATGAGCTTTTAGATAAGGAAGTTGAAAAAAGTCACTAAGCCTACTAAAATTAGCAGAGTGAAGACCCATTCACATTCATGCTTGCTAATACGAAGAAGACAGAACCCTACGGCATTGATATATGAGATTACATGGGAAACTGAGAACCTCTGAACCAAGAGTAAAGCTGGCATTAGGCACTCAGATGGTACTTAATGAGTGACTTTAATGATCTGGAGAAGACTGACCACACGACACACACCCTTCTGTTTTTCCTCTGCAAAACCTATCCAGACAGAGAGGTTTGATTTGATTATGTTAAATACTACTTGAAAGTTTAATAAGGCAGGAGGAGAAGGGGACGACAGAGGATGAGGTGGTTGGATGGCATCACCGACTCAATGGACATGAGTTTGAGCACCTTCCAGGAGGTGGTGAAGGACAGGGAAGCCTGGCGTGCTGCAGTCCATGGGTCTCAAAGAGTCAGACAGGACTGAGCGACTGAACTGAACTGAACTGAGTTTAGTTCAAGCCAAATTTTTCCCCACGCTATCATTTTAGGGGTTACAGATTCCTCAGTTTCTGATTGGTCTTTTCTTGGGACCACCAGATCCTTTATTTGTTAAGGGGTGGCTTTGCTGGTGTGGTTACTGGTTATACTTTAATATTACGGAAATGGCTCAGTCTGGACTGAATTCAGCTGAGATTAGTCAGGATTTCAGAATTTTGATGACGAAAGTAGCACTTCGGTCAGTGTTAATTTCTTTTCCCACAGGTGAATTATTCATACTGTATAACAGTTTAAAGTTAATGAACACCTTGGAAATGAGAAATTCCAGCAGAGAGTCACTTCCTGAAAATGTTCCTATTTCACAGTGAGAGTCTTGACCTGGCTCTCTGGCTAATTTCTCACCCAGAAACCTCACATCTAGGCCCTGCCCTTCAAAACCCCTGCTTCCCTACTGGGCTGAAACAGAGAAAGCAGGAAGAGTCCATTCATTTCTCATGTTTCCAGAAGCACCATCCAGCCGGCTCAGGGAATTGTCTTTAGGTGCTTTGATATGTGTGTTCACTTCACAGATATTTCTCAATGGTCTGGCATCCATCTGGCCAGGGGACAGCATGGTAGCTCCTGGGATGAGGGAGACACGTGGGGTCCACCTTCAAGGAGCTACGATCTGTGAAGCCACAGCAGGCAAGCTGTTAAAAGGTGATGAGTTGTGAGAGGGGGCAAGTAAAGGGGGCTAACCAAGTTTGAGGGGTTGGGCAGAACATGTTGGAGTTGGCTGCATCAGGGTTGAAGAAGAAATCTATTCCATATGGAAGGAATCATTTCCATAAAATCCCTCAAGCAGGAGAGCCAGTCATGTTGCAGGAACAACTGAAAGCCAGTAAGTCTGAGTAATGAGAGTGGAGGAAGGCATCTCACATGTGGCTGAAGAAGGAGGTGGGGAGGCTGTGGGAGATCCTGAGAGACATGGCAAGGACTTTTACTTTATACCCAGAATGCCAGTATGTTTTGAAGGATTTGGGGCTGAGCAGTGACCTGATGAGACATACTCAATCTTAACAGCTGCTCACTCACCCACGGTTCACAATCTCCAGCATTCCTCCAGCATGGTGTAGGGGTGCTCTCCAAGACGCTCTCAGCCTGTTCTATGAATCCTTCCTTCCCACTGTGAGGCAGCACGCTGAGAAGCCCCCACCCAAATCTAGTTTTCAAAGTAGAGCATCCGACTCAGAAGTTTAACCAGAGAAAAGAGATGAGAGAATCTTCATGTGCATGACCCCTGGTGCTCCTGGCGCATGCTGTTGTCAGTACACCTTCCAGTGTGACTATGTCGTGCATCCAGTAAGAGCAGAGCCACTGCAAGAGCCAGAAATCGTAGAGAAAAAGGAAAGTCATATCAAATGTAAGCAGGTCTGCTTTTCCCAAAGTTTAATTTTTTAAACTCCTCCCCAGCTACAAGGAAGAAATGTGTGTGTGTGTGTGTGTGTGTGTGTGTGCGCATGCACGCACACACAGTCATGTCTGACTGTTTGCAACCGTGTGGACTGTACCCCACCAGGCTCCCCTGCCATGAAATTTTCCAGGTGAGAATACTGGAATGGGTTGCCATTTCCTATTCCACAGGATCTTCCTTACGCAGGGATCAAACCCATGTCTCTTCCATCTCCCACATTGGCAGGTGGATTCTTTACCACTAGCACAACCTGGGGAGCCTATATATATATATGCTTAAGAACACAAAAGCACATTGTTTACTGAGGTCCTCAGAGCTTAGAACCAACAAAATAGAAGGGCTTCAGAAAAATTATTTGTACTGCTAATGTATTTATATGTATTTTTATATATATCTGCTTGGATACATATGGTATGTGCTCCATTTCATCACATATAATAATGGAGCAACGAGGCAGCATGTTATGTGAGTGAGTTTGCAAGTTCTCTACCTGATGTGCCAGGTTCAGTGCTAGGCAGTGGAGTTCACAAAGGTGAACAAATTCTGCCTGCTAAGTCACTCCATTGTGTCTGACTCTTTGCGACCCTATGGACTGTAGCCTACCAGGCTTCTCTGTTAATGGGATTCTCCAGGCAAGAATACTGGAGGGGATTGCCATTTCCTTCTCCAGGGGCTATTGCTAACCAAGGGAACCAACCCGCATCTCTTATGTCTCCTGCGTTGGCAGATGTGTTCTTTATTACTAACACCACCTGGGAATTACAGAGGACATGGAATCTGTACACAGTTTATGATAATGAGAGACTATCATTTATGTAAGGGAAATATGTAATATTTTAAGAGTCTATGGCTAACCACTCTTAAAAACAAGACATCAAGCCCTAAATGGAGTCACTTATGCGAAACTCCACTTACTAAACCAAGACTTACATAGAGGTTTGGCTCTCCCAGAAATGTAACCTCAAACTAGTCAATCAGGAATTGCCTTAATCTTCCTAATAGATTAAAGAAAAGAAAATTTGCGATAACCAACCTGGACCTTCCCAGGTGGCGCTAGTGATAAAGAACCTGCCTACCAACGCAGGAAATATAAGAGATGCAGGTTTGATCCCTGGGTAGGGAAGATCCCCTGGAGGAGGGTGTGGCAACCCACTCCAGGATTCTTGCCTGGAGAATCCCATGGACAGAGGAGCCTGGCTGGCTATGATCCGTAAGGTCGCAAAGAGTTGGCCACAGCTGTAGAAACTTAACACACACCAACTTGCTTTATTCTTAATGTAACTTCCTATTCTTGATCCCTTCTGCCTAAGAAAGTCTCTCATTTTGTACACCCCTGAAGTTCCTTTGGGTCTGGTTGTTTGTATGCTGATTCAAGTTTATTTTTAGTATGTCTCAGTTTATGTTTTAACAGTTCTAGTGTCAGAAGAGGGAACCAAAGGAGACCCTCAAAAACCACCCTGGGAGCAAAAGCAACCATACTTGGGAACCTGTTGAGCCCTTGAGCTTGCTGCTTGCTTGTCCCCTCTGGAGGTGGTAAGCAATGGATATTCCCTGAGGAAGAACTAGAACCCTGACCTACGGTTACACTGTAGTTTCTTGACTGCTCCTTTGCTTCTGCAGTCCCTTCCCTCTCTTTTTAACAACAGATTGAATCTACCCTTCGGAACTCAGAGAAGGTCAACTATTTACTACATAATCAATGGAGAAACTTGAGAGAGCGAGCCAGACAGCAGCGAGCGGGGACCCACCCGGCTCAGCCAGCCGAGCAGGAGCAGCCTGCGATCCGAGCAACTCTCGACCCCACGCCCTTGAGCCCCGCAGCCGTCCCCCGCAGGCCCGCCGCCCGCTGAAGCGGATTCAGAAAGAGTTAAGTGATCTACAGCGCGACCCACCTGCTCACTGTTCTGCTGGACCTGTGGGAGACGACTTGTTCCTCCGGCAAGCAACTATTATGGGGCCTCCTGATAGCGCATGTCAAGGTGGAGTCTTCTTTCTCACTGTACATTTTCCTACAGACTATCCTTTTAAACCATCAAAGGCTGCTTTCACAACAAAAACTTACCATCCAAACATAAACAGTAATGGAAGTATTTGTCTTGATATCCTGAGGTCACAGCGGTCACCAGCTCTGACTGTATCAAAAGTTTTATTGTCCATACATTCTCTGTTTGTGACCCTAATCCAGATGACCCCTTAGTACCAGATATCGCACAAACCTATAAATCAGACAAAGAAAAATACAACAGACACGCAAGAGAATGGACTCAGAAATATGCAATGTAAAGTCAAAAAAAAAATTCATGTATACCAGAGTACTGTAAAATCTAGGTTTTTTTCAACATTAGCAGGAAATTGAGCACTGTTTACTGTTTCACTGTACCATGAAATCTTTTGGGTTTTACCATTTTAAATGTATTTCTGAAGCAAGACAAAACAAACTTCCAAAAATATTCTTGAGACTGTGATGAGAGCATTTATCATTTTGTATGCATTGAGAAAGACATTTATTATGGTTTTTAATATACTTGGACATCTCCATCTTCAGCTTACAAGATCTACAATGCATCCAAAAAGCAACCAAATTGTGTTTTTGCTGAAACTAGATGTTTTTACATGAAAAATACTGTATGTGTTATCTAAGATGTCATCAGTTTTATAAATATGTATTCAAATTTCATTCTTTGTTAGCTCACTTTATAATTTGTATTTTTTACTGTATAGACTAAATATATTCTATCTACATGTATGTCAACTTTTTTTTTTTCTCTGAACAGTATTGAAAAAACCCAACAGCTGATAATGAAATGAATTAACTATCTGTCGCCCTTGTCTTGGGGTATTCTGTATATTGACTGCAGATTTCTTAAACCTGAAATGATCTTTACACTGTAATTCTCAGTGTACTGATTATGGAGAAACACTTGTTTTGGTTTTGTTATACTTGGCTTAACTTTATTACAATGTGAATTAATTGCACTGCTAGGTTGAAAAATGTGTAACTTTTATTTGCTTCTAGTCACATCTGAATTTTTTTCTGTATAGACAATATTATATTGATACCTTTTACATATCTTAATGTAGCTCTTTCCATTTAAATAAAATGCTTTTTCTACTAAAAAAGAAAAAAAGAAAAAGAAACTTGATTACAATAACCAGAACACCAACATTTTAGATATTTCATATTACTAACATTTGCCTATATATATAACCTGAAAAAGCTTATCACTCATTTGACAATGCTTCTCATGTACTTTAACATATCAAATAACAAAAGCCTCTTTCCCCCTCATTCTCTGGGATCATAAATGATTAGACTAAAGTTTCAAGTAGCTCATTTATGTCTCAAAATCACAAGAAGAGAAATGTGTATTCATTCTAGAAAACTAGCTTCCTATATCTGCACATGCAAAAGGATGTTTTAGAACATACAAAGAGTTCCACCTTAGCAATTTTCCAGGATTTTTTAAAATTATTGAATATTCAATTTAGTCGTAATAAACAGCAGTAATAGACAATAAAACATATCATTCACTCACATTCACGTGCCTCATTTTCAGAGGAACAAGAATCAGTGTTTGCATTACAAGTTCCTGTAACAAGAGGCAAAACCAGGAAGAGAGAACAGGACGTTCATGCACACACCCATGATAAAAGCCAAACAAATTCCAAAAGGCTCACTTTGATACAATAGCAGAGCTATTAGGAACTCTTGTTCTCCAGATTCAAGAGTACTGAGGTCAAACAGTATTACAGTAAAAAGGATCATTCTTTTATTCATGGGAACATAACTAAAGATATCCGTTTTGCAAAATTACACCCTAAGGGACTACATGATGAAAAATAGATTGGATCACTCATACACAAATATCAAGAGAACAAATTATATCATGAAAAATGATCTCCCAAGGTCATAGGTCTCTTTCCCCAGAAAGGGAAAAGTCTCAACCGATGTTCTGCTATGGCCAAAGCCAATGCAATAGAGAGGCTCATGTCGTCTTCAGAGCTCAGAGACCAGAGATGTCTCAAACAGCCAGTGCTAGTACTGAAACACAGACACAAACAACATAGTCCTATAAACAAAATGTCAGAGATGTAGCCCCCAAATTCCATTTCCACTCTCAAGTGGATGCCCCAGAATAAACTGGCCCAGCTCTCATAAGAGAATGGGCTCAGATTGGCTAGCAAGGAGCCCAGAGTAGCTTACTCTTTGATAGGGAAGTGACACAAGATGGAATGGGTAAATTTCCTCATGCCAAATAATTCTAGTTAGCTTTTTTAAAGTCTCTCTGTGATGCCTCAGTATTCCTCTGAAGCATCTCATACTTCGCTGGAGGTCAAAGAACTTCAGATAGAATTCAGTGTTTGGGGAGTTTGTCGAAAACATCAAAAAGATTCCAAAATACTTGGTCAAATAAGATCACAGGTTACTGTGAAACAATACTTATTCACTTAACCAAGTGACAAAAGAATTAAAAAGCAAATACAGATTACTTAAAGGCAAGGAAAATCATACGATCTGTTATCAACAGCAGCACGCCGAGAAAAGTTTGCTCTCTACTGAGAGAAACCAAATCTACTCCTGCCCCAATCTATTTCTAATGAAATTCATTTATCTAATTAAAGTTAATATAATCTTACAAAATCCTGCTCACACACAAAGCCCTTTTCTGAGCATCCTTTATTTTTTGCAAACCCTTTATCCAAACTATTTTTATTTTTATTGGAGTACAATAGATTAATCATGTTTTGTTAGTTTCTACTGTACAGCAAAGTGAATCAGTTGTACATATACATATATTGACTCTTCTTTAGAATGCCTTCGCATTTAGGTCACAAAAGAGCACTGAGTAGAATTCCCTGAGCTATACAGTAGGTTCTCAGAAGTTATCTATTATTATACATAGTAATGTGTATATGAAAATTCCAATCTTAATTCATTCTACTTCCTGTTCCCCCCTTGGTAATTATATATGTTTCTTTTCTACATCTGTGACTCTATTTCTGCTTTACAGTTAGGTTCATCTGTACAGTTCTTCTATATTCCACATATGAACAGTATTATGCAAAGTTTGTCTTTCTCTTTCTGACTTACTTCACCTTGTATGATAGTCTCTAAGCCCATCCATATCACTGCAAATGACGTTATTTCATCCCTTTTTGTGGCTGAGTAATATTCCATTTTATATATGTACCATTTCTTCTTTATTCATTCTTCTGTTGACGGACATTTAGGTTGCTTCCATGTGCTGGAAATTGTGAACAGTGTTGCAATGAATATTAGGGTGCATGTATCTTTTAGACCGTGTTTTTTTCTGGGTATATGCTGAGGAGGGGAATTTCTGGGTCACAGGGTAGCTCTGTTTTTAGTGTTTTAAGGAACCGCCAAGCTGTTCTCCATAGTGGCTATACTAATTTACATTCCCACAAACAATGTAGGAGGGTTCTCTTTTCTCCACACCATCTTAGCATTTTATTGTTTGTAGATTTTTTAATGATGGCCATTCTAACCAGCGTGAAGTCATGTAAATCCATGGCTGATTCATATCAATATATGGCAAAAACCACTAAAATATTGTAAAGTAATAAGCCTTTAACTAAAATAAATAAATTTAAAAAAATAACTAGTGTGAAGTGATACCTTATTATAGTTTTGATTTGCATTTCTCTAATAATTAGTGATACTGAGCATTTTTTCATGTTTTTTTGGCCACCTATATGTCTTCTCTGGAGAATTATCTATGTAGATCTTTCACCAATTTATTGATTGACTTGCTTACTGTTTTGGTACTGAGCTGTATGAGTTATTTGTATATTTTGGAGATTAATCCCTTGTTGATTGCTTCATTTGCAAATATTTTCTCCCACTCTAAGGTTTCTCTTCTCATTTTTTTTAATATTATTTCCTTTGCTGTGTAAAATCTCTGAGGTTTAATTAGGTCTCATTTGCTTATTTTTGTTTTTATTTCCATTGCTCCAAGCAGTGATTTGAAGAAGATCTTGATGTGATTTATGTCAAAGAATGTTCTGCCCATGCTTCCCTATAAAAGTTTTATAGCATCTGACCTTACATTTAGGCCTTTAACCTGTTTTGGTTTTATTTTTGTGTATGGTGTTAGGGAGTGTTCCAATTTCATCCTTTTACATGTAACTGTCCAGCACCACTTATTAAAGAGACTTCTTTTTCCATTATGTTCTTGCCTTTTTTGTCATAGATTAGATGGACATAGATGTACGGTTTATCACTGGAATTTCTATCATCTTACATTGATCTATACTTCTGCTTTTGTCCCAGTACCATATTGTTTTGATGAATTTGTAGCTATAGTTTGAAGCCAGGGGACCTGATTCTTTCAGCTCTGTTCTTCCCTCTCAGGATTGCTTTGGCTATTCAAGGTCTTTATGTTTCCATACAAGCTGTAGAAAATTTTGTTTAGTTCTGTGAAGAATGCCATTGGTAATTTGATATAGATTACACTGAATCTGTAGATTACTTTCAGTAGTGTAGTGTAGTCATTTTCACATTAATTCTTCCAAGCTAAGAACATGTTATATCTCTCCATCTGTGTGTGTCATCTTTTGATTCCTTTTATCACAATCTTATAGTTTTCTGAGTACAAGTCTTTTGTCTCTTTAGGTAGGTTTATTACTATGTATTATTTTCTTTTGCTGTGATGGTGAAAGTGAAAGTGAAAAGTGAAAGTGAAGTCCATCAGTCACGTCCGACTCTTTGCGACCCTATGGACTACAGCCTATCAGGCTCCTCTGTCCATGGGATTTTCCAGGCAAGAGTGCTGGAGTGGACTGCCATTTCCTTCTCCAGGGGATCTTCCCGACCAGGAATCGAACCCAGGTCTCCCTCATTGCAGGCAGATGCGTTACCATCTGAGCCATCCAGGGAAGCCATGGGATTATTTTCTTAATCTCTCTGATTTTTCATTGTTAGTATACAGGAATTCAAGACATTTCTGTGGATTTATTTTGTATTCTACCACTTTACCAAATTCATCGATTTTCTCTAGTAGTTTTCTGAGAATTTTTTATGTATAGTATCATGTCATCTGCCAACAGTGACAGTTTTACTTCTTATTTTCCAATTTGAATTCCTATTGTTTTATTTATTTATTTTTTTCTGATTTCTGTGGCTAGATCATCTAAGAATATGTTGAATAATGGTGGTAAGAATATGCAACCTTATCTTGCTTCTGATCTTAGAGGACATTCTTTCAGTTTTTCACCATTGAGGATAATGTTTGCTGTGAGTTTATCATACATGGCCTTTATTTTGTTAAGGTAGGTTCCCCGTAAGCTCCCTTTCTGGAGAGTTTTTCTTTCTTTCTTTCTTTTTTTTTAATCATAAATGTGTGTTGAACTTTGTCAAAGATTTTTCTGCATCTATTGAGATAATCATACAATTTTTGTTCCTCAATTTGTTGATGTGGTGTATCTCACTGACTGATTTGCGTATACTGAAGAATCTTTGCACGACTGGCATAAATCTCACTTGATCAGGATATATGATCCTTTTATTGTTGGATTTGGTTTGCCAGTATTTTGTTGAAGATTTTTGTGTCTGTGTGCATCAGTGACATTAGCCTATAATTGTTTTGTGTGATATCTTTGTCTTGTTTTGCTATCAAGGTAATGATGATCTTGTACAATGACCCTGGGAGTGTCCTTTCTTCTGCAGTTTTTTGGAAGAATTTCAAAAGGGTAAGTGTTAACTCTTCTCTAAATGTTTGATAGAGTTCACCTGTGAAGCCATGTGGTCCTTATCCTTTTGAGGGGGAAGGAGTGTTTAATTACACTTTCAATTTTAGTACTTCTGATTGGCCTGTTCAAATGTTATGTTTTTTCCTAGTTTAGTTCTAGAAGGTTGTACTTTTCTAGGAATTTGTCCATTTCTTCTAGGTTGTCAATTTTATTGGCATATAATTTCTTGTAGTAGTCTCATATAAGCCTTTTAATTTCTCAAATGTCTGTTATAACTTCTCTTATTTTTAAACTTCTAATGTTATTGACTTGAGTCCTCTCCCTTTTTTTCTTGACGAGTCTAGCTAAACATTTATCAATTTTGTTTACCTTCTCAAAGAGTAAGTTTTTAGTTTCATTGATCTTTGCTATTGTTATCTTCATCTCTATTTCATTTATTTCTGCTCTGATCTTTATAATTTCTTTCCTAAGTCTGGATTTTGCTTGTTCTTCTTTTTCTAGTTATTTTAGGTGAGGGGTTAGGTTATTTATTTGAGATTTTTCTTGTTACTTAAGATTGTATTCCAATAAACTTCCCTCAGAGTTACTTTTGTTGCATCACATAGGTTTTGGACCAACATGTTTTCATTGTCTTTTGTCTTTAAATATTTTTTGATTTCCTCTTTGATTTCTTCAGTGACTCATTGGTTATTCAATCACATATTGTTTAGCAGCCATGTGTTTTTGTTTTTAAATTTTTTTTCCTGTAATTTATTTCTAATGTTATAATGTAGTTGTCAGAAAGGTGCTTGATATACTTTCAATTTTCATAAATTTGCCAAGCTTGATTTGTGACCCAAGATGTGATGTATTCTCTAGTATGTTCCATGTACACTTGAGAAGAAAGTATATTCTACTGCTTTCAGATATAATGTCCTATAAATCATTTAAGTCTATTTGGTCTAACATGTAGTTTAAGGTTGGTGTTATTAATTTTCTGTCTGGATGATCTGTCCATTGGTATAAGTGGGGTAATAAATCTCCCACTACTATTGTGTTACTGCTGATTTCCCCATTGTGGCTATTAGCATTTGCTTATATATTGAGGTGCTCCTACATTGGCTACATGTATATTTACAATTGTTTTATCTTCTTAGATTCATACCTTGATCATTAATGTAGTGACCTTCCTTGTCTCTTGTAATGGTCTTTATGATGATCCTGTATGCGAGAAAACAAAAGAGACTCAGATCTATAGAGTGAACTTTTGGACTCTGGGGGAGAGAGAGAGGGAGAAGGTGGGATGAGATGGGAGAATGGCATTGAAACATGTAAAAAAATTAAAAAAAAATAATAAAGTTTATGGTTCAAAAATAAAAATAAAAATAAAATCCATTTTGTCCAATATTAGTATTGCTACTCCAGTTTTCTTTTGATTTCTCTTTTCATGGAAAATCTTTTTCCAGCCCCTCCCTTTCAGTCTGTATGTGTCTAGTTCTGAAATGGGTCTTCCATAGATATAAACAACAGATACATGGGTTTTGCTTTAAATTCATTCAACCAGTCTATATCTTTTAGTTGGCCCATCTAATCCTTTTACATTTGAGGTAATTATCAATATGTATGTTCCTATTGCCATTTTCTTAACTGTTTTTTATTTTTGCATTTTTCCCTTCCTTTCCTCTTTTGTTCTCTTCTTTTGTATTTCTTGCCTAGAGAAGGTCTTTTAACATTTGTTGTAAAGTTGGTTTGATGGTGCTGAATTCTCTTGGCTTTTGCTTGCCTGTAAAGTTTTTGATTTCTTGGTCGAATCTAAATGAGAGCCTTGCTGGGTAGAATATTCTGGACTGTACTTTTTCTCTTTCATTACTGTATATATTGTGTCATTCCCTTCTATCCTGCAGAGTTTATGCTGAAGTGGAAATTCTTAACTTTATTTTGATTGCCTTGTATTTGTTGCTTTTCCTTTATTGGTGTTAATATTTTTTTCTTTGTATTTAATTTTTGTTAGTTTGATTAATATGCCTCTGTGTGTTCTTCCTTGGGTTTGTCTTGTATGTGACTCTGAACTTCTTGGACTTGGGTGACTGCTTCCTTTACCATGTTAGGGAATTTTTCAATTACAATCTCTTCAAATATTTTCTCAGGCTTTTTTTTTCACTCTTCTCTTTCTGAGACCCCCTATAATTCAAATGTCAGTATATTTAATATTGTCCTAAAGATCTCTAAGACTGTTCTCATTTCATTTAACTCTTATTTCTTTATTCTATTCTATGGCAGTGATTTCCACCATTCTGTCTTTTTAAATTTTTTTTTAATATAAATTTATTTATTTTAATTGGAGGCTAATTACTTTACAATACTGTATTGGTTTTGCCATACATCAACATGAATCACCATTCTGTCTTTCAGCTTACTTATCCATTCTTCTGCCTTGGTAATTCTGCTATTGATTCCTTCTAGAGTATTTTTCATCGCAGTTATTGTATTGTTCATCTCTGTTTCTTTGTTCTTTAGCTCTCCTGAGGTGAGGTGAAGTCGCTCAGTCATGTCCGACTCTTTGTGACCCCATAGACTGTAGCCTACCAGGCTCTTCCATCCATGGGATTTTCCAGGCAAGAGTACTGGAGTGGGTTGTCTTTCTTTGTTAAACATCTTTTGCATCTTCTTAAGTCAAGGCTATGGTTTTTCCAGTGGCCATGTATGGATATGAGAGTTGGACTGTGAAGAAAGCTGAACACCGAAGAACTGATGCTTTTGAACTGTGGTATTAGAGAAGACTCTTGAGAGTCCCTTGGACTGCAAGGAGGTCCAACCAGTCCATCCTAAAGGAGATCAGTCCTGGGTGTTCATTGGAAGGAATGATGCTAAAGCTGAAACTCCCAATACTTTGGCCACCTCATGTGAAGAGTTAACTCATTGGAAAAGACCCTGATGCTGGGAGGGATTGGGGGCAGGAGGAGAAGGGGATGATAGAGGATGAGATGGCTGGATGGCATCACTGACTCGATGGACATGAGTTTGAGTAAACTCTGGGAGTTGGTGATGGACGGGGAGGCCTGGCATGCTACGATTCATGGGGTCACAAAGAGTCGGACACGACTGAGTGACTGAACTGAATTGAACTGAACCTGTGCCTCCATTCTTTATCTAATACCTTGTATTTTCTTTACTATCGTTATTTTGAATTCTTTTTCAGGTAGACTGCTTATTCCCTCTTCATTTAGTTGTTCTTACAGGTTCTTATCTTGCACCTTCATGTGCAGCAGATTTCTCTGTTCTCATTTTCTCTGACTTGTTGTGTCTGTTGTCTCCTTTCTGCAGGCTGCAGGAGTGTGGCTCCTCTTGCTTCTGGTGTCTGCTCCTTGGTGAGTAAGGTGGATATTGAGTGGGCCCTCCCTTTTTTTCTGTGACTGTCACTGACCTGTCAAGGGCATGGTGTGCCCCTTAGTTGTTAAAGCAGAGGCCTCAGAATCTGTTTCTTAACTGTGTTTCTGATCTCTACTACAATGTAGGCAGGACTGGGGCACTCCCAATAGGAAAGAAGCCTCTGAGCATTTCTCTTCTGACTGTTCACTGCTTGAGTGTGCTCTTTTGTGTCCCCTTTCAACCATTGTGCAGGCTCACAAAGTACATTGTGTTGGCACTGCTCTTGGTCCCTGTGTAACCATGGGGATACTGGCAAATGTAGGCCACTGGCATTGAAGTCCACTGAAGTCAGGTCCCAGAACTGCAGTATTTATGCAATTGGATCCATTGTGGGAATTGTGAAGGCAACTCAGACTCTGGCCTGGTCCAGTCCTTGTGTGTCGGTGTCCACAAAACCCACAGTTGCTAAAGCCAGCTCCATCTCAGCTGCAGGAGCACTTGTTGCCCATTTGGATATTCTGTAGGCACTGAATTTTTGTAAACCATCAGCAGAGGCATAACTTTGTGGTTTGGGTGGCCACAAGGAAAGGTTTTAGCATTGCTTCCTTAGTTGCATAGCCCCTGGAACTCAGCTGTGGTTTCAACACCATCTCAACATTCCTTTCACCAGCATCTGCTCCGAGGCTATTCTGAAGCACATGTCCACACAGGTCAAGAGTGGGGAAGCATTTAAGGACTTTGTTAAAGCCATATGGGTGGAAGAGGCTCAAGCAAGCCTGTTTATGTGGGTTCCCTATCATTTCCTCTGGAGGCAGGATAGGAGGGTGGGGAAGGGTGATGCAAAGTGGCCCAACTCTTTACACACACACAATGACACCTTACATCTGTGGTGGTCTGAGCTTCTTGAACAAACTTTTCTGGTTGTTGAGCTCTTTAGTCCCTCCCCTTTAGGCTGTCTCTTCACAGCCAACAGCTGTCTCCTCCTGGTCTGCTCTCCAAATCCCACTTTCCAGCACCCATTCCCCTCTGTACCTGGAGATACAAGATTCAGGCTGGAGCGTGCAGGGATGCAGCAAAGACCATGCATGTAGGTCTTACTCTGTCCTGCCTTTCACAGACCAGTTATTGCACTCCCGTCTTATCCCTTGAAGCTCCCTCTCTGTGCCAACTGATCCATCCACAGTAAAGAGGTTTTACTGAGTATGGGAACCTCCCCTCTCCTTCAGCTCCCCACAAGGGATGCTGGTCCCATTATGTTTCCTTCTTTTTTTTCTTTATTTGTTTCATCCTACCTGGTTGCACAGAGATTTTTTTTTTTTTTTAGTCTTTTAGTCTTTTTTAGTCTTTTAGTCTTTTAGTCTTTTTTAGTCTTTTGTTCAAGCCCAAAGAATATGGGCACAAGTGTACTCATCTCCCACGCTAGGAAAGTCTTGCTCAAAATTCTCCAAGCCAGGCTTCAACAGTACATGAACTGTGAGCTTCCAGATGTTAAGGATTTAGAAAAGGTAGAGGAACCAGAGATCAAATTACCAACATCCGATGGATCAGAGAAAAAGCAAGGGAATTCCAAAAAAAAAATCTATTTCTGCTTAATTGACTACACTAAAGCCTTTGACTGTGTGGATCACAGCAAACTGTGCAAAATTCTTCAAGAGATGGGAATACCAGACCACCGGACCTGCCTCCTGAGAAATCTGTATGCAGCTCAAGAAGCAACAGTTAGAACTGGACATGGAATAACTGACTGGTTCCAAATTGGGAAAGGAGTATGTCAAGGCCGTATATTGTCACCCTGCAGATTACATCACGCAAAATACTGGGCTGGATGAAGCACAAGCTGGAATGAAGATTGGTGGGAAAGATATCAATAGCCTCAGATATGCAGATGACACCACCCTTACGGCAGAAAGTGAAGAGAAACGGAAGAGCAAGTACTCAAGGGATAAGTGCTAGATGTAAAGGGAAGATTGTTGTATTCAGAAGGCTGCAACCTGAGGACAGAATGGACTTGTGTCCAAAAACCTAACTCCAAAGATTCTGCTTAACCGTAAAAGTGTTTAAGGGAGAATTGTTGGAAAAGGAATCAGAATCTTCTCTATCTTTCATAGTATGCAGACTATCTTCTGATTGGTTGGTGGCAAGGTAACAGGGGAGAAAGTGAAAATGAAAGCCGTTCAGTAGTTTCTGACTCTTTGTGACCCCATGGACTGTAGCCTTCCAGGCACCTCTGTCCACGGAATTCTTTAGGCAAGAATACTGAAGTCGGTAGCTGTTCCCTTCTCCAGGGGATCTTCCCAAACCAGGGACTGAACCCACGTCTCCCACACTGCAGTTAGATTCTTTACCATATTAGCCACTAGGGAAGCCCAACAGGGTGGTGTACCATGAATTTTGTGCTCAGACTGAAGTTAGCATTCTCCACCTTTGTTAAGGCCTTAGTACTAGCAGAAATGCAAAAAAGCAAAATGGCTCTCTGGGGAGGCCTTGCAAATAGCTGTGAAAAGAAGATAAGTGAAAAGCAAAGGAGAAAAGGAAAGATATAAGCATTTGAGTGCAGAGTTCCAAAGAATAGCAAGAAGAGATAAGAAAGCCTTCCTCAGCGATCAATGCAAAGAAATAGAGGAAAACAACAGAATGGGAAAGACTAGAGATCTCTTCAAGAAAATTAGAGATACCAAAGGAACATTTCATGTAAAGATGGGCTCAATAAAGAACAGAAATATATAGACCTAACAGAAGCAGAAGATATTAAGAAGAAGTGGCAAGAATACACAGAAAAACTGTACAAAAAAGATCTTCACAACCAAGATAATCATGATGGTGTGATCACTCAGCTAGAACCAGACATCCTGAAATGTGAAGTCAAGTGGGCCTTAGAAAGCATCACTACGAACAAAGCTAGTGGAAGTGATGGCATTCCAGTTGAGCTATCTCAAATCCTGAAAGATGATGCTGTGAAGGTGCTGCACTCAATATGCCAGCAAATTTGGAAAACTCAGCATTGGCCACAGGACTGGAAAAGGTCAGTTTTCATTCCAATCCCGAAGAAGGGCAATGTCAAAGAATGTTCAAACTGCCGCACAATCACACTCATCTCACATGCTAGTAAAGTAATGCTCAAAATTCTCCAAGTCAGGCTTCGACAGTATGTGAACCGTGAACTTTCAGACATTCAAGCTGGATTTAGAAAAGGCAGAAGAACCAGAGATCAAATCACCAACATCTGCTGGATCATCAAAAAAGCAAGAGAGTTCCAGAAAACCATCTATTTCTGCCTTATTGACTATGCCAAAGCCTTTGACTGTGTGGATCACAATAAACTGTGGACAATTCTGAAAGAGATGGGAATACCAGACCACCTAACCTGCCTCTTGAGAAACCTATATGCAGGTCAGGAAGCAACAGTTAGAACTGGACATGGAACAGACTGGTTCCAAATAGGAAAAGGGGTACGTCAAGACTGTATATTGTCACCCTGCTTATTTAACTTATATGCAGAGTACATCATGAGAAGCGCTGGGCTGGAAGAAGCATAAGCTGGAATCGAGATTGCCAGGAGAAATATCAATAACCTCAGATATGCAGATGACACCACCCATATGGCAGAAAGTGAAGAGGAACTCAAAAGCCTCTTGATGAAAGTGAAAGAGGAGAGTGGAAAAGTTGGCTTAAAGCTCAACATTCAGAAAACAAAGATCATGGCATCTGGTCCCATCACTTCATGGGAAATAGATGGGGAAACAGTGGAAACAATTTCAGACTATATTTTTCTGGACTCTGAAATCACTGCAGATGGTGACTGCAGCCATGAAATTAAAAGATGCTTGCTCCTTGGGGGAAAAAAGCTATGACCAACCCAGACAGCATATTGAAAAGCAGAGACATTACTTTGCTGACAAAGGTCTGTCAAGTCAAGGCTATGGTTTTTCCAGTAGTCATGTATGGATGTGAGAGTTGGAGTATAAAGAAAGCTGAGCACAGAAGAATAGATGGTTTTGAACTGTGGTTTTGAAGAAGACTCCTGGGAGTCCCTTGGACTGCAAGGAGATCAAACAAGTCAATCCTAAAGGAAATCAGTCCTTAATATTCACTGGCAGGACTCCAGATGAAACTGAAACTCCACTACTTACCTGATGCAAAGAACTGACACGTCGGAAAAGACCCTGATTCTGGGAATGATTGAAGGCAGGAGAAGAGCATGATGGAAGATGAGATGGTAGGGTGGCATCACTGACTCAATGGGTATGAGTTTGGATAAGCTTGGGAGTTGGTGATGGACAATGAAAGCCTAGTGTGCTGCAGCCCACGGGGTTGCAAAGAGTCATACACAACTGAGCGACTGAACTTAACTGATATATGTATACTCCATGTGAGTCCTCAGGCACTTCAGTCATGTCTGACTCTTTGCGACCCCATGGATTGTAGCCCACCAGGTTCCTCTGTCCGTAGGATTCTCCAGGCAAGAATATATTGGGGTGGGTTGCCATTTCCTCCTTCAGAATATCTTCCCAACCCAGGCACTGAGCTTGCATTTCTCATATCCCTTGCATTGGCAGGCAGGTTCTTTACCACTAGCTCCATCTAAGGAGCCATGTATACTATAGATATGTGATGTTTTTGTGTGCTTTTGCTTCTGAACAGCATTACCAAGATTATTAATATTTCCTAAAAAATTCTATTTTATGGACTAAAGACAAACAAGCATTATATAAATCAAGTATATGCTCAGAAATACAAACACTAATCCAAATATTTTCTAAGTTATTTTGATCTAAGATAATTTTCATACATTAAAGCTATCTTAAATTTATTGGTTTAATTAAAACAGGTGTATCTTTAGAGCTGTCAGCATTAAATACAATACATTTTTACCTGTGTTTACAAAAAGTCAAATAAGTTCTTGATAGCTCAAGCAATAGAATTCGTCAGCCAGAAGATTACTTAAGATAATAGTTAGCTGTTTAAGGTGTCATGAAATTTTCATGACTAACCTAAACACACATGTAAAGATGAAGGAAGCTAAATAAATATGAGATAAAATTTGCAATAATATTTTCAACAAGTTATGTTTTATGCTATATCTACTTACAAAGAGTCTCCAAAAAGATTTTAGGACTTCTTGGCTTACATAATCATGTGAGATAATTTCTTGCTATAAATCTTGACTTTGGACAGAAATCTGACAAAACATGGGCAGATTTCCTTAGAAAATTGGGAGGTAAAGGAATAGCTTGAGGCAAAGCTTAAGGCTGGGAGGCAGGAAGATGTTTGCAGTTGGGAGCAAAAGCTATAAACATTTACTAACCACTTTCTAAATGCCAGGCACAGAATGAGCAATTTCACAGACATTAGATAATTTCATCCTTACACTTATATACATATAAAGATTCCTAGAGAGCATAGAATGTTGCCTAGTTACCAGCTATACACTCAATATAGAGAACACACAAAATACTGAAACTCTATGCTGAGGAATAAATAAAATAATGGAGAAGCAGTATCTCTAAAACCCTGGGAACACAATTCAACTCTATGGCAGAAAGATGGGTAAAAAATATATATCTGATCTGATTTTCCACTTTATCCTCATCAGAAGGATGAATTTTGAGAACAAATAAATGTTGAGGCTAAAACTGTTTTGGCTTGCAGAGTTTTTGTTTTGTTTGCTTTATTTTATAACTTCAAATTTTACTTGTTTATTTTTGCCTTTCCATTCTGATTCAACACTTTGGGAGGACTTATACTGACTGTCTAGAAGTCCACACAAGAGAGAGAGAGGCAGGAGGCAGAGCAGGATAAGGAAAGCAGAGCTTTTCATTAAAAACAACAAAAAAACCTGATTCCCTCAGGGACGGATATACAGGTTGTTGAGGGTGGGGGCAGCCACCAATCCCATTTTCTCCTCTATATTTTATTTGATTCCTCTCTAGTGGTTCGTAAACTGGGAAACAGCCAATGGAAACAAAACAAGAGAAAACCAGTACTTGGAGCTCAATGAAGGACACACAGCAACTTCTGTTCTATGCCAAACAGCTTAGAGAGACTGGCTCTGTCTTTAGTGGTCAGGTATTCTGCTCACCAAGGAGTGTGGGATTTCATTTTCCAAGGGATAGGGTATAATAGCTTTCCCAGGGACAGTACGTATTATTTCAGGTCAGTGTTGAATCATTGCTGGATTGCTGAAAGCCCCCAAGTAGGAGTTCTCACTCCACTACACTGTGTGGCTCCTGTTGGCTTCCAGCTACTTCAGGCTCTTGTAAACAGCATTTGTTTTCCATCACAAGCTAGGAAATACGCCTGGGCAGCCAAGGTGCTAGGTCTCTGGAGAGGGGGGACAGGGAGCCCGTTTCCTCACATCTCATTTTAGTTTGCAACTTGCTGGTGGGGTTGAGTAATCACTGAAGTTCTGTGTCTTCACATCCTATTCTGTTCCACTAACTTATGAAACAGCCAGTGACCTGCTGGATCAACCAGATGTTTCCTGAGCAGAGAGAGCACACAGCATCTTGCGAGAGGGAGGGCTGGCGGGCACTCACCCCTCTGACATCACTGGGTGAGGTAGCCTATGGGGAATTTCAAAGCATCCTGGCCAGGGAAGAGCTCAGCTGGCCGCTCTGTGCTGAGATTAACTGACCCAGACAACTAGGGAGAAGGAATCAGCAATTTAAGTGTGTTTATTCTCCAGGACTGGCTTCCCAGGTGGTGCTACTAGTAAGCAACCCAATTTCCAAAGCTGGAGACAAAAGAGACACGGTTTCAGTGTTCTTGCCTGGAGAATCCCTCGGACAGAGGAGCCTGGTGGGCTGCACTCTATGGAGTCACCAAAGAGTGGGACACGATCGAGGCGCCTTAGAATGCACACGTGTGGCTTCCAGGAGTTAGACCCTGCAAACCCCGAATACCCTAGGGCTCTTGGAGACTTTCTGCATGGCTCCCCATGCACAGACAGGAAAAAAAATCTCACGATACTGCTCCTCATTCCAGCTCCTTGTTCCCTTGACTTTGTCTGAGGCAGAAGAGGCACAAATTCAACCAATTACAAAACAATAATTAATAATTATTAATAATAAATCAACTAATCCTTCCTGCCAAAACATAGAGGAGCTCAAATCCTAAAAAAAAAAAAAAAAAAAATCTGATTTCAAGTCATCTCCCTTTAGATCACTAACTTGTCAGATTCAGGGTGTTCAGTTCAGTTCAGTTCAGTTGCTCAGTCGTGTCCCACTCTTTGTGACCTCATGAATCGTGGCACGCCAGGCCTCCCTGTCCATCACCATCTCCCAAGAACTAGTAAAATGATATACTTTTTAAATATAGGAAATAAAGACATAGAATGGCCAGTTTTCCCTTAGTTGTTTTTGTTCATCACTAAGTAGTATTCTAGTCTTTGAGACCCCATGAACTGCAGCATACCAGGCTCCCCCATCCTTCACTATCCCCCAGAGTTTGCTCAAATTAATATCCACTGAGTCCATGATGCTATCCAACCATCACAGTCTCTGCTTCCCTTTTCTCCTCCTGCCCTCAATCTTTCCCATCATGAGAGTCTTTTCCATTGAGTCAGTACTTCATATCAGGTGCCCAAAAGTATTGGAGCTTCAACTTCACATCAGTTCTTTCAATGAATATTCAGGACTGATTTTCTTTGGGATTGACTGGTTTGACCTCCTTGCAGGCCAAGGAACTCTCAAGAGTCTTTTCCAGCACCACAATTTGAAAGCATGGATTTTTTTGGCACTCCTCAGCTTTCTTTATTGTCCAACTCACATCCATACATGACTACTGGAAAAACAATAGCTTTGACCATATGGACTCTGTCAGTAAAGTGATGTCTTTGTTTTGTAACATGCTGTCTAGGTTTGTCAAGCTTTCCTTCCAAGGAGAAAGCGTCTTTTATTTTCACGTCTGAAGACACCACCCACAGTGCTTTTGGAGTTCAAGAAAATAAACTTTATTACTGTTTCCACTTTTTCCCCTTTTATTAGCCATGAAGTGATGAGACTAGATGCCATGATCTTAGTTTTTTGAATGTTGAATTTTAAGCCAGCTTTTTCACTCTCATCTTTCACCCTCATCAAGAGGCTCTTTATTACCTCTTCACTTTCTGCCATTAGAGTAGTATTATCTGCATATCTGAGGTTGTGGACATTTCTCTCAACAATCTTGATTCCAACTTGTGATTCCAGCCCAGCATTTTGCATGATATACTCTGCATATAAGTTAGATAAACATGGTGACAATATACAGCTTTGATGTACTCCTTTCCTAATTTTGAACCAGTCACTTGTTCCGTGGAAGGTTCTAGCTGTTGCTTCTTGACCCATATACAGGTTTCTCAGGAGACAGGTAAGGTGGTCTGGTATTCCTTTGTCTTTGAGAACTTTCCGCAGTTTGTTGTGATCCACACAGTCAAAGGCTTTAGCATAGTCAGTGAAGCAGAAATAGATATTTTTCTGGAATCCCCTTGGTTTCTGTAAGATCCAACAAATATTGGCAATTTGATCTCTGATTCTCTTGTCTATTCAAAACCCAGATTGTACATTTGGAAGTTCTCAGTTTACTTACTGCTCTAGTATAACTATTAAAAAGCAGAGATATTACTTTGTCAACAAAGGTCTGTCTAGTCAAGACTAAGGCTTTTCCAGTAGTCACGTATGGATGTGAGAATTGGACTAAAAAGAAAGCTGAGTGCCAAAGAATTGATGCTTTTGAACTGTGGTGTTAGAGAAGACTCTTGAAGGAGCTCAAACCAGTCCACCCTAAAGGAAATAAGTCCTGAATGTTCATTGGAAGGACTGATGCTGAAGCTGAAACTCCAATACTTTGGCCACCTGATGCGAAGAACTGACTCATCTGAAAAGACCCTCATGCTGGGAAATATTGAAGGCAGGAGGAGAAGGGGACAACAGAGGATGAGATGGTTGGATGGCATCACTGACTCAATGGACATGAGTTTGAGTAAAGTCTGGGAGTTGGCGATGGACAGGGAAGCCTGGCATGCTGCAGTCCATAGGATCACAAAGAGTCAGACACAACTGGTCAACTGAACTGAACTAGTCTAACTTGAAGAATTTTGAGCATAACCTTATTAGCACGAGAAATGAGTGCAATTGTGTGGTACTTTGAACATTCTTTGGCATTGCTCTTCTTTGAGATTGGAAAGAAAACTTGCCACCTCCTCTCAATTTCATCTACTTCTGTTAGGCTTTTGCTGCTTCTGTCCTTTATCATGTCGCCTTGCATGAAATGTTTCCTTGGTATCTCCAGTTTTCTGGAAGAGTTCTCTAGTGTTTCTCATTCTATTGTTTTCCTCTACTTCTTTGCACTGTTCATTTAAGAAAGTCTTCTTATCTCTCCTTGCTATTCTCTGGAACTCTGTATTCAGTTGGGTATATCTTTCCCTTTCTCTTTTTCTTTTTGCTTCTCTACTGTCTTCAGCTATTTGTAAAGCTTACTCAGACAACCACTTTGCCTTCTTGCATTTGTTTTTTCTTTAGAATTGTTTTGATCACTGCCTCCTGTACAATGTTACAAACCTCTGTCCATAGTTCTTCAGGCACTCTGTCTACCAGATCTAATCCCTCAAATCTATTCACTACCTCTACTGTATAATCATGAGGGATTTTATTTAGGTCATACCTGAATGGCCAGTGGTTTCCCTGTGTTCTTCAATTTAAGCCTAAATTTTGCAATAAGGAGTTCATCATCTAAGCCACAGTTAGCCCAAGGTCTTTTTGTTTTTTTTGCTGACTGTATAGAGATTCTCCACCTTTGACGGCAAAGATTATAATCAACCTGATATCGATATTGACCATTTTGTGATGTATAGAGTAGTCTCTTGTGTTGCTGGAAGTGGGTGTTTGCTATGACCAGTGTATTCTCTTGACAAAACTCTCTTAGCCTTTGCCCTGCTTCATTTTTTAATCCAAGACCAAACCTGCCTGTTACTCCAGGTTATCTCTTGACTTCCTACTTTTGCATTCCAAGCCCATAGTGATGAAAGGGATATCTTTTGTTAGTGTTAGTTCTAGAAGGTGTTTTAGGTCAGCATAGAACCATTCAGCTTCAGCTTCTTCAGCATTAATGGTTGGGGCATAGACTGGGATTACTGTGATGTTGAATGAGTTGCTTTGGAAATGAGCAGAGACCATTCTGTCGTTTTTGAGATTGCAGCCAAGTACTGCATTTTGAGCTCTTCTTTTGACTATGAGGGTTACTCTATTTCTTCTAAGGGATTCTTGCCCACAGTAGTAGGTTTAGTGGCAATATGAATTGAGTTTTAGTTCACTGATTCCTAAGATGTTGATGTTCACTCTTGTCATCTCCTGCTTGACCATGTCCAGTTTACCTTGATTCATGGACCTAACATTCTAGATTCCTATGCAGTATTGTTGTCTAGAGCATCAGACTTTGCTTTCACCACCAGACACATCCACAACTGATCATCGTTTCTGCTTTGGCCCAGCCACTTTATTCTTTCTGGGGTTGTTAATAACTATCCTCCACTCTTCCCCAGTAGCAAGCATACTGGACACCTTCCAACTTGTGGGGCTCATTTTCCAGTGCCGTATCTTTTTGCTTTTTCATACCATCCATGGGGTTCTCATGGCAAGAATACTAGAGTGGTTTGCCATTTCCTCCTCCACGGGACCACATTTTGTCAGAATTCTTCACTATTGCCATCTGTCTTGGGTGGCCCTGCACAACATCGCTCATAGCTTCTTTGAATTTTGCAAGCCCCTTTGCCACAATAAGTCTGTGATCCCCTTACAAAGGTCACTAAAAGTAACTAGAAACAAACAAATAAATAAATATAATGAATGTACTATTTGCTATTACTGTGATCTCATTAAAGCAAGATTAATTTTATTTCCTTTACTCAAATCTCTTAAAGGACTTTTCTTCACATTCATAATCAAACCCAAACTACTGAGACCTAAAACGTTCCATATGACTAGGAATGGACACCGCCTGGTTTATAAGTTCCACCTCCTCCTTTTCTTATTTCTCTCCCAGCTTTTCTCTGTCACTCAAACATGCCCTTGTCTTTGCATTTGCTCTTCCCCACAGCAGCGTGCTCTTTCCCTAGATTGATGGACAGCGCCATCCTGTCGTCTGCAGCTTTCTGGCTGGGCTTCCAGGTATATAGCTTCTGGCATTCATGTCTGTGTGATGCCGTCCCCTCTGTGTGACTTCTAAAAAATAGACCAGCACAGACCTGCTGCCAAGAAGAGCAACAGTGATGGGATGTCCCCCAAAGATTAGGCTATGAAAGACTGTGAAGTCTTGCTCACTCTCTCTCTTTGATGCTTCTCACTTGCCCTGTGAGTTACCATCTTGGGGCTGCTCTCTAGAGAGACTAATGTGACAAGGAACTGGAGCTGATCACTTCAGCAGCAGCCAGTCAAGAGCTGAATCCTCCAACAGGTTGGGAAGGGCTGAGTCCTGCCAGCAACCTCCTGAGTGAGGCTGAAGAGGATCCTTTTCTGTCTTGCCCATCTTTGCAAGGACTGCAGTCCTAGAGGACTCTTGACTGTAGCCTCATGAGAGACTCTGAGCTGGACACCAGAAACACTAAAAGCCTGCGATAAGAAGAGTTATTTTTAGCCAATGAGCTCTGGCGTACTTTGATACAGCAATAATTGATTGATCTTCCACCTCACTTTGCTCAGGTCTCTGCTCAAATGTCTCCCCGTCTAAAATAGTCCTTCATCTCCCAAACCAACTACACCAACAAAATATGACCACACATTATTTCTTTTCTTTTACCCACCTCCATTTTTCCTCATGAAAATTATTGCTAGTTACATTTATATTATCTATTTTTTTAAGCTGGCTTTCCTACTAGAATAAAAATCCAAAAAACACTATGTCTGTCAATTTCCTGGTAAATAAGATGAATATATATTTGTCCTAATGGTGCTTAGGTTCATTTGTCAAATTCTTATTGTAGGGCTACTGTATACCAGGGACCACAGATTTATTCCCATTCTATGTCACATAATATAAAGAGCACAAAATGAAGATGGACTAGGATCCTAGCATTAATGACTCTGTGCACCCTGACAAGCCTCTGAGGTACCATTTTTCTCATCCATAAAATAGGGTAATAGTCACATCCTAAGTTGTTCACGACTGAGCGACTGAAATGAACTGAACTGAAGTTGTTCAGAAAAGTAAATAAAATTATGTACATAATCACTTAGTTTATTTAAAATGTGTCTGCCCCACTTTCACTATTTTCTTTACTTAGACATCTTGCACATAACTATTATTTCCTTTTTTTTNTTTTTTTTTTACAAATCTGAATTAAATAGTTAATTCATTCTTTTTCCTTCCTTTAAGTTTTGAAAAATAAAACTCTTAGAAAGACAAATCTATAGCATATTATTAGATGCTTCTGTCTAGTAATTTTGATGTTAGAAGACGTGAGCTCACCCATCACCTTCAAGTTTCTTCTTGTTAGATATGGGATTGATGTTAAGAAAGTGCCTTTCTTATCCTGGCTAGGTGGTCAGAAATTGCTACTACTTTGTAAATGCTTTATTGCCAACGTGTGTCTTGATTCAGCAAGTTCATGCTATTATTGTCTGTGTGTACTGATTCCTCTGCTTACAGTGTTAACTTCCCTTTTTGAATGAGCAAAAACCTTGCACTTTTTCAGAATGAATTCAGTGCTGCATCTTTCACTGAAAGCTTTCTGAATCCCTTCTTCCAGACTTTACTCATATGTTTCCAGTGTAGTGTGTCATATCTCAAAACACCTTATATCCTTTGCTACTAAATGGTCAGCAGCATGAAGCCAGAGGAAAGCGCTCTTTTGTCTTTCTGTTCCCAGCATATAGGACTGGGAACAGCAAGTAGGCCCTTGATAGAGATAACCAATGAATGCTTGTGTTGATAAATGACTGTACTTCATGGGCTTTGGGCACCGGGTTTCATCCTCTTAAAAAATGAGAGATAGCCAGGTGCCTTATTAAGCACATTTAAGCACCAACATGTGAAGTTTCTTAGCCTTTATATTTTGTTAGTCAAATAAAGCATGTTTTTAAATTTCAAGTGTTTGTCTTAATGCCAGAGATTTCTGTATGGTCAGAAGCTTTATGATTTTTTGTTTTGTTTTGGGCCATGCTACACAGCATGCAGGATATTATTTCCCCAATCAGGGATGGAAACTGCACCCCCTCTGCACTGGAAGCCTGGAGTCTTAACCAAAATTCCCTTGAATTTTGAGCAACTGAGATTTGAAAGCTTATACAACTCCTGTCACTGATTCTTTGCCTGTAATTGCACCAATGATGTGGCTGAGTTATCACTTCCTGACAAAGCCTTCACTCCAAACAAAAATGCATCTCTTCATTTCCTTCACCTCCATCTACCAGATTGCTGGGTTTAGCAGTTCTGCGAAGGTTTAGTGGATTCATGCATCCTGCAGGCTGCTGGGTCTCTACATAAGTATTAAGATAATCTGGGCTTTCTAGGTCTCAGACCATTTAATCCTCCAGCAGCTACTGGGTCCAGTTGCTTGGCAAACGTTTAAATTCTAACCTAACATACTGTGAGTCTCCACTAATTATTAGAGAGGATGAACACCGCTAGGGGTGAGGAGAAATGCCGTGTGTGCTTGTGTGCTCCATCACTTCAATTGTGTCTGAATCTTTGCAACCCTACGGACTGTAGCCCACCAGGCTCCTCTGTCCATGGGGTTCTCCAGGCAAGAATGCTGGAGTGGGCTTCCATGCTCTCCTTCCAGGGGATCTTTCCAACTCAGGGATCAAACCCATGTCTCCTGCCTTTCCTGCACTGCAGACAGATTCTTTACCACTGAATCACTGGGGAAGCCAGGAAGAATACTAGGGAGGTGCCAAACCTAATATTTCACCCCTCCCTCCTCATTATTTAATTACCAGTCATGCAGAATATACTTAATATTCACAGTGCTCTGCACTGTCATCCAATCCTTTACTTCTACTTGACACAGTTGTTAACTTTTCTCTAACTTCTGTGTCTGTTAAAGCTTATTCATCCCCTGGGTCTCAGCTGAAGATATCACTTCCTACCAAAGAAATCTCCTGATTCTCCTATTATAACACTTACTGCACTGTTTGGCAATTTTAGTTGTGTGTGTGTTCTCTTAATTGCAATTTGCCTATGCAATAAGATGCTATCTTTTTGTTTATTGTTTTATCCATAAAGCTTAGCACAGTGTCTGACACACAGGAATACCTCATCCTGTGAAAGTGAACTCACTCAGTCGTGTCCGACTCTTTGCGACCCCATGGACTATAGCCTACCAGGCTCCTCTATCCATGGGATTTTCCAGGCAATAGTACTGGAGTGGATTGCCATTTCCTTCTCCAGGGGATCTTCCCAACCCAGGGATTGAACCCAGGTCTCCCGCATTGTAGACAGATGCTTTACCATCTGAGCCACCAGGGAAGTCTCTTACCTAATGAATAAATTAGTGAATGTAGGAGTCCCTGCTCTCATAGGGGCTGAAGTGTTATAGAATGCACAAAACAAGCATGCAAATTGCCAATATTATATTCATGCCTATTGTTTATTCTTCCCAAGGAATCTGGCATTAGCATTATTTCTCCTATTTGCAGAAAGGAAATTTTAGACTTAGAAGACATATTATTATCAAAATGACTTTACAGCTAGAAAGTGGTGCAAGTGGATTTGAATTCTAGTTTTGTGATATCATATTAAGTGTTCTCTACATAATGCTACAAAAATACGCAACAAATGGGAGAAATTGGTAAAAAAATTCGACTGCTTTTCAGAAATGGGAGAATTCCTTTCTCCATAAAGTATTTGAGTTTGAATCTGAACGATAAATCAGTTTTTTTTTTAAATAGTTATTTTCAACTAACAAAACAATCACACAACTCTTATGCATGCTCAGTCACTTCAGATGTGTGTGACTATTAACAGCCCTATGGACTGTAGCCTGCCAGGCTTCTCTGGCCAAGGGGTTTTCCAGGCAAGAATACTGGAGTAGGTTTCAAGCCCTCCTCAAGGGCATCTTCCCAAACCAAGGATCAAACCTATGTCTCCTGTGTCTCCTGCATTGTAGGCAGATTCTTAACTGATGAGCCACCTGCGTAGCCCTTGGTATTAGAATAAATTCAACTATACAGACAAATTGAGTGTAAGAAGTAAAAGTTTGGCCCACTCTTGCTTTAATTACACTCCCAAGACATAACCATCATAAAACATATCTGAGTATGTATACATGATATGCTGGTTTTATTTGCTTTAAAATCAATTATACTACAAATACCATTTGGCAGTGCCCCACCTTTTTAAACTCCAGTATAACTTGGACAGCCTTCTACCTATCACTTTTATATTTATCTACTGTACATTTAACTTCTGTATTTCTTTTCTTTGTAAGAATGTTTCATAATTTGCTTACCCAATCTGCTATTATGGGCATTTAAGTGATTTTCTATTTTTTCTTTATGAATATTTCTGGAATAATTCTCTTATATATGCATCTCATATACAATGACTCTAAAAAAGTCATTAAAGACTTTCTGTCCATTAATTCCTAAACAAGAATTTCTTATGTTCTGGCTTATATACTTTTTTAGTTGTGAATACAACTGCACATACAATTGTACATTCTGTGAATACAAGAATGTGCAGAATGTGAATACAATTGACAAAAATGTGCAGAATGTAAAAAGTTTTAATTGAGGGGCAAAAAACATTCGAGGTGGGGACAGTCACATAAGTAAAGGTATTGAAAAGCACTAGTCACTTTCCTTTATTTCTCCCAAGAAACTTCAGCATTCTGACACTGTGAGTGAACCCAAATGACAAATTCCAGCTCCTGCCAATTGACCACAAGCTATTTGTCAGTTTCTCTTTCTCCTGGCCCTTCAGTGATGAAGTTCCCAGAGGTTAAACTCTCTCATTAGTAATCTCACCACTAGAACTCCTGAAAACCAGTGTTTGTTGCCCTTTTTAAAATTTTAATGACTCTGCACCACACACAGACCCTTCATTGTGCTTTTGGAACTTTCCAAATGAAACCAAAGACTTGATTCAACTATAGTCAAAGAAAAGGAATTCTGCAAAATTTCACACACATACTCACCCTCCATTTTCTACCAGCAACTAAAACTTAAAATTGAATGATCATGATGTGAGATGTTTCTAAAGAACTCTCTCCTTGCCTTCAGTTTTACTAAGGCACAAATGTGCAGCCACATTTAATGATGTTTACCTGGAAGAGTGCATGCTTACCTTTGGAAATCTATTATGTATCTCAACTTACCATGAGCAAAGGGGCATTGTTACTTCATATATTCTGACTACTTGCTTAAATTTATGTCTGCACTCAAATGAGAAAATTGCTTGTGTATCAGTCATCTTGGAATCCAAGGGACTTATTCATAGAGCATGTGGGGCTCTATTCATAAATGATTTATGTCTTTGTATAAAAGCGAGTGGGGGATGTGTGTGTGTGTATCTCAGAGAACCATCAATTGCCTCTCCTGAGTAATTTATACAAGATCAATATTTATCAAAGTGAACCAAGAATTGTGCCCTACTCATTGAGAGCCAGATACTTCATTTTCAGTTCCTTCACCCATGGAAGGGAGCACGACAGATTGAAATGTTTGCATAAAAACCAAAGTGGTCCTAACTTGGTTCCTGTTGCTTTAGATCAGGGTAATTCTTTGGTTACATTGCAGATTTCTGTCATGAATAATGCTCATAACTAGTACATAGTAGATATTCAAAGTGTATTTGTTGAACAAATAACTAAAGAAAAATAAGCAAGCATTGTTGGCACCGTACCCATAGGAAAAAGAGAGTTGCTTGCTGAAATTACTGTTTTAATATATGTTAATTGGGCACTTACTAGACATTTTGCATTGAATGAGAACACTNGTACCCATAGGAAAAAGAGAGTTGCTTGCTGAAATTACTGTTTTAATATATGTTAATTGAGCACTTACTAGACATTTTGCATTGAATGAGAACACTGTTTTTAACAGAAATGCTCTCCCAGACATATACGTAAATAATTAAAAACATAATAGTGAAAAGTGCTATGTTCTCAATTAAAGATTAAAAAGGTGTTCTGGAGATCTAGAGGAAGGATCAACTAATTCTGCTCAGAGAAATTTAGAAAAGAATAAAATCAAAATCTGAGTTAAACAGGCTTATAGTGAAAAGTAAAGATAAAATGCCATTTAACACAACCAGTGGGCAGATGCCTTTTTTGTAAGCAAGAGGAGATTCTTAAACATGTTAGTGACATAATCAGATTTCCTTTAGTGATATATCTCCAATGGCACAATTTATACTATATACTGACCATCTGGTAGAGAAGGACAGAGAGGAGATGGTTTCAACTGGTTTCAACTTGCTTGTCAACTCTGAAAGTGTTTCTAGGGAATGCTGCTTTAAGGAAAACTTCAGAATTGCATCTGGACTCCAGTAATAAAGTAATAGAGTCTCTAGTAATAAAAAATAAGCTTGTCTTTAGTGAAAGAAAGGGAAGAAGAATGTGGAAGCAAACATAAGGTAGGCATTTGCCATCTCTGAATTAGTAGGATGTTGGGAAAGTCTAGGTGAGCAATCATAAGTCAAAACTTAGGCAAACCCAGTGTGTAAGTGGGAGTTAAAGGGAGCATACTTAAATATTTTATATTAGATATAATTAATATATATACTAAATATATGCGTTTATAAAATATCATATATTATATCTACTCATATAATGTACATGATGAATCATGCAAAATTTACAATAAAATGTTAGAGGATAGCTTTAAGTAGTTTGTACTGAGCAACTTCACTTTCACTTTTCACTTTCATGCATTGGAGAAGGAAATGGCAACCCACTCCAGTATTCTTGCCTGGAGAATCCCAGGAACAGGGGAGCCTGGTGGACTGCCATCTATGGGGTAGCACAGAGTCGGACATGACTGAAGCGACTTAGCCGCAGCAGCAGCAGTTTGAGATAGGATCCTGGGGAAAGCAACCGACATTAATTAAGACAGGGAATAGAAGCAGAAAAATAAATTGAGAGCAGTGAGGAGAAAACGAAGACAATGGTTTCATTACTGGACATTCTGCATTCTAGGAGCACAGAAGATGTCCAGAGAGAGGTATTCCACAAAGTGTTTAAATACTGGGGTCAAAGCCAAGATGAATGTTCTGGAATGGGTTTATAAATTTTAAGATTCATCAGAGTTAAGGCAGCATATCATGCTTCGTATGTACAGTTCCACTCAAGGAGAACTACTGAGGAATACCAACATTTAAATAATGGGCAGGAGAAAATGAACATCCAAGTGGATGTTCAAAAAGAATATTTATAGTTTGAGAAAGATGTGAAATTGCCTCTCAATCTATCATTATCACACATATAGAAAACAGGAGGCATCTCCATTTCTGGAAATGGAAGCTATCCATGATAGGATAACTTGTTTCCACAAACCATTCTGCAGAGAATAACTAGAAAAGGTAGATTAATTTTTTTAAAAAATGTTTGAAACCATGGGAAAACTACAAATAAAGTGGTAACTTAGGAGCTAAAAAATCCAGACAAAAGTGGAGATAGACAAACGAGATACTAAACTTTAAAATGATAATTTCTTGAGATTTTTGCTTATTTAGTCAAAGCAAGAAATCAAGAAGCTCAGCAGATCTTAGAAAATCTAAGATGTGAAGAAAAATCAGGATTCAGAACCTGTCAAGGAAAAATTGCTTGGTAACTAGCACAGATTTTCAGTTCATATCAGGGCCAAGACTAAAAAGATGCAAATTAAGCATTTATGGGGCAAAATTTTAGGCAGCACTCACTTATTAACTTTTGTGCCGTGTGTGTCTCACTTTCATCACCCTAGTCCTGATTTTTTTCGGAAACATGAAAGTTTGCTTCAAACAATAAACTAAACTGTGTTTCACAAGGACAAGATCTAAAATAGATCAATGCTAACTTTATTTGTGACTTGCCTCTACCATAATCACCTGATGGAAACAAAATTTTATCCTCTCTGGAGGAAAAGCGTATCATCCACAAACATATTGCCACCATATCTTTTTCTGACAAGATGACTTTCAAAAAATTTTACCAGGCATGCAAGGATATAAAATATAATAATTGATAACCAAGAATAAATTCAGATAAGAGTAGCAGGCCTGAAAGTTATTTAGATCATCTTGTATTTATAAGATTTAAACTTTTTAAAATGGAGGTTTATATGTCCAAAATATTAGATTAGAACATGACAGATTTAGTGAGAACTAGAGTACATTTTAAAATCANACACATATAGAAAACAGGAGGCATCTCCATTTCTGGAAATGGAAGCTATCCATGATAGGATAACTTGTTTCCACAAACCATTCTGCAGAGAATAACTAGAAAAGGTAGATTAATTTTAAAAAAATGTTTGAAACCATGGGAAAACTACAAATAAAGTGGTAACTTAGGAGCTAAAAAATTAAGACAGAAATGGAGATAGACAAATGAGATACTAAACTTTAAAATGATAATTTCTCAAGATTTTTGCTTATTTAGTCAAGGCAAGAAATTAAGAAGCTCAGCAGATCTTAGAAAATCTAAGATGTGAAGAAAAATCAGGATTCAGAACCTGTCAAGGAAAAATTGCTTGGTAACTAACACAGATTTTCAGTTCATATCAGGGCCAAGACTAAAAAGATGCAAATTAAGCATTTGTGGAGCAAAATTTTAGGCAGCACTCACTTATTAACTTTTGTGCTGTGTGTGTCTCACTTTCCTCACCCTAGTCCTGATTTTTTTTTTTTTGGAAACATGAAAGTTTGCTTCAAACAATAAACTAAACTGTGTTTCACAAGGACAAGATCTAAAATAGATCAATGCTAACTTTATTTGTGACTTGCCTCTACCATAATCACCTGATGGAAACAAAATTTTATCCTCTCTGGAGGAAAAGCGTATCATCCACAAACATATTGCCACCATATCTTTTTCTGACAAGATGACTTTCAAAAAATTTTACCAGGCATGCAAGGATGTAAAATATAATAATTGATAACGAAGAATAAATTCAGATAAGAGTAGCAGGCCTGAAAGTTATTTAGATCATCTTGTATTTATAAGATTTAAACTTTTTAAAATGGAGGTTTATACGCCCAAAATATTAGATTAGAACATGAAAGATTTAGTGAGAACTAGAGTATATTTTAAAATCAAATAAAATCATGAAGCTTAAAAAATATAACTAAAATTAAGAACTCAATATAGGAACTTAACAATAAACACAAGTAAATGGGGGATTAAAGCATGTGAAAATATATAGAAACATTCATTGAAATAACAGGAGAATGGAAAATACTGAGTAGTTGAGAAAGATGTGGGATAAACTGTTAAAATTTAAACTGTGTGCAGTAATAATACCATAATAGTGAGAAAGTAAGGTAAGGCAGAAGTAGTATTTGAAGAGGTAGTGGTGGAAAACTTTTTAAATTGCTAAAGAACATCAAGCTATAGATTCAAGATGTGTTACAAACAATAAACATATATAAATAAAACCATATTTTAAGTCATCACAGTATTAACTGGTGAAACAAGATAAAATATGAAAAACTGTTGGTGGGAAAAAAGAAATGCTTTATCCTTTAAAACCCCCCTGAGACTTACAGGTGACTTCTCATCAGAAATTACAGAATCAGTGAAAATTGATTGGCATCTTCAAAATATAATACAAATAAAAACTTGTCAACCTAAAACTCTCTACCACAAAATATGTGAAAAATATATGAAAAATTTGACAGATTAAAAGCACTTCTGGGGACTTCCCTGGTGGTCCAGTGGTTGAGACTTCACCTTCCAATGCAGGGGTTGTGGGTTTGACCCCTGTTTGGGGAGCTAAGATCCCACATGCTTGGAGGCCAAAACGACAAAACAAAAAGCAGTGATGATATTGTAACAAATTTTTAAAAAAACTTTTAAAAATAAAATCACTTCAGGAGAGAATGGTTAAGATGGCACAGTCAGAGGACAAGTGCTTATCTCCTCCTGCAACTGAAATCACAAGTTGAACAATCATTGACAGGAAGATGCTTCTTGTTGCTGTTCAGTCACTAAGTCATGTCTGATTCTTTGCAACCCCATGGACTACAGCATCCCAGGCTTCCCTGCCTTCACTATCTCCCAGAGTTTGCTCAAATCCATATCCACTGATTGAGTCAATGATACTATCTGACCATCTCATCCTCTCCAATACTTTGGCCATCTGATGCAAAGAGCCAATGCATTAGAAAAGGTCCTGATGCTGGGAAAGATTGGAGGCAAAAGGAGAAGTGGGTGGCAGAGGATGAGGAAGATGCTCAGTTCTGAACTGAGCACAGTTGCTCAGTTATGTCTAACTCTTTGCAACCCCTCTTTGTACGCATGGACTGCAGCATGCCAGGCCTCCCTATCCATCACCAGTCCCAGAGTTTACTCAAACTCATGTCCATTGAGTCAGTGATGCCATCCAGCCATCTCATCTTCTGTCGTCCCCTTCTCCTCCCTTGGAGTTTCAGCTTCAGCATCAGGACTGATTTCCTTTAGGATGGACTGGTTGGATCTCCTTGCAGACCAAGGGACTCGAGAGTCTTCTCCAACGTCACAGTTCAAAAGCTTCAATTCTTCAGTGCTCAGCTTTCTTTATAGTCCAACTTTCACATCCATACATGACTCCTGGAAAAACCATAGCTTTGACTAGATGGACCTTTGTTGGCAAAGTGATGTCTGCTTTTTAATATGCTGTCTAGGTTTGTCATAGCTTTTCTTCCAAAAAGCAAGAGTCTTTTAATGTCATGGCCATAGTCACCATCTACAGTGATTTTGGAGCCCCCCTAAAATAAACTCTGTCACTGTTTCCACTGTTTCCCCTTCTATTTGCCATGAAGTGATGGGACTGGATGCCATGATCTTAGTTTTCTGAATGTTGAGCTTTAAGCCAACTTTTTCACTGTCCTCTTTCACTTTGGTCAAGAGGCTCTTTTGTTCTTCTTTGCTTTCTGCCATAAAAGTGGTGTCATCTGCATATCTGAGGTTATTGATATTTCTTCTGGCAATCTTGATTCCAGGTTGTGCTTCATCCAGCCCAGCATTTTGTATGATGTACTCTGCATATAAGTTAAATAAGCAGAGTGACAATATACAGCCTTGATGTACTCCTTTCCCAATTAAGCAAATGTAAATAGGAACAGGCATATGAATAACTACCTCAAATGTACATGGATTAAATGTTCCAACCAAAAGACATAGACTGGCTGAGTAGTTACAAAAGCAAGACTTGTATATATGCTATTGGCAAGAAACCCACCTCAGATACATCTAGGGACACATACAGACTGTAAGTGAGAAGATGAGAAAAGATATTACATGAAAATTGAAGCCAAAAGAAAGCTGGAATAGCAATAATCACATCAGACAAAATAAACTTTAAAATAAAGACTGTTATAAGAGACCAGGAAGGACATTACATAATGATCAAGGAATCAGTCCAAGAAGAAGATAATACAATTGCAAACATGTATGCATCCAACATAGAAGTACCTCAATATATAAGGCAAACATTAACAGCCATAAAAGGAGAAATTGACAGTAACACAATAATTGTGGAGAACTTCAGCATCCTACTTATACCAATGGACAGATCATCCAGACAGAAAGTCAATAAGGAAACAAGCCTTAAATAACACACTAGAGCAGAGAGACTAATTGATATTTATAGGACATTCCATCCAAAAGCAGCAGAGTGCACTTTCTTCTCAAGTGCACATGGAACATTCTCCAGGATAGATCACATCTTGGGCCATAAGTCAAGTCTCAGTAAATTTAAGAAAACTGAAATCATACCAAGCATCTTTCTGACCGCAATACTGTACGCTTAGAAATTTATTACAGAAAAAAAAGTCCTCTTAAGAAACATAAACATATGAAGGCTAAACAATGTGCTACTAAACAATGGAGATCACTGAAGAAATCAAAGAGGAAATAAAAACATACCTAGAGGCAAATGACAATGAAAACGCTATAATCTAAATCCTATGTGACACTGCAAAAGCAATCCTAAGAGGGAAATTTATAATAATAAAATCCTGCCTCAGGAAACAAGAAAGATATCAAATAAGTTACCTAAAATTATACCTAAAGCCGTTAGAGAAAGAAGAACAAACAAAACCCAAACTTAGTAGAAGGAAAGAAGCCATAAAGATTAGAGCAGAAATAAATGAAATAGAAATGAAGAAAACAATAGTAAAGATCAATGAAACTAAAAACTGGTTCTTGGAGAAGATAAACAAAATTGATTATCC